>CM070756.1:20902307-21223102 GCA_036346245.1 Bonia amplexicaulis | reverse complement strand
TAGCATCTTCACTGAAGTTGGTATATATCTGTTTTAGTCGTTGTCTAACGATGTAGAGAAACTTCTCGCTATCATAAGTGACGTCGTGCCCCTTACCAACGATGGCATGCTCCTAGATATGTGATGGTCCTATATCGTTATAGCTCATCTTCAATGAAAATATTCATCTTCTCTCTATCAAAGCTTCTCTATTATCGAGTTTATTTGGACATTGACTTCTTCAATAATGCTGGCACTCATCACTCATTGTTGTGGCATTTGCCTCCTATGACTCTGGTCTTTTTCTTCAACAACTTCGGCGAGTAGCACGACATTGTTTTTATCGAACGGCTAAAGTGGGCATCATGATATTGTCCTCAACTCCCCTGCATCGCCTCGACTCTCGCTTTCTGATGGGTCAATGTCTTCTTGTTGGACAAATCGACACCATTGCACTCTTTCGTGGTCTCCTCCAACATCATTCGTGCTATTCTTGTTACAACTTTTATTTTTATTGAAATTTTAGTTGTTTTTATTGGAGTTTGTATACAAATTAAATTGTTAATTTTATTTAATTTATATTCAATTTTAGTTATTTAGGGGTTTTACTATGCAATTGTATGAGAATTAAATTTCAAATTTTATTTTGTTTTTACTCTAAATTTCAAATATTTTTTGTTTAAATTTGTATACAAATCCAATTACTATTTTTGTTAGTTTTTATTTGGAACAATAGTTATTTAGTGATTTCACTTTAGAATTTGTATAGAAATCAAATTGCTAATTTTTATTATATTTTTTTTATTTTCAATAGTTTTTTGTTAGAATTCCTGTACAAAACCAATTACTAATATTTGTTTAATTTTTATTCTAAATTATATTTATTTATTGATTTTACTTAGAAATTCGTATGGGACCAAATTGCTAATTTTGTTTAATTTATTCCGAATTTTAGTTAATTAAAGATTTTACTTTGGAATTTATGAAGATCAAATTACAAATTTTCTTTTGTTTTCTATTTGAAATTTCAATTTTATTGGTTAGAATTTATGCGTAAATCCAATGGTAATTTTTCTTTAATTTCTATTGTGATTTAAAGTCATTTAGATATTTTAATTTGGAATTCGTTTGGTAATCAAATTGCTAATTTTATTTTTTATTCTAAATTTTAGTTATTTTTTGTTGGAATTCATATATGAATCCTATTGTTAATTTTTGTTTAATTTTTATTATAAATTATTTTTGTTTACTTTTATTTAGCAATTCGTATTGAAATCATATTGCTAATTTTATTTTATGTTTTATTCTGAAATTTAGAAAATTTTGGATTGTACATGTTGTAGGGGTGGCCCTCACCTAAACCCATTCGGCCTGTTAAAGAGTTGTAAAGCTAAAAATGGGACCTGTGTAATGACATAGATACCCCTGTGGAGGGTAAATGAATGTAATGGTGGTATTGTAAAGTACGCTTCATGAAAATATAAATACCTGCCCCGGACATAGAGAAAGTACAAGTATTGTACATCCATCTCATCCACTCCACTACTCTCCTACTTTACTGTTTGGTCAGTAGCCACAACAATGCTTGATATAGACTTTTTTTAATATGGAATGTTATAATTTAGACCCATCACCATCAAATGTGTGAGTCTTTCTCTTTTTTCTCTGATTAACATAAGAATTTATACCCCTTAAGAGTGAACGTAGTACATTTCAGTTATTTTTTGTATTGTATTTGACATATACTCCTTTTTTAAACTGGACTATTATAATTTAGACCCACCACGATGAACATATAGATCTTTCTCTTTTTTCTCCGATTAATGTGAGAATTTATACTGTTTGAGAGCGAAGGTGGTGGCTCCTTTTGCTTTTGCTTTAACAATATAATAGATAGATGTCGTGTCAAACGTAATAGTTTACAACAAGCATGCAGCAGCAAACTGCAGATCGAAAACAGAAAGCCCTTACTTGGGACGATCAAATCAAATGGCAACGCGGCATTAATTCTCTCTCAGCTCAGCTGCGCGATCGATGTCAGTCGACCGATGTTGCTTGTTTCACCTTCACCTTGGGCTTATCTCCGACACCGTTGCCATGGTGATGGTGTAGTTGTCAGTGGAGGAGCCCTGAGACTTGCTTGCGGCAGCGCTGGAGGAGGTGGTGGGCTTGACGACGTTGAGGAAGGTGCGCTTGTAGTCGTGTACGTACCCGGGCGCCGTCAGCTCCGTCTCATTCACCCGGATGCCCCTCCTCCTCGACAGCATCTCCGCCACCTGCTGCATCGACGGCCGCCGCAGCGCCGCCGCCTGCGTGCACAGCAGGGCAACCTTCATGTACTGGATCGCCTCCTCCTCAGCCTCAGGGTGTTCCTGTTCCAGAGCCGGATCGATCATCTCCTGGAGCCTTCCTGCCTCGTACAGCTCCCATGTCTTCTCCAGAAGGACCTTGTATTCGGACAGGAGGCTCCTCGAGCTGCTCTTGCCACTCACAGTCTCCAGCACCAGCACCCCGAAGCTGTATATGTCTGCCTTCTTCGTCAGCTGCCCGTACCACGCGTACTCAGGCGCAAGGTAGCCCCTGCAATGCATGCATGAATTGTTTTCCAGATACGACAGACAGATAGCAACAACAACATACGTACTATGACTACTTTGCTTCACTGAAAGAGAAACATCTGCCGCTTACGCTGTTCCGGCGACGCGGGTACTGATGTGTGTGATATCGTCAGGGAACAGCTTGGCCAGGCCGAAGTCCCCAATCTTAGGGCTGTAGTTCCTGTCAAGGAGTATGTTGCTAGCCTTGATGTCTCTGTGCACAATGGGCGATGCCAGCTCTTCGTGCAGGAACGCCAGACCCTTCGCGATCCCAATGCATATAGCAGATCTTACGCTCCAACTGAACTTACCAGGCTCACCGTTAGAACCTATATGCAAATAGTGAATCACTAACCAACACAAGAACTGCACACTAATTGCAACGAGTATTCTTCTTACCTAGCAGCGCGCGGTCAAGGCTGCTGTTCTCTAAGTACTCGTACACTAAAATCCGACTGTTTCCGTCCACACAACATCCGACTAATTCGACAAGGTTTGGATGCTTCACATTTGAGATGACATCAATTTCTGTCAGAAACTCCTTGATACCCTGCCTGGAGTATGCAGAGAGTACTTTTACTGCAACATCTCGCCCGTTTCTGATCGTCCCCTGAAACACAGAATGCTGATAACTAAGGCTAGCTACGGATGCAGATACTTAACTAAAACCTGAAAGCACGCACAAATCATCAAGTAACAACTAGACAAAAGTATATTACCTTGTAGACAGTCCCAAAGCCACCTTGGCCAATTTTGTTGCTTCGGTTGAAATTGTTTGTTGCCGACCTCAGCTCAGCATAAGAGAAAAGTTTGATGTTCTTCTCAGATGAAAACCCTGAAAGAAAATGGAGTCACTTGATATTCGTTGTTTGTTGTTGCAATCCAGGGGAAATGTGCAGTGAGTTTTGCATTCAGAAGTTTATGTCAAGTTCATTTTCAGTCAAGTTAGGTTGACCATTTTACTTTTATAATTTTTCAAATTGAATTGAAGTTACTGCTGCATACCAACTGTGGGGATTAGGGGAATAAAGAAAAACAAGAAAGGAAACATGCAAAAACAGTCTGATAATGAGATGCGGTTGTTCCATCTATCCTCCATGAAATGGAATGAATGACGTACCCAGGAAAGCTTTTGAAACAGGTATGATCGATTGAATAAAAAATTTGAGTTTTTTGCTCGTGTTATTTACAAAGGGCTTTGATCTTAAACATATATAAGAGAATTAATCTTACCACCTACAGAACGGGAGTAAAGATTGCCGGCCTCTTGTTTGTTGGAACTGCCGAAGCAACAGCAAGTCATGGTCATGTCATATATATATATGCATATGCATATGTCGCTGGTTGATTTGGTACAGACTCTTCTTAACACAATAATCTGTACATAAGTATATATCTTCGGCTGCAAAAGAAGACGAAGGATAAGCTGAAAGTCAGTCTGAAAAACAAAACGTTTTTTTTGACGCGAATTCTGCTCTGAACTAATCGACAAGAAGAAATGATATATACATACCAAGAATATAAGAGGGGGAAAAAAAGGTAAGGAACCACGCACCTGTCCAGAACAAGAATCAAGAACAAGAAGAAGAAGAGTAACATCAACTAGAACGGGGGAAGAAGAAGAAGAAGGAGAATTGTTGAGTGCATCAAGGTAAGAAAGAACATAGCGAGCGAGTAAAGAAGATGTAATAAGCTAGCTAGGTTGGTCGTGAGTACCAGAGCGCGGTTGATTAAGTCGAGGTCTTCTCGGAGGATTTGGTTGGGAGGAAAGACCAAGGAGGATGATACAGGGAGGGAAGAAGAAGGAGAAGGTAATGCGTGGCATTCGGTGGTCGTAGTGTATTGTTGCAGGTAATATGTATGTGGGGTTGGTTAGCTCGCCGGCCATAAAGACCAAATAAATGACTGGTGTAGTAGTCATGTATTAGTCTACAATTAACTGATTCCAACTGAGCTGAGCCTGAGAGCGACAGATCGATATATGAATGATATTGCTCAGTTTCTGCTCTTTTCCAACACTCTTCTTCCGTCAACACAACACAAGAATATCCTATCCTAGAATTGGTTAACCTGTTGATCAAAATCGCTTCTGGAAATGAAATCAACACAAGCTCAATCAAGATATCCAGCCTAGCTGTGTCGTGTGTATGTGCGAATAAATCCGAGCAGAGCAGTCTTCATTTTTCTTTTCTTTTCGGGCGTTCCCCTAGCTGAAGTACCATACGAGTGCTAAATTAAGGTATATGTGTGACGAAAATATCGATCTACTATAACTTTTTATTATGATTTATATTTTTTATCTAAAAATAAATAGTAATAATTCAAAGGAGTAGTTTTAGAAGAAGATGATGTGTGATGGAAAAAGTGTACGAGAAAAAGATGCGCTTACGCGATAGAAATAAGAGAAGTAAGGTATATGATACATCCGTGACCTCTATTTTATTCATACAATAAGATAATAGCGAGATAGGTAAAGAAATCGAGTGCCCGTATTGTTTTTTGTTTTTTTAAATAGAAGTCGGTGAGGTCTTAGTGCATTGTGCGTGGCGCTTAATTATTTGCACTCGTACAATTCCTTGCTGCGCATATGGATAAGCTAGCTAGTCGGTACCGATCCATTGTTGCCTTACTAATGATGATAGCGTAAGCGAGTTGGTTTGCCTAAATTAAAGAAAAAAAATCAAAGAGGTCAAAAAATGATCTTCTTTTTTACACGTAATCGTCTGAAACGAAAGTATCTGTTTTGGAACGTCGTGAAAGTATCTGTTTGTGCTTCATTGTGGTCAATCGCTCGCTACCATCGATGGAAGTGCACATCTCTATTACATATTATATAAAGAGAGGTTGGTGGTCGATCTGTATATTCTTCTCTTCTTTATATAGCCATTCAATTTGATCTAGATCATTTATCTCTTTTCTCCTCCTCTCTCAATATACAATCGTCCACCCTCTTTATTTTCCTCGTCTCCTCACGTATTCCAGTCACCATTTCTCTCCGTCGCATGCTATTCAATATTTGATGTGTGAAATTGACCAAACAGTAAATTCCATCTTATCATTTTATGACTCTGTTATAACGCACGGATCTTTAAACCGACAGCAGGTAAGCATGCATGCATCTCAGACACACATCGTTTTCAGTTCTACGGGCCGGACACAAGTTACAGGTAATCTATGGAGGCATTAATTAATAAATAATTGACCAGGCAGGCGCAGCCACCTGATCGATGGACCGATTACCCCTTCGTTATATTATTAATTAATGAACTTGCATTGATCAAGTCAAGTCCTCACCGGCCGCTTTGGTTTGCCGCCGGAGCCTGAGCGTCAAAGGGGGCTCAGATCGGAGCTGAACGTGGAGCGTTTCCTTTCCTTGCTGTTTTTTGCACCTCCACCAAATTGGGAAAGGCAACCAACTGCTAGCACAGGTCGGGCATTCAGGCCAACTACTGTTACCCTCCATTTTACCTCTTAACCCTAGTGCTACGAGAGAACCAATGAACAGGGTAGGAAGGCTTCAAGGCCCTTGTGTTAGCCTCTGCAATTCGCTTTGGTCATCCAGTGTCTCCATCAGGAGAGGGGGTGCACACTGAGCATCCCCTTGATGCTCTTCTGCATCCTGACAGAATGCCAGGATTATTATGGTGTCGATCGACATCTCCACAACTGCAAAGAAAAGCTTTGCAACTATGTAACCCAGCGCCCACGATAACTGCAAGTAACGTTGTCATCCAAATCCCGTTAGTTAGCTTCAGGTACCAAGGAATTGGAATCTGTCAACCTCGATCAGAACTACCAGTGGAGATGATATCTTGTTGTGACCAGATTTGTACTTGTGTGTGTCCAGCATAAGGAAAGCAAAGAGCGCACAGAACAGGCTAACACAGAGCTTTCCCAAGAAGAGGATGACATCCCCAGTAACATTAACTTTTCCAATGCGCAGTATGTTGTTCATTATTAAGCCAGTTGCGAGCACAGAAGCTTTGCAGAATCCTTTCCCTGTAATGGCGATCTGCAATAGCAAATTGCAATGTTAAGAAACTTCGTATCAGTGTGACTACCACAACCAGAACGATACAAGAAACATTTCTCGTAATATTGTTACAAAAATCCCTTGAACTAAAAGACTAATTAGGGGTTTGCTGCTCAAACTGTACCTTGTTTGACTAATATACTAAGTCTAATCGTGAGGCATTAACATTAATCCTAGATCTACAACATGAACACCTAACAAAACAGTAGATCGGTGACTTTAGTAGACATACCCGAAGAAGAGGATGAAGCCATGAAGGTTGGAGTAGAGGTTGCGGCCGTGGAGGTGTCGGCGGTGGAGAAGAAGACGTCGTCGGCCGAAGTCGGAGAAGAAGACGGAGGTGTCGGCGGTGAAGATGGCCGGCGGCGAGGTCGTCGGTCTTCGTCCACCGTAGCGCCCTCAGTAGATCGGGTGATGTTCGGGTGTATGGAGGAGAGAACCACGTTAGGATTAACCCCTCTGCCGAAACCCTTATTTATTATTGCGCTAGGTGACCGGGACCGATGACCAAGAGTTGGAAACTGCCTCCGATCAAGGCGTGTGGGTGGAGCGGTTGCTCCCCTTAAAACTCGGATCGGCAGTTAGCCGATACGATCAACCCAACATTCTCCCCTTTGATCGTAAGGCTAACATCATAAGCCCATTCTTTGATAAAACAACACACCAAGGCAATGTGTTGCATGGTCAATAAAGTACCATACAACCTCATTACCTATAGTGTGCTATTTACATCTTAGAATGGTTATTCATTATTCTTAATGGGAGTTGGTTTGTTTTAGGTCCTTATATCCGAATCGAGGCTTTCGGTAAACCCATGCCGCAACATGATCACGAAAAATCTTGGGTGGTAAGCCTTTCGTAAGCGGATCCGCAAGCATTAACTTAGTACTAATATGCTTGATACTTATGGTTTGATCCTGGATTCTATCTTTAACAACATGATACTTAATGTCAATGTGTTTGGCAGCACCACTTGACTTGTTGTTATTTGCATAAAAGACTGCGGGTTCATTATCGCAGTACAAAGTGAGTGGTTTAGAGATGCTGTCTACCACTCTAAGTCCCGGGATAAAATTCTTAAGCCATACAGCCTGCCCGGTAGCCTCATAACATGCCACAAACTCAGCTTGCATCGTTGAAGATGCCGTAAGGGTTTGTTTGGAGCTTTTCCACGAGATAGCTCCTCCTGCGAGTGTGAAGATATAACTGGCGTGGATTTCTTAGTATCAACACATCCATAAAATCTGAATCTGAATAACCAATAACATCAAGGCTATCAGAAGACTTATATGTGAGCATGAAATGCTTAGTGCCTTGCATATTACGGCATATTACCTCCACCAAATTGGGGAAAGGCAACCAACTGCTAGCACAGGTCGGGCATTACGGCATTCACCTCCACCAAATTGGGAAAGGCAACCAACTGCTAGCACAGGTCGGGCATTCAGGCCAACTACTGTTACCCTCCATTTTACCTCTTAACCCTAGTGCTACGAGAGAACCAATGAACAGGGTAGGAAGGAACTTCGTATCAGTGTGACTACCACAACCAGAACGATACAAGAAACATTTCTCATAATATTGTTACAAAAATCCCTTGAACTAAAAGACTAATTAGGGGTTTGCTGCTCAAACTGTACCTATCACCAGATTATGCCATATGCAAATCAGGGGTAGAACCGAGGACAAGGTACATAAGTAAGTCCTAACAAGGGAAACTAAAAACATCACATATACCATCAAGAAGATAACAAGCAGATTAAGAAAGGAAACAATACTTACCATGATATAAGCATTGCGATTCACTGATGTGATGGTCCAATCTATGCAGCCTAAACAGCACTGAGATGAGGATGACATTGCCTTCCCGAAGCAACTTTCACGGGCTGTATCAACTAATTTCAACCTACGGCGAAGTGATTCCAGTATAAATCGCACCCACTCTACGATGGATACAATCAGTGAACCTAGAGCCACAGATCCAAGACTATAGCGCAGTAAGCGCTTCAGGGAAGAGACCACAGTAAGCAACGGTATATCATGCTGCATAACAATATTACACCAAGAATCAGTCAAATGAAAACAGTACCTTTCTAATGTTAAAAAAACTAAACATAACTGGATTGAGGTGATGAAAATCCTTGGAAACTTGACATCTATTCTATAATTACAATTATTTACCAGGGTAATGTTTCTGAGGTGCTTACCAATATTTCACCACGTGACCAGTAGTACGAAGCAACTGATCCAGCAATTACAGTTGAAGAGCATGCGATGAAGAATTGTGTTACCCAGTAACAGCCAAACAAGTGGAAAAGAATGGCAATGCCAATATGAGGAGTGTAATGGATACTGTACCCACAACAGTTGTCACAATTTACTTTTCCCAGCTTGAGATCGAACGAACAGCAATTTGCATTGCAATCATTTCGTAGAACTTGACCAGAGCTGAAAAGATGAAGCGTGGCAGAAAACCAGAACATATAGAAGATAGCAAGGATGAAGTATGGCACAATTGGAAAAATAATTAGTGCCTGAACTTCACCGATGACCTTTGCAGCAACCTACATTCAATTTACCCTGATGACTGCCCAGAAAATACAACTAAATAAGCAAGGCATAAAAGCTAATATTGGATGTGGCATTAACACCCCCATGCTATTGCAAATGTAAGCTATAACCTCATCACAGCTCATCGAGGGAAACAGTGTTCATGTGAAGCCAGTGGATTCAGCACCATACATACCTTCAGCACGGATGTCGCTATCAGTATACGCCGAACAATAGCTATTGAAATCAGAAAGGCAATGACCATTATTATTGTGATTAATACTGCAGCAGCATGAAGGTGATTTGCTTCCTGATGAAAAGATGAATTGTGAGATGACAAGAAGCTTAGCAGGATATTGCTAAAAATGATATCAAGAAGAGGTACATAACATACCCGCCCACTTATGCTGACATATGGATCACTTTCACCGATTACAACAGTTAGGGGATCATTGCCAATCCAGCCAGCTGAGTATATCGAATAGATAGAAGACATATGATGTTACTCTGTGTCCATAGAAGAACTTATTGCTTAGAAGTAAGGAAGAACATCCTACCTTTTATATAGAAAAACATCGCAACAGATATTACAAGGGCATTGAAGAGGATCACTGTTATCCATGGCATCCCAGCAACAAAATAACGAATCATTAGTAACCAGATCACCGATAGGAAAAGAGGGAGCAATCCTCCACAAACGATTAACACAGGCCAGGACTTCCCAATATCTGCAATATATCTCTGCAAAAATGTGGGAAAAAACACTTCTTTTTAAAGAAACCAGTAAGTTCTTAGTTCTAAGAATCTACATATAGACAAGCAAGCATGTGCATATCTCACAAATCCAATCTAACAAATAACAGTTAATGGCCTGAATATTCATCTCATGTGCTGCTACCATTTCCTTGTCCGGATGATCAGAATCGAAGGAACATCTAATGTTGTGTAACTTGCAGAAAAAATGTTTACCACCCCGAACAAAATTAAGCTTTTCATTTAACATAGACATGTGGGATAAGCAGAGTATATTTCTTGTTAAACTTTCCTTGTAATCAGAGAAATGGATGCACAGGTAAGTACTTCCAAGAACATTATAAACCTTTAAGACAGCAGGTTTAGTGTTGATTGCATTGTGAATTGTTTTGTCTATTAGCATGTTTTCATCAATGCTGACACCGCCCATCTGCTGCCAATGCTTCAAAGAGACATTGGATGCCCGTGCAATAAACTGGCAGCTCCAGTAGACTGAAGTGACAAAAGGAGATCAAGTTAGTGACTGTACCTCACTTTCTCAAAAGATGGCATGATGTTGATAAACAGCAAATATTGGGGACATGATATTCATGTCAGACTTACCATTTACACTTGGAAATATGACAGGGTAACATGGACCCTGCAACTGAAGAGAACTGTTCCTCATCTCTGGTGTGAGATACTCAAAGTAATCATAGTCCCTGTCAATCCAATCATCGACAGAGAGGCGTATGTCACCTTCCGGATAATCACAGACAAAGTTCAACCCATCTTCCGCAGGAAGGGGGCATTCCATCAGGCAGATGGCCTTAGCGTCAGGTAGATTAATTTGGCTGCTTTTTAGCCCACTTTGGTAGACCTGGTTGGGGTTCATCCAATAACGAACATCCAGTTCACGTAAATCTGGATCGCCATGCCTGCTGCCACATATGTTTCCTTTGTAGTCCAGTCCGTACGTCAGCCTGCATAATCAAAGCAGAAAAAATTCATATGGTTATCAGCTCGATGAAGATAATATATGCTAATGCAATTCCTCTTAGGAAGGAACACTGAGGAGATGTCTTCAAGAAGCATGATATCGGAGGGCTGACAAGGGCTATAAATTTTACGTCAAAGATCGAATCTTTACTAGTGTGAATGGGGATCCCAATGACAACCCAGAGATGCTACTTCATATCATAAGATCAAATTCAACTAGTAGTACAGGTTCCACCGGGGAGCAAAGTGGACGCAGGGAGTAACACTGATGAGGTGGGGCATTGAAATCAAGGTGAGCATAAAGGACCAAACCCCAATCCCTGGACCCCGAATGGAATTAATTTTGTTGTTGGTGGTTGGTTGCGCCGACTTACATTACAGCGGCAAAGCGAGTGCAATGTGAGAAATACTTGTAACAATACAAAGTTCTATGCTCCACCCTGAAAATCACCCCTTCTGTAGTGGGTGGGTGGGGGGTGAGGTTTGTAAGAACGCCGAACCACAACAACAAATCTTCGCAGCTCTTTAAATGTGTTTTACGACAAGCATCAATTCTGAACAAGAATACAAGGAGGGCGATGTGAGCAACAGACCATTTTCAAGGACCACAGCACCGATTTGCTTTCTAACAACCAAAAGGCCCACTTTATACTTCATTTAGGCTCCTAAATCGGATGAGGCGATGAATTCACCTTATGAATTAGACCCTCTAGTTCTAGAATAAGTGAGACTAGGCTGCATGAAATGGGAGAAACCTCCACAGTAGCAGCAAGAAGTTGCATTTCCCAGCAGCTATTTCTGCTCAGTTGGACGTACCAAACAGCAAAAGGAAACAAAAGGTAGAATAATGCAAGGACCCAAATTCGTTCTGTCATCTGTGCTGTGAAGAAAAAAAATGCATATGAGGAAAAGAAAAGGATATGCAGGGTTTGGACTTGGGGACGAGTGGAGTGAGCAAATATTCAGTGCTCTGGCGTACACACTACACAGCGAGTGAAAGCGTAGGGTAGAAGTAAGGATGAGCAGAAATTGAGCGAGCATGCTGCAAATTAAGAGGGGGGGGCATAGCCTTACTTGTCCTCGAGAGATCTAAATGAAAGAAGAGGAAAATTGGCAAATGTGGTAGACATTAAGGAAAGAAATCACCCCCGATTGAAGGCAAAAGGCCATGAAACTTTGAAAAGACAGGAGAGGATCAGAGGAGAGCTTGTGTGGTGCTAATTGAAAAGATGTACGGTCCGGAGTATGAAGCGAAACTACCGACAGCGGCAAATCCAATCCTAGCGAGGGGAAGGAAAGAAAGAAAGAAAGAGTTGGGGGACTCGGGGTGACCTGCGTGGGTTGCCCTGCGATCGTGGCGAAGGATGCCGGCTCCAGCGTCGTCGTCTCCGGCGGCGGCGGAGGGATAGCGGCCAATGATGGCGCCGAGGGGGCCTCCCATTATGCGGTGCGGTCCCCCAGCACAGTGCCTCCTCCTCTTCTTGCTCAGTGGCTTGGTTTTGGTGGCGAGTGGGAGGGAGGGGAAAAGGGAGGAGGGTTTGGTTCCTTGGCGCTGCGCTTCACTGCCTCACTGGCGAGTGTGCGCGAAGAAGGCGGCGTAGATAACTACTTCCTTCCTTCTTTCTCTTCGAAGCAGCACCACTTTTGGAGTAGGAAAACGTCGCGAAGTCTCCGTGCCAAAACGTCGCGAGGTCTCAGCATCGAGCCTCCACATTGTGAGACCGAGCCTTCGTTGGAAGGCTTCGCTGTCCGTCTTGTAAGCGTAGTCTCAGTTAGATGGCTTGGCTTCGGTGTAGGATCTCGCGCGCGTCGTCTTGTAGGCATCGCCTTGGGGGTGGCATGACTTCGTCGTTCGCTTTGTAGACATCGCCTCGGTGGAACGACCTGGTTTCGACGTAGGGCTTCGCCGTCCACCTTGTAGGCATCGCCTGGACGGGATGGCACGCTTTCGTCGGAAGACTTCGCCGCCTGCCTTGTAGGCATCGCCTCAACGGGACGGCATGGTTTCGCCATCCGCCTTGTAGGCATCGCCTCGGCGGGACGGCGTGTCTTCGCAGCCCGCCTTATAGGCATTGCCTCGGCGGGACGGCTTGGCTTCGGCGTAGGACCTCACGCGCGTCGTCTTGTAGGCATTGCCTCGGCGGGACGGCTTGGCGGCGTAGGACCTCACGCGTCGTCTTGTAGGCATCGACTCGGGCGTGGCTTCGCGTGGGACTTGACGACCCTTCAGATGCCACCTGCTCCGCTTGCATGATTTGCCAGCGGACTCTGCAGTTGCGTTACTATCACTCAAAGAACCCTCTTTCAGGGGCTACAAGTTACTAGTTACATCGGCTCACCAGTCAGCACCCTCGCGTTTGCTGTCGGGGAACGGGAGGTTGGGATAGTTGGTCACATTAGCTCGTCCATCGGGACCTCCGTGCTTGCTGTCGTGGGAATATTGTCGTGGGGGTGATCTAACCCCCGTGACTGGGCCTTACAATTAGTCCAATATGTAATAAGCCCAGTGTTATAGAGGAATATGTCAATGTACCCAATTATTAAAGGGTAGATCCACTTATGTATATAAACCTCTAAGAGAGGCAGGAAGAGGGGATTCTCTTATTTTCACTCACTCACTTTTTACATATGTCATTATGTTTGTTCTTCTTTTTTTCTTCTCTTTTTTTACTAGGAGTGTCTATACAACATTTAACTGTTTTTAGAGGCAAAAACAGTCAGATTTTAGGACGTTGGATGATGATCTAACGCTCCAGATCTTTTTTTTTTGAGGGGTGCTTATATGAGATTTTTTTTGAATGAGGTGCTTATATGAGTGGATCCATTAGATAGAGATTCAACGCATCTAAATCATCTAACTATTTTTACCTTTAAAAATAGTCAAATATACTATAGCATTTTTCTTTTTTATTTACTGTTTGGCATCTAGCCGCGACAAACATAGATGAGATGGTGCACTCCGCTCAAGCAGCCGGCGTTTCCGCAAGCTGAGGGAGTGAGGGGGAAGCCGAGAGAGGGCTGGTTTACGTAAACACCATCAGCCAAGAGTCCACACCGATCGAGGGGAAGGGGAGGGAGGCACTGAACCAGGCCAGATCGCCTGCCGCCGCCGCCGCAGAGCCAGAGGAGACGATGGTGAAGGCGGTGGTCGGCGACGAGGCCCGCCTCAAGGCCTTCGAGAACAACTTCGCCTCCTCCGCCCCTCCAGCCCAGGTGATTTCAGCTCTTCCCGTCTCATCTCAGGCAGCCAGCCAGCGAAGGCTTGATTTGATCTTGCCTGCAGGTGGGTCTCGTGGTCGGCAAGCTCAGCGCCTCCTCCGACCGCGCCCTCGTCTACTCCCTGCTCCCCACGCCGCCCACCGACGCCGGCGCTCCCGCTTGCTCTCTCCGCGCTGCCCCCGCCCCGTCAGGCCCCAAGGTCAAGGCCAAGGGCGGTGGTAAAGGTAGAGGTGCGCCTTCTTCCGACGCGCCGCCGTCGCTCGAGTTCGATGTCGACTGGGTCGCCGAGCACGCGCGACAGGTAAAACTATGTACTCCCCTACAATATCCACTCGTCGCGCCTTATTGTGTGTGCACAACCCCCCAAACAATACTAGTCGTATCTGGGATTGTTAGGATAACAATAGCATTCATCAAACTAGGAAAATTTGGATTTTTTAGTTTACTAGATGCAGACTCAAGTTACAGAGTTTGCAGCAAAATTAGAACCCCAGTACTCCCTGCAAGTTTTTAGACCTTACTGTTTCATTTGGGGGAACTCCTGGCAAATGCGAGTCTCGTGATGAATTACTTTTCATGTTTTGTCCAACTTTTCATTCTTTGAGTCGAATTCATACTATGAGCGCCCAAGTTCTTACCTTTGTGGCTTAGAATAACAATGTTTTTGAAGAAAAAATAACAGTCGAATCTTCTTTCCATCCACAGGTGTCGAGGATGCTCCTCGGAGGAATGAGTGTCATAGGTATTTACATATGGGCTTCTGAAGCCTCCTTCAAGGCAACTCCCCCTGCTGTTTTAGCACAGGTACTGACTTCTTGTTTTGTTGATTGTGTGAGTTTTGGGCTGGGTGCACCTTCTGCCTGCGTCTTTTTAGTTTGCTTTACCAGATTTTGCAATTACGATCTTTTAGGCATGTACAATGACTTGTTGATATTTCGGATAATTCCTTGTACTAGGACATGGACTTGTGCAGATGATTTGTGCAGATGATTTACTCATGTTATTTCCCAGGTTATTAGAGTGGTTTCTCAGGCAGCTCCTTGCTATGGCAGTGGCTTTGATGAGAGGCTGCTCATTCATATTTCTTACAGCCCAAGAAGGTGCTGTATTCTTTTTCATATATCATTTTGGTTCCCTTCTCCAAATAAGTTTGATGGGGCCGTCATCTGCTTAGCACTTGTATCAAGTCACCTGGCGAGCTTGGATTTCAACAATCAGTTCTGACATAAATAAAAATTCAATGTAATTCAGTGTTTTTGCCGTTCTCTTTATTGTGATTGTCCTAATTTTGTTTATGTCAAGAAATGGTATTGTCCTTTGAAATCTGTCATGCTCAACTGCCTTTCAATTTCAACTCTTGTTTGGAAGGATCAATTACAGCTGATGAGTTGATAGATACACGCATAAGGCATAACGTATGAATTTTCATCTGTTACAGGTGGGCCTGTCATATATGTGAGATGGCATCAGGACGTTTAAGGCCGTGTGACTTCAAAAATAGCAAATTATTAGATTCTCTTCAAACTTTCAGATGCACATATAATTTTGAGATAAGGTACTTTTTTAATACTGCCTAGTAGCTAAATATAGCAATTATCGTCTCATTTATGCCCCAAAGCTAGAAGTGTGTCATTTGAAGTAAACTGAATTATTGAATATTAAAGATACATAAAAAAATCAACTCTGTGTGTCAGTTTATATGGGTTATGTGTGCTTTAGCAAATCCGTGCATTTGTCAATGTTTCTTTTCCTTGTAATGAGGTTTCTTTTGTCACACTGTGGACTGATTACTTACAAGTTACAATGCATATTGGCATAGGTTGACAGTTGTTCAAGCTGAACCTTTTAAGAAAGTTATTTCGAAGGCAATCAGTCATCTCACAAAGGAAGTGCAGAATGCCAAAGCTTTAATTGATGGAGATCTGGTAAATTACCACCGCTTAGCCTTTATTACAGTTGGAGAAGTGCAGAAATGCTACGAATTGGGATAATGTGTATTCATTTAAAATAACACTGGCAGTGAATCCCAACTAGTTTGAAGTTATCTAATCTTGGTTGTGTCTGACACCCACTTATAGTTATTATTTTCTCTATATATTTTCCACTAGTTTTTGGATGATATGAACATCACTTCAGAGGGCCCACACAAAGTCGACTTTCTTGTACCTTTCAAGAACGATTTGCCTGTCAAAGGTGCCTCAGCTAATGCTGTTTCCTATTATATTTGATGATTGATTTCTATTGGTATCATTATGGGAGGCTAATAGTAAGTGCTTGCACTAAAGAATGCAGTTTAGAGGGAGTTGCTGGGCTGCTTCTCTTTGCTGGATCTGTCAGCACCTTGGCTTACTTAGGCCCAAAAGAATCTATTTCAGAAGCTATATCTGATCTAAAGGTACTTATGAGTTTCTGTTGATTATCACTAAGCCTTGTATTGTTTTCCATGATGGGGCTTACTTTCTATGGAGTCGCCAGTTCTGTGACTGAATTTCGATATCAAAGGAGGTGATCATGTATTAGTGGTGAAAATGTGAGCAGCCGTTTTGGTTCGCATTTTGGCACTAGATTGGGAGTTCAAGAATCTGATTCTGCATGAGTTTACTGAAGTTCAAGAAAATGATCCTTTTGTTTAACTATGTACTGTACGTAGTTATCTTGGTTTGTGTCTGCAGTGTAGAACTGTAGATATTTGTTTTGAGTGATGGAGCTTTGATGGATACTGAAAATTTATTTCTGAGTTACTTGGCACTGTTGTATTATTGCCCCCTTTTATAATTGAATCCTCAAAGAGTTAACATGATAAATCTGTCCTGCATTGGTTGATTTCTAGTTTCAACCATCATTTTACGTTAGCTGTTAGAATTATTCGATTATTTTTGAAATAATGGTTAGCAAACTTTTTTTTGTTCTGCCTCTCTACCTGTCCTACTCCCTGTTAAGGTGGATATCATCACAAGCCTAAGAAGCAGATTGGATATCGTCCTTGATGAGGCAGACGATGAATCTACCATTACTGATTTGGAGAATTCACCGTCTCAGAAGGCCACCCAAGTTATTTTTCATGAGTTGAGGTACTTCGTATCTTGTAGGGCACACTTATATTTTGAAGATAATTAAAAGTACACCCACCATATTTTACATTTTCTAAGAAGTCAGGTCCGTTATTTGGTGTCATGGAACAGATTGACATTAGTGTATCCATAATAATATTAAACTTACCCGTTCATTGTTTTCTCTGATTATAACAGAACAACAAATATGTTGCTGACTTAGTTTGTTATTTCTTCACAGGATTCCTGCTATGTTTTTATATGCAACTGATTACATCCTCTTCTTCTTGCAAACAGAGAACCATATAGTTTCTCATTCCCTAGAAGAATTCTGATTCCTTGGTTGGCTGGCTCCTATGTTTGTGACTATCTGCAACAATCAGAGACAATAGAGGTACTTGTGTTCACTCTTAACTATCATTTGAGTGCACCAGGGATCTCGATTCTCGAGTCGAACTTCCAAAATAATTCAGTTTTTCTAGAACATGTGCAATGCGATGCTTATATATCCCTTGTCTTGTTCACTAGTTAGTTTGGTGGCACATGATTGCTTGTCTCACATATCTTCAATTCTGCTAGAACAGATTATATGTTTTGGCTTGACACCCTTTTGTGATACCTGCAGGATGCAATGGAGCGCTGCAAGGAAGTGATGTCACTGGAAACAGATGTGGACAACTCTTCAATCATAGAACCAGAAAATGCATCGGCTTCTGCCACACTGGAATCATTTTGGGACGTGGTGCCTGGAGCTTTGTCGCGTGCACCTGCTGGACCCAGCCTGAAAGTTACTCTCTCCGGACAGACGAATGATTCGAGGATAACACAAGGCAACCGTTTCAACAGTCTAGCTGCTTTGTTTGTACTACTGGTTGCTCTTTTAGTTGGATTTATATTTATATTCTCTGCCAATTTGAGGACCTGATTATGTCATATCAACCAAGACGACATCTTTTCTGTATCTTCATTTTTTGTCAAAAAAAATCAACTATGGAATATTTTTATATGAAGAAAGTGGAAAATCTAGGCTAGGTCGTGAAAAGCCCGGAGTTTCTTTGGGGTATTGAATAAATTTTCATCGTCTGTGAAAGATCTGACCGACCCAAGTCAGATATAAACCGCTGAATGTGGCGCACATCCATAAAATGATCCATCCCTTTGATGAGAGGGACAATTGTGTTATGCAGAATATTTTGCAGTCAAATGGCACAAGATGATGAGCTTGTGAGTGCTTTTGGTTTGGATATTGAGATGTGTGATGCCCAGACTGCCAATAGCAGTAGGTGATCAATCAGGCACAGGCGAATTAATTCCCTCTCTTTCCACCCAGAAAAAACAAGGAAAAGCATTTGGCATTTGAGCGGATGGACGGCTCGTAATTAATCTTTCTTCAGTTTTGCTTTGCCACCGAATGTGTTCTTCATTGGTGAATGGCGGATGAATCACGTCGTAAGCTTTGCATCGGTGCTGCCAAAGTTACCAAACTTCCATCTTGCACAGTTTGTGAACTAGATTCCTTCCCTGTCTGTAACTATGCCAATATCGCTTTGCACGGCCAATATGTGTATGTGTATGCGTGCGTATGTATGTATGGAAGACTTGTCCCTGATTTCGTACGAAATGACGGAACGAGCATGTGGTGGTCAGCTCACATTGACTGTCATGAGTATGTACCGGACCAGACACTCGTTGGAGTCTGACGAGGATATCGGTCCAGACTCCGATGATACCAACAATGATGTACAATAGACGGCTAGTCCACCTGAGGAAATAGTGTCATCGGAGGTGCCCTATGTGTCCTTCAGACTCGATGATGTTGCGGTGCGTTCCCTCGTACTACCACAAGAAGTGTCTCAGTGGGGGTTTCAAGCTGACACCCTCTTAGTTGGGCAGCGCTTTCCTAGCAAGGTAACTGTGCAACAAGCTATTACATGATATGCCTTATTTATTGGATGTGTGTACCAAGTGCACCATTCCAACCTAGTCGATTACATAATAAAGTATGTAGTGAAAGACCGCCTTACAAAGGTCAACGCTTAATGAGCCACGATTTTTTTCTGCCTTACAGAAGGTATACACTGCACTAGTGTCGGCTAGCAGTGGCCTGTCAACTAACCTTACGATTGCTGCGGCCCATTATAAATATTCTCCGTCTCGTCTTGTTGGTCGGCACTCGGCACTGGCCATGGCCACCACCCTCAACCCCGCCGACGCCGACCCGGAGGCGCTCGTCGACGACGGCGACGCCAAGCGACCCGAACCGAAGGCGACCACAAGCAGCTCCCTGCTCGCCCTTGCGCGCGACAACCTGCGGTTCCGGTCGTCGTGGGGTGAGCTGAACGGCGCCATGGGCGACCTGGGCACCTACATCCCCATCGTGCTGTCGCTGGCGCTGTCCCGCCACCTGGACCTCGGCACCACCCTCATCTTCACCGGCATGTACAACGCCGTCACCGGCCTCATCTACGGCGTCCCCATGCCCGTCCAGCCCATGAAGGCCATCGCCGCCACCGCCCTCTCCGACACCTCCTTCGCCATCCCCGAGGTCATGGCCGCCGGCATCCTCACCGCCGCATTCGTCCTCTTCCTCGGCCTCACCCGCCTCATGAAGCTCGTCTACTGGATCGTCCCGCTCCCCGTCGTGCGCGGCATCCAGCTCGCCCAGGGCCTCAACTTCGCCATGGCCGCCGTCAAGTACATCCGCTACGAGCAGGACCTCGGCAAGGGCAAGTCCATGGGGCGACGCCCCTGGGCCGGCCTCGACGGCCTCGGCCTCGCCATCGCGGCCATATGCTTCATCGTCCTCGTCAACGGCGCCGGCGAAGACAATCGCAATCGCAGCAGCAACGGTCGCGCCCAAGGAGGAGGAGACATTAATACCGAAGAAGAGGAACAAGATGGAAATGGTTGGCGTAACTGGAGGCGACGCCTGGCGTCGTCGACCCCTTCGGCGGTGATCGTGTTCGTGCTGGGTGTGGTGTTCGCCATCGCCCGGCACCCGGCGGCGGTGAGGGAGCTGCGCGCGGGGCCGTCGCGGATGCGGGTGGTGCACATATCTCGGGAGGCGTGGAGGCAGGGGTTCGTCAAGGGCGCGGTGCCGCAGATCCCGCTCTCGGTGCTCAACTCGGTGGTGGCGGTGTGCAAGCTGACGCGCGACCTGTTCCCGGAGAAGGAGGCGGCGTCGGCGACGTCGGTGTCGGTGACGATGGGCTGCATGAACCTGGTGGGGTGCTGGTTCGGCGCCATGCCGTGCTGCCACGGCGCGGGAGGGCTGGCGGGGCAGTATAAGTTCGGCGGGCGCAGCGGCGGGTGCGTGGCGGCGCTGGGCGGGCTCAAGCTGGCGCTGGGGCTGGTGCTGGGCGGCTCCATGCTGCGGGTGCTTGCCGCGTTCCCCGTGGGGCTGCTCGGCGTGCTGCTGCTCTTCGCGGGCGTGGAGCTGGCCATCGCGGCAAGGGACATGTCGTCCAAGGGGGAGGCGTTCGTCGTGCTCGTCTGCACCGCCGTGTCGCTCGTCGGCTCCAGCGCTGCGCTGGGGTTCCTCTGCGGCATGGGCGCGCACGGACTGCTGCTGCTCAGGGCATGGGCGCTCAGGTGAAGGAGGTAGCACCAGCTGCCGCTGCTGCTGCTCTTCTCCTTGTTGTACCACTCTGCTTCCTCAGGTGAAGGAGGTAGCACCGCCTGTGTTTTTGCCTTCATGTACAAGCTAGCACCACTTGCGTGATGTGCCATTCATCTTCACCAAATAATGCTGTGTTCAATACAACTTATGCTCTCTAGAAACAACCTTAGATCGATTGTGTCAGCTTCACAAATGCCTATTACATCAGCATCATGCGGCTATAACGACAGGTGAAGGAGGTAGCACCGCTCGATGGTGGCAGCTTCAGCTACTGCGGTATTCTGTACATCACTTCTCCAAGAACAATCAGTTACACCAGACATCTGTGTCCCATGGCTGACTAGCGGCGATGCTTCGAGCTGTGCACCGCCACCACTTGTCCCAGCTTCATGCTCTCTATCTCAGGGAAATTGCTTACATCTGAGAGGGCTCTTCTTTCTGCTTCGACATAGAGTGGCAAGCCTTCTAGACTGCGAGGTCTATCAGCAGCAGCAGGAGGCAGGGGTGAAGATAGATCAATCAATCTGCGGTGGAATTCTGAGCATCATTGGATTGGGTTCTACTTTGTGGCTCCATCATACCAGTCAGCAAACTTTGGCACTTCAGATCAATCCCATTCACAGCTGCTGTCATTGATCCGATGAACTTTTGGGACTTGGCAATCTTGCAAGCCCGGGGAGGCGGAGATGGAGAAGACAGATCAACTATATCCTTGACTATGCGGTGTCCCCTTTGAGTTTCCGCCACTTTATCCTCATGTCTCTGGCGACCTTAGCTGTCGAACTCGTAACCTAAAACGAAGGTCGGAGACTAATATCTTATGTTGCTGGACAACACACTCTCCAGGTATAACCTTACAGTCTATACATGCTCGTTTGTCCTCTCTCCTAGCAAGGACAAAGTCGATTTGGTTATAATGTTGACCACTGCTAAAGGTAACTAAATGAAAATGCCTCTTTCTAAAAACGGTTTTGCTATTGCCAAGGCGACTGAAATTTTTTTGTCTCTCAGTCACTTGAAGTTGCACTCTCAATCAACTAAAATTGCACCCTCCTCCAAAAAAAACAGCCCCCTCTAAAAAAACCAGCCCTCCTCCAAGTGCAACTTCAAGTGACTGAGAGACAAAAAAATTTCAGTCGCCTTGGCAATAGACACTCCCCTCTAAAAAAGGTATTAGCTATCATGAGATCCCAGGCGACGCCTATAAGCAGCCAACTTAACTGAAGGTATTGCCCCATCTGAAAACAAACAGCAGAAACATCCAAGAAATCAATGTTCTGGCATCCGTCCCTTCACTTGCTACATTTCTCTTGGATCGGAATGGCGCGCCGCCCATTATTTATCAGAAAACAACAAGGTTAATAATACTAGTAATGTGCAGATTGAGTAAAGAAAAGAGAAGGAAAGGAATTGCACTGCACCTGTGACGAAGATGAGGCTGCAGTTGAGGGCGCGGATGCGGTGGAAGAGGTTCTTGCTCGTGAGAATCCATGGAGCGGGAAGGGATTAGCGGGCGGATCAGGGAGGGAGGCACAAGAAGTCGAGCGAGTGCAAGGGGAGGATTTTGGGGACTCACTGGTGGAGGTGGGCGAGCGGGAGCTCCTCCTTGCAGAAGTCGAGGGAGTCCCATAGCCGACGCCGGAGTCGGAAAGACGACGACGAGGGGGTCGGTCGGGATTGGGATTTTGCGTTCAACACCGGTTGCCGTGCGCTGCGGTTTCAATTTTTTTTTAGTGACTCCAAAATTTTGGGAGGAAGGTGGAGCTCTCCTCTTCGAGATACGCCTCCTTAGCTGGTTTACCTGCCCCCCAAAACTTCGTTTTGACGCTGTGGTTACGGAGATGATGGAAATACTCAAAGCAGTCGTTCCTTGTGAACGAAAACGTAAATACGCGTGCTGCATCGCACACAGGCGGGACGGTTAGTTATACTAACGCGGTCATCTCCTTTTCAGCCTCTCAAGATCGCCTTTTAATTTTCTATAATAACTAGTTTTAAAACATCTTTTGATTTTTCTACAATAATTAGTTTTAAAACAGAGTACCTATGCTTTTTAAGGTGAGATGAAAAAGTTAATTATATTACACGCTATAACAATTTTATTTATATCAGTCAAAATCGTATACGAGTTATTTGTCTCCGTATTTTCTCTTACAAATATATAATAGTTATAAGCCACAGCCATAAGCTTAAACCAAAAAACATACTACTAATAGGAGTTCTGTAATTGGATCGATGGTATGCCAGCAAAATATACGGAGAAGAAATGAGATCCTAAATTAACAAATACACGGACGCACGCACACTGGCACGTATACACATCAACTCAAATCCATCCATGTACGCATAATGAGGAGTACAAATTAACAGACGTCGACAGGCAGCAAAATAACTAAGCAATTACTAATAGTACGTTTGGATCGATGTACGTGCTACATACGTACATACATAGCTAGACCGATCAGATGATTCCTGACGCACGGACAGACGGACGAAGCGAGCGTGCTTGAATTCACATGGCCGTGTACCTGCTGCCGTCGACGTTGACTGTGGCGAGCACGGTGGCGACGCCGAGGAGGAGCACCACGACGGCGGTGAAGTTGACGAGCAGCGCCTCGGCCCCGTACCTGTCGACCAGCGCGGGGGGGCCCTGCAGGAAGGTGAGCTTCTCCAGGAAGCCCAGCTGCGCGTTGCCGACGGCGAGCGCGAAGACGAGCAGGCCGAGGACGGCGTGCCAGGGCACGACGGAGCGCCTGGTGGCTGGGGCGGCGCCGGGGAAGAAGAAGGCGAGGAAGCCGGCGAGCCACTGGAGCGCGTAGAGTGAGATGGTGGCGATGCCGATCCACGAGTGCAGCGTGTAGAGGTTGGGGATGCCGCTCTCCTCGTGGAACTTGAACACCGCGTACACGCCGAGGATGCCGGCGGAGAGCCCCACCGCGTGCAGCGCCAGGTGCGCCTTCTTCCGCGCCCCCCGGCTCACCGGCAGAGAACGGTAGCTCAGGATCGCTGCGCAAGAACCCGTACTGCAAGCACTGAATTACGTGTTCACGACACAGCTAGCTGATCGATCTGATTAAGTTGGGGTGGGTGACGTATGTATGTACCTTCTCCGCCGATGACGATAACTCCGATCACCATGAGCACCGGGTGGACCTGCGCCGTCGCATCCAACCCGTCTTAATTACGCATGAACTCGATGGATTCATCGTCTCAATTCAGGGAGAAGAAGCAGCAGCAAGAAGAAGAAGAAGAAGGCGAATGGTACTCACGTTGAAGATGAGCTGCTTGTTGTGGGATCGGAGGGCAAGGCCTCCGCGGAAGTGGATGCACCAGACCAGCACCAGCGTCGTCGCCGCCACGGCCAGGGCGTGTGCCGCCAGCGTCCGCGCGTCCACCGCCCCACCACCACCACCAGTGGATGACCGCTTCATCGAGCTGGATCGATCGATTCCTGTGCTCGCGAGCGATCCAAGGGGAAGAATCAGTCCGCTGCTCGCGAGTATGTATGCTGTCGTACGTATGGATGGGCGAAGCTTTCTCCGAGCTACCTGTCAGTCTGTCCGTAACTGAACTGAAACCCGTGGCTGCAGCAGCAAGCGGTTACATCCGTTCATTCATTCATTCATATGTCGACGTGGCTGCTCCTCCTACCGCAACGCCATCCCATCCAACCCGTCTTTCGCGTGGTTTCTATACTTTTAGGTGTCAACTTTTAGGTCGCGCTAGCTTCCACTTCTGGTTTTTTTAGAAGCCATTTAAAATACATTTGCTACTAATTTTGATTTTTTATCTTTTGTATTATCCATGACGGTATAACGTATTTAAATCAGAAATCATTTGAAATGTGTTGGCTAATAATTTTAGCTTATTTTAGATTTTTGGCTTTTAATCTTTTTTATCCCTTTGTATTATCCATGACGGTATAACGTTTTTTTTTCTTATTTTTTAAAATTTTATTTTATTTTTTCATAAAAATCGCAATTTGAACTTAGAAACTCATAGCTAAATATCGCATTTTTCGGCTTGTTTAATTGGCCGGGCAGCGTGTGGTTCTGGCACCCAGATCCAGAGACAAATATCGCGCTTTGCTGACACTTTAGGCGTGTGCCTCATTTTGGGTATTTACTCACTTTGCTGACTTTTGCTTGCTAACATACGTCATCAAGTCATATGCAATTATGCATAGATCGAGATCGATCCTGCGCCCATTTGAGCTTAACCTTCAAGCATCTAGCTCCAGGTCATACATGTCAGCTCCACGGCATTGCTGCCTGACCACCGGACGATCAAAGTGATATTTTTGCTAACACCGTACACATACTAATATTTTATAAATACGAGTACAAATAGTATCATATGTGCCAAAATTTCATGGATGCATGGAAGTGCCATATGTGCCATAGTGCCATTTATATAGTGTATATTGTACGTCGACATCTGTCAGTCTCATCATCATCAGTCAGGATCCAATGGTGGATCAACAACTTATGTACGTATTGGGCCTGGCCTGCTGGTTGGTTGCTGTTAGAGTCGGTTATTTCGGCTAATTTGGGCTTGTTCAACTCGCCTTTTTCTGATGGCTTTTGGATGAAATGGCAATATAATAGTAGTTAATTTTTCTGAGTCATTCAATTAAAGAAAAATGAAAAAAAACATTGGTATGTCCCCACGGATAATGCAAAATGAAAAAGGGAAAGGAAAAATGAAGAAAAAAGCAGTGTTGAGAAGTCAACATGTTCCAAAAGGCATTTGGCTTCTAAAAGCTACAAACCATAAGTCAAAAGCTAGCTCTGAGTTTAGGAATATATGTGTGTGTAGAAAATGATTTTATATTTATGGGAATACGTATTCCCACTTCTCATATACCGTGTAAATAATGTTATTATACCTCTTTATCCTTTTTAGTATACTCTAATAATCATTACAAGATACCCCAAAGTGAGTTGTTGCAAGCACTTGTTGCATGATCTACTTATATACTGGTAATGTATGTGATGGATATATATAATGGTGCTTCAGTTAGCTAGCTAGCTTTGAACGGAATCGACGCATGTACGGGCCGTCAGTAGCTCACATAGTCAAGACCGGCGACGCAAAATTCAGACTAAGCCACGTGCGTGCGTAGCCAGCTCCAAGATCTTGCTAGCTTCGTTTGATTGGTTTTCGTGACGGATGAAAGGATCACTGTGATTTCTGACGGATGGAAGGAGGAGGGTCGAGGGGGTTCACTGATTTGATTGACGTCGTGGATCTTTCTGTTAGTCAAACCCATCAAACGAAGCCGGCCGGTGCAACTGGCTAGAGACGTACGGATGCATTCAGTTCTGTCCAGATCAGTATATATGTCGTCAGAGAGAGCTAGCTAGCTAGCTAGCAGGCTTGCTCGTCTCAATTTTACGTGATGAAGACTAGCTGGCTCCCCACCAGCTTATTCCCTGCAGCTGATCAGCAGCAGCAGCAGCAGCAGCAGCCGCCCGACGAGGACGACGGGGGCGCTGCTCCGGCGGCGGAGCGGCAGTCGTCGCCAACAGCAAGGAAGCCGTGGACGTCGCTGCTGTCGCCGACGAGGGGGCTCGTCATCGGCGGCCTCGTCTTCCTTGCCTTGCTCGTCGGCACCAGATGGATCGACCTCGACGCTGTAAGTAGTCCAATTTTGCTTTGATACATAGACACTGCTCTATATAGCTCGTACCTACATGCATGCATGTTGTTCGATTGTTTTCTCCATGCCATGTTCGATTCTCCATGCCATGCCATATAATTGCTGAGCAAAGTAAATTAAAGCTAATATCTTCCGGCCACCTTATCCCTCGCTACATTAGCCATATAAAACTATGCTACGTTCCAAACAGTTTCTATGTCTTACAAGTCAGAAGTTGAACTTATTAAGGTGATTTCTATAAATCGTTTGCAGAAATCACCGCATGAGCTATTTTGAACAGTTCAGTATCTTTCTATCTATATAAGCACGCGTCTCTTACTTCCTTAGTCTCCATAGCAAAAAGCTAAAAACCATAATACTTATGAGCAGGATCTATATGCATACAGTTCTAGCTTAGCTGGGCTGTACGTACGTATAGTACACGCTAATGAAGTACCTCGATATTATTCCACTGAGACCTAATTTGTGAATACTTTGTGATGACTTGGTGCGTTCGCTGAGCGCGACGCGATACAATTTTTTCAATCGAGTCCTGAGCACTTTCAATCAGTCGAATCATCCATCGTTTTGTTGACCATTTGAACCCAGCTGTACGGTCCCTGCAGCTTGATCCTAGCCTACCGCGTACGCTACGACGAACTTTCAATCGATCGGTTTTAATTAGTTCCTTGAAATCAGTACTGTAGCTGCTCTAGTATATATACTGGCCATTAGATTAGACGAAGCATGTAGCAATTAATACTGTAGTCCACTAGATATATAGTAGCTAATACTAGTTTCTCCCATCGTACGTGACTGCTGTATCCTTAGGGCGGAAGCCATGCATGCATCGATCATGCATGCAATGCAGTGACGCGCCTATTATATAGCGTAAAACTATCAGTAAACTATCAGTAAAAACTACGAGTCAACTGCGTATTACGTGCTAGGCTAACAACGTATGTACGTACGTATTAAGATACGTGCATGACCGCGCGGAATGTTTAAATACAACAGCGGAGATCTTAAGATGATAGCGGGCGGTGTTTATGGGTCTTAAGATGATGATCGACTATGCTAGCCGATTGTTCGTTCGGTGATCTGTTTAGATATGAGCTTTCCAATACCATTAGTAATATATGTTTAACTATATTGCTCGATAGTAGCAGCAGCAGCATGCAGCAGCTATAGGCCGCATGTTTGGCAAGTCACAAGCCAGTTGATTTTTGGTTTTTATTATAGTATCTAACTTTTAAACGGGGTATTTTCTTAAGACGGAGTCTACAAGTTAAAAGTAGTACACGTTAAGAGCCCAACATCTGTACCAGCCAAAATCGTAAGTGATTATCGGTCTCTCCGTAATCTGTACCGTAAACAGCTAAAATTTAAAAATTTCAGTTAAAAATTATAAGCCGTAGTAAAAAAGAACAAATATAATATATATGGCTGCCTGACATGGAGAAGCAGCAGCTCGAGGACAATTAATTGATCAATACTGATTAGCTCTGTGCCTGCCTGCATGCATGCGCCCGGTGGATGGAACGTATGCAATTGCAGCAGTCGTCGTTTGTGCTAGGCAACGGGAGGAGCAGCTTCGTCAGTGCCAGAGGGCGCGGCCGTGGACGTCTGCCTCCTCACCACACCCGCTCACCTGCGGCGCCCCTCACACCCATACCATTCAACTGCGGCAACGAGACGACATGCCGCCGCCGCGGCGCAGCATCACCAGCACCATCGCCGTCGGTGTCGTCTGAACGCCGCGGACAGTCTCCGCCGTCGTGCCCGGACTACTTCCGGCACATCCACTCTGACCTTGCCCCGTGGCGCGAGGCGGGGATCACGCGGGAGGCGGTGGAGCGCGGCCGGCGTCACGCGCACTTCCGGCTGGTGGTGCTGGGCGGGCGCGCGTACGTGGAGAAGTACCGCCGCTCGTTCCAGACGCGGGACGTGTTCACGCAGTGGGGCATCCTGCAGCTGCTCAGCCGCTACCCTGGCCGCGTCCCGGACCTCGACCTCGTGTTCAATTGCGAGGACATGCCCGAGGTGCGCGCCGCCGACTACCCCTCGCCGTCCACCGCGCCGCCGCTCTTCCGCTACTGCAAGGACGGCACCACGCTCGACGTCCTCTTCCCGGACTGGTCCTTCTGGGGCTGGCCGGAGGTCAACATCCGCCCCTGGGCGCCGCTCATGGAGGAGGTGGCGCGGGAGAACGCGCGCCTGCGCTGGCCGGACAGGGAGCCCTACGCGTACTGGAAGGGCAACCCCGACGTGGCGCCCGTGCGCGGCGACCTCTACCGGTGCAACAACGACTCCGACCGCAAGGTCGAGTGGAACGCGCGGCTGTTCCGGCAGGACTGGCGCCAAGCCAACCGGAACGGCTTCAGGGACTCGAACCTGGCGAAGCAATGCCAGTACAGGTACAAGATCTACGTGCAGGGCCGGTCGTGGTCGGTGAGCGAGAAGTACATCCTCGCCTGCGACTCGCCGATGCTGGCCATCGACACGACCTACCGCGACTTCTTCTCCCGGGGGCTCGCCGCCGGCAGGCACTACTGGCCGATCGACACCGCGCACAAGTGCAGGTCCATCAAGTTCGCCGTCGACTGGGGCAACGCGCACCCGGCGCAGGCGCGGCGCATGGCCGAGGAGGGCAGCGGCTTCGCGAGGGAGGAGATGAGCATGGACTACGTGTACGACTACATGCTGCACGTGCTCACCCAGTACGCCGCCCTGCTCCGGTACAAGCCCACCGTGCCGGAGAAGGCCGTGGAGCTCTGCCTCGAGTCCATGGCCTGCCCCGCGCGGGGACGCGACAGGGAGTTCATGATGGAGTCCATGGAGAGGTACGCCGCCGACTACGACCCCTGCACGCTGCCGCCGCCCTTCACCGCAGAGGAGGCCAGGGAGATGGCACACCGGGACGCCGAGGTGCGCAGCAGAGTCCACGAGATGGAGGAGAAGAGCTAGCTACCAGCTGCTGACACTAGCTAGCTAGCTGATTATACAAGCAGTAATTAATTAATTCACTACTATAAATCCTGGATCGATCTGTCAATGATATGCTCTAGAAGCAATCATGGAGATGATTGTATTACTTATATCTTTATGAATGTTTGAATAAAATGTTATTTTGTCCTTGAAAAAATATATTTTATATTGATCAACAAGTATGTGACTTGTTCGTGAAACTCTTTATTCATGTTTTGATGTTATTCTAGATTATCTCTGATCTTATATCATTATGTGGGACGATTATGATTTATAGATCAGCACATGTATTAATTGATGATCATGTTTCATGGATCATGGATATGAGATGTCAAATCAATAATGTGGACTCATGTTAAAGAACATGATGTTGGATTGACCCATCAGAAGACACTGCGAGAATTATTATATTCTTAAGTGTCATCAGTTGGTCTCATACATAGTGTATGTATGATCCTTAGATATGAGGTCGTCATTGGTTCCTACATGTATAATAGTTTGCTTAGGGGTTATCAAACACTACTCCGTAACTGGATGGTAATAAAGGTAGCTTTCGGGTTTGCTATGAAACATGCGGAGGAATATGAGCGATCAAGATGGAGTTTGCCCCTGCTATATAACAGAAGAGATATCTCTGGACCCCTCGATGTGGTTGGATTAAGAAAGTGCATGGCCATGCCAAATGTGGTTGGAGAGTCAATCACAACTGAGTAATCCACTACATATTTGAGTGAAGGATCGAGCTATCATATGATGGCACGTTTCTCGCTTTGAGTTCGATCTGGTATCTTGAGGCAAATGATATAAGCACTATATAGGTTCGTCTGATATAATTTTTATGTGTGTTTGTGAGTCATTATGTCCTGCTAGGGATCGCTACTGACTTATGGGTCGGAAAAGGAGTTTTCGGCCTATGGCCAAATACACATGAACCTACAGGGTCACACATTTAATAGGCTAGAACGATAAAGGGGTCGGATGATAATTTCCGAGTAGGATTCGATCTTTACTCGTATCGGATATGGATCCGATGGAGCCTATATAAGGATAGTTTCCGAGTAGGATTCGATCTTTACACCGACGCGTTTTTCGTTGAATCGACTCCTTCAACCCTACTTCCGCTGCACTGCGCGTCTAGTGGTAATGATCTATTACTCGCATGACTTTCTGGTTTACGTGGTAGAAAAATATTAATATGCGCTAGTGTAGCCTACCCGTATCCCAACAGAAGAGTGCGGTTGATTGAGGATATTATTATTTTGTGATTTTTTAATGTAACATGGATCTAGTTATTAGTAGGAATCAGTTTAATACATTGGAGAAAAATAAGCTTAGCTCTTAGAATGCTTATATGGCATGATTTTAAATCGACATCGGTTTAATACACTAAAGATGCTCTATAACAGGCGGTAGATCAAATAATGTAGAGGGGGGATGGAGATTATCTGCACATGATCAAGAAGGGGCCAATTTACAGTAAGCTGGCTGTGGGTCAAATTAAAGAAGAAGAAGAAGAAGAAGCTAGAAGGAAGTGAAAAATCCACTTGAAACAAGCTAATCGTATCCCAAACCCTCCTCCTAAAGGTGCGCCTAATTGTTGACGGAGAACAAATCAATCAGCGTCAACGATCGGTCATGGCTACTTTGGAACAAGCAAGCTAGCTAGCTAGCGGTTTGTCTAAAGTGATGACGAGTTGAGTTGAATAGTTTCTCTGATTGCAAGTGCGCTTCTTCTGGGTATGTTAATTTTGGTCAAAATGCCGATCATTGTAATTGTTGCACCGTTTAGGTCCGCTCATTTCGACTTTGAGTTTTTGACTTTTAACTTTTTTTTACTATTTATGAATTTCATCTTTTTTTTAAACTTTTAGTTTTTTTAGATTTATTGCCGGTTATTTTTTTCGTATTCGTTTGCATTGTTCGTAATGAGCTAACATATTTTTTCTATTTTTTAAATTTAATTATGCCAAATAAGTTAGCTTCAACTACAGTGTAATTTTAGCTTACTACAATGAAATTTTAGCTATAAATAACTATTTTTCATCTCAACCGAGCGGGTTGCTGGAGCTGATAGATAATCAGCGTTTCTATTGGTTTGTGCACCATCACCACATGCGCAACAGGTCATGGCTGGGTTAGTTTGTGTATTTGGCTTACAGACTTATGTACGGATAAACAATAACGTGTTGTTAAGCGGCATGTTTTTTAATGCGAGGTCTATAAGTAAATTATAGTATAAATTATATCGAGTTTAACTGTACTGAATAACATCATATACGATTATTTCATAAAAAGATAAAAAGAATCCACCCGTACAGGAGAGTGAAGCGAATATGCGTCCCTAGCTTGTACCGGATATATATTACTGGTACTAGTAGGCTTGATGAAAATATTCAGGTGCAACTCTCCCCCGGCGATTGATTGCCTACACAAGGAACCTTTTTTGTGGAGGAGGAGGAAAGGCGCGGCGTTGGGTTGGGCAGGAGGGCAGGCCGCGGCGACGGCGGGTGGTTGTGCTCCGCCCGCCCGCCCGCCCGCCCGCTAACAACCATCCCTTCCCTTCCGCTCGTTAATCACCCGCCAGCGCGCCCGCCCCTTGTTGATCAGTGCCTAGTGACTACTTACTCCCATCCCTGCATCACCTCTGCTCAGTGCCCAGCCCCGCCGCGCCCCTAGGGGGGGAGGAGATGACAAGAGATTGAAGATTTCATTCCTCAGATCCGCACCGCAGGGCCGCCTTTCTTTCTCCTGTAACTGACAACGACTTCTTCTTCTTCTTCTTCTTTTGGTACGAAAAGAAAGAGATGGGCGCGCGGCCGTCGAGGCTGCTCTGCTGCTGCTGCTGCTGCTGCGACTCCAATCGCAATGAGCTCGACCTCCAACCCGACGCTGCCGGTGCGTAGTTCAATTCATTATCTTCTCTTACTAAATCAGTTTCGGTTGCATCTTGATGAGCCTCAACTGGTTGCACCCCTTTCTCGGAAGATCCAAATAATTACATACATCCGTTGCCCCTTCGTCTCAACTCATTCCCCGGCTACAACTCTTGAGTTAATCCAGCAAAGTGGTTTCTTTCGAGTTCATGATTGTTTTTTTTTGGAGTGATTTCATTCCTTCTTGCCGGCCTGTGTGACTTTATGCTACTGCTTAATCTTGTAGAGGGGGACGAGACGGGGGACTCGTACGACCTGCCGCCCTTCCAGGAGTTCTCCTTCGACGAACTGCGCCTCGCCACCTCGGGCTTCGCCGCCGAGAGTATCGTCTCCGAACACGGCGACAAGGCACCAAACGTCGTCTACAAGGGCAAGCTCCACGCGCAGCGGAGGATTGCCGTCAAGCGCTTCAACCGCGCCGCATGGCCCGACCCACGCCAATTCTTGGTTGCTATTTCCTTTCCACGCCCCTTCACTCTCCTAAAGTCTCTTACTTTTTAACACTTTCCAAAGTTTTAGCATGTCATTTGTTAATTCCCTTCCGAATAATACTATGCAATACGTTTCGATGGTTAGGGAATCGACTTATGTTGAGTAAGGCAGATTGTAGATGAAATAGACGCATCTGCCGGCTATTTTACCACAAAATTCTTTCGATTATTGTGTGTTTATCCCACTCTGTCTACTGGGTACCAATCCTCTTATGTGTGAGACATCAATGATCAATTTTGTGGCTACTTTTAGGCCTAGGAATGTGTGGACTGCTGTACTTAGTTGCCAAAATTACTGCATTCACAGCTCTTACAATGATGATTCAGAGCAAGCAAAATATGGCCTCTCCTTTTTGCTTTGTTAGGATTTATGCTTCTTGTTATGAGTATGCACATGCACCAACTGCTATTTTTATCTATGAATTTTTCTTTTCTTCCCTATTTACTAACTTCAACTGAAAGGAAATCTACAAATGTCCCATGTTATGATTGCAAGATATGCCACCGCCATAGTATCTGTCATATATTTCTTGGGAATGACTTGCATCACTGCGTCCTGTTGCCTGGAGTAAGAATGCTTGTGCGTCAGATTACACCTGCCATGATGCTGGCTGTTCTGCTAATTTTCAATCCTGAGTAACTGGACCTTGTCAGGTAATTGTAAACAGTGGTGCTCTAATTACTGTTAGCACCTATACTGTGGACCGATTCTGGTACAGTGCTTTAAACTTATGCTATAGTTTACATACCTTTCTGTTTCGGTTTTGTGGACTCACCTGTTAGGATGTTGTTTGTTCAAGCCTGATCTTCCAATGTATGTCTTTTTTAACACGGCTAGTACCGTTTCGAGAGGATCTTATTAGAGTTATAGCATTGCATTGTCCAACTATCCAAATGGATAGTGCTTCTGTTGCACAGAAAACAGTTTATTGATTTAAATTTCGTAATAGGTCCAGTAAAAATTTCAGAACCAATGACCCCTTGGAGATATTTCTATGCTTTTAGGAAGAAGCTAAGTCTGTTGGCCAGCTCCGGAGCAAAAGATTAGCAAATTTGCTTGGTTGCTGCTGCGAAGGTGGTGAGAGATTGCTTGTTGCTGAGTACATGCCCAATGACACGCTGGCAAAACATCTTTTCCACTGTGAGTTGATCTCTTGCTGTTGTAGCTATGTCTGCCTGAAGAAAGCTTGTTACTTTCATCCGTTTTTCCTTGGTTTCTACCTAAGCTGTGGTTAATAATGTCTCTGTACGAGGCTGACATTACTATTTCCGATGATTGGTTTGTGCCACGTCTTCATTTTGGCGTTTTGCACAAACTCCTGTGCTCAAAATGTACTTCAACTTAAAATGTACATACTACAGAATGCAGATGTAGTTGTTGGAAGCTTTATCGCAGTAAATGAAGGAAACTATGCTGATTGTTCTTTTGTGTCTTTCTAAAATCTTTCTAATGATAACCATATGTCTGTAAAAAGGCGGCACTTTTTTTTTCTTATTCTAAAGTACATAACTTCCACACGACATGCTGTTTATCCACATGTCTTTCATTGTTTCTATGAGCTTCATAGTGGAGCTAGATATCCAGAGCAATCCATTCTCACAACTAACAGTGTAGTGACTGTCATACAGTATTACTTATGCCCTTCTCATTTATTCGTTTTACGAGATTGAAGATGTGGTTATTTTTTCCCATCACATTTTCCATTTCACAGGGGATTCACAGGCAATGAAATGGCCCATGAGATTAAGGGTTGTTCTTTATCTTGCCGAGGCTTTAGAATACTGCACGAGTAATGGGCGGGCTATCTATCATGATCTTAATGCCTATAGAGTTTTGTTTGATGATGTGAGTATCATATGTGTCGCAATGTAGACATCACCTGTCAGTATGGTTTGTAACTATTTAGATTGTTGACACCCTGCAGGACTGCAACCCTAGGCTTTCATGTTTTGGCCTAATGAAGAACAGTCAGGATGGCAAAAGTTATAGCACCAATTTAGCATTCACTCCTCCCGAGTACATGAGGACTGGTGAGTCCTCTACTTTCGGAATCTGCTAAAGCTAGCTTATAGTGGATACCTTTAATGCATGCTTTTTTCAGTCTAGGTAGAGTTATGTGGCCAGGCTATGTTGCTACGGGGATACCACCAATCACTAATTTTGCCCTACGGTTTTCATAGAATTACATTTAAAATACTGCCAGAATTATCAGCAGTTTGTGGTCTTTGCACCTCAATCATTCTTTGCCTTTGAAGGGAATTCGTGTATCTGATGAAAGTACGAAACTAGTTTCAACTAATATGCAATTCTGTGATATATTTGTTATAGCAAACTACAGTTTTCTTTACATGCTAGAAAGGAGGCACAAACTCTAATTAATCACAATAGAGTTGGTTAGAAAACCTGAGTTGTGAATTGCAACTGTTTATGCCATTTTTTTGGGACATGAGGATTGGTGCATGCTTTTCAATTGTGCAATAACATTTTGCTTCTTGAGCATCATGAATTGAATTTATTTGTGCCACACAGACCAGGCATTGCAATAAAGACAGCTTTGATTTTCTAACTTGTAGTATCTTGAGCTAGTGCACAGGTGAGGACCCATTTTAGTAGCTGATTAGAGCTATAGTTTGCCTCTTAACACTTGAGTTTTACCTGCAGGAAGAATAGCCCCAGAAAGCGTCATATACAGCTTTGGAACATTGCTGTTGGATGTTCTTAGTGGGAAGCATATTCCTCCTAGCCATGTAAAATTTCTAGGTTTTTTTTCATTCATAGTATGTCTACGTTGTTCTGATCCTTTTTTGTTATGGTTCTGTCATGAACTCATGATCATGCAATTTTTTGGTGCACATCACTAGTTGGTAGGAAGGGTCATATCTAATTGAATCCAGTAACATATAGAGAGTGAACTGGCTTGCTGTTTTTTTTTTTTTGCTTCATCAAGCAATATTGCGAAGTACAGTAATTGCATGTAGATGTTACTATTCTACACATTAATGGGACAACTGGTCTCCATGTCAGTGTTGCACTATTGCTACTCTGGTCAGAAGTTGAAGGGACCTGTAATTGATGTCAATATCATTTGACCTAGTTGGAAGCATGAGGAAGAGTGCTGTAATGATGAATCTATGTGGGATCATTGAACAAAGTAGTACTCTACTTTGTACCTTACTGCAGCTATATCTCCTCAACTTGTATAATCTACAAAGTAAGAGTTGGATGGAGTGGGAAAAATTAATAATTGGATAAACTATAGAAGAACAACAGGAATTTAACTCTTTGTTGTTACTATTATTTTGTATCCTTATTTTTGCTATATTAACTGATTCCGTGCAAACATGTCCAGGCCCTTGACCTGATTCGTGATCGGAACTTTAGTATGCTCATAGACTCCTGTTTAGAGGGCCAATTTTCAAATGAGGAAGAAACAGAACTGATGCGTTTAGCTTCAAGATGCCTACATTATGAACCACGAGAGCGGCCTAATGTAAGATCTTTGGTTCTTGCACTGGCTTCTCTTCAGAAGGATGTCGAGGTGAATATATATCTCTAGTATGCGTTAAAGCATGTTCCCTTTCCTTGATTTGTGTTCTTTGATGTTTTGTAGTCAAGATCACAAGATTAGATCTGCTATATGATTTGGTCTTTTGCTTGTCATGTTCGTTCAGCTTGAAGTATATATCGTGAAAATTGCAATAATGTTGATACATTTTGCAGACTCCATCTTATGATCTTGTGGATATGCCCCGTGGTGGTGCATTTCCTATTGAATCAATGCATCTTTCTCCTCTTGCTGAAGCTTGCTCTAAAAAGGATCTGACTGCAATACATGAAATTCTAGAAACAACTGGCTATAAACATGACGAGGGAACAGCAAATGAGGTTAAGTTTCTTTTTTTTTCCTTTGGGGCACTGTCTACTTGATCTATACTTAAGCTGAAACTCCAAGTGTATGCAATATATATTTTTTTGTTAAAAAATATCAGCTAATAACCTTTCAAATAGCGAAATTTCTTTGGGTGTTAATAAAAATCAATGTTTTTTTAGAAGAAAAATCAATGTTTTAGTATCTACTGGATTTTTAATATTTCTGTTAGCATCATTCCACTTAACTTTTTTCTTCTCGGCGGCAGCTCTCTTTTCAGATGTGGACTAATCAAATGCAAGCTACACTGAACTCAAAGAAAAAGGGAGATAATGCATTTCGACAAAAGGATTTTACTACGGCCATCGATTGCTACTCTCAGGTTGACTTTCATCTGTCTATTTGTTATTTCTTAAGTTGTCATTTGTTTCAGTGGATCATACTTAATCCATGTATGATTGGTATCATACTAAGTAAATTTGGTTTTCTATATTTTCTGCAACAACCGCAGATGACAGCTGCTTGACAATAGATTTTTTTTGATAAATGTAGCTCCAAGCTGTTCATATTAGATCGCAAACTTCAATTCCTGGAGGCCAATTTTGACTTTGTTTTAACGCTGTGCAGTTCATTGACGTTGGTTCCATGATTTCGCCAACAATTTATGCCAGGCGTTGCTTGTCATATCTTATGAATGGCATGCCACAACAAGCTCTGAATGATGCAATGCAGGCTCTGGTGATATCTCCTACATGGCCGAGTGCATTTTATCTTCAGGCCGCGGCTCTATTTTCATTAGGAAAGGAAGATGGAGCTCGAGAAGCACTCAAGGATGGTTCAGCTTTAGAGAAGGAGTTGGGGGACTTTAGAGTCTCAGAGATGGATAGCTCACAGATGTGAGTCCAGACTCCACAAATGCACATTAACTTCAGGTATTTTTCTGAAAGATAAGGCTACGTGTATGTTCATAGCCTGATAATTTAGTAACTATGAAAAGCTCCAGTTTTCAGAGAATAGGCACGTAATTAAGGAATTAGCATAAATTGGCAGTCTAATGATGGACATTTTGCTAAGGGGGACAATGGGTCATCCATAGGATTCATGTAGTTGTTTGTACAAATTGCACTTCGAGCTGCTCAGCACGGGTCATGTAAAATTGAATATTAGTTGCTACTGGAACTCCCATTACAATTTGCTTTGGTTAATGGTGAAAATGAGACAAACTGCTAAATAGCCTTTGCCACCGGCGCTTGGGTTTGGAAGAAGAAATTTCGAAAACTGTAGCATCATTTGGATATTGAAGTTTCGATCTTTTTTTTTAAAAAAAACAAGAAGTTTCCTTACATAGATAGGCTGCAGAGGCCCAGAAAGAGGTGCTACAGAAGAAACTAGCGGTGAATAATTTCTATCCGACATGGAGTTAATAAGGGAAAAAGAAGAGGCTGTTCGTCCAGATCACTGTGTCAAATAAAAGAGGAAGAAGAAAGAAGGATGCTGGTGTCAAACGAACGAAAGAGAAGGTGTTGCAATGTGCCTGTCCATCATCATCACATCATGTTGGTGTTGGCGATAGATGGTGTAGGGTTTGCACAGCAAGTGGTGTTTGGTTTTTTTGCTGTTGTCTTGGTTCTCAGCTGGCTGGCGCATGTGATTTGACAGTCCTCTTATTATTGGCATTGTATAGTTGGGAGAGGATTGTTGAATTCTTTTTCTGCGTGGTTTCTTGTTAGTTGCTAGGATCCAATTCTGGTGACTGTGTGAGCTTTGGATGCATATCAGATGGCTCTATTCGTCTGCTGGAAACAGATGAAGCGAGGCCACGTGCTATTGGTCACTCCCATCACAGTACTACCTTGTTTGAGATGAGTGAGGAATGTACCGGTAAAGCAACGAAACAGCCAACATGGTTTCCCTTCCCTTGATACTTTGGAATTTTTTTAGGATGATGGTAAAATGCCCTAAAAGAAATCATTTTTTTCGTAGGATGATGGTAAAGTGCCCTAAAAGAATTCATTTTTTTCGTAGGATGATGGTAACATGCCATAAAAGAGTTCATTTTTTGTAAGAATGATGGTAAAATGTCGCAAAAGAGTAGATGCACATGCGTGTACGGCGTGCGAGCTGGCTGTACTAGCTCACAAGAAACACAACACGTTATTTATATTATGAGATAATGTATGAGAGTGCGGTAAGCCGTTCCTTGCTGTCGACTCAGAGAGTCCAAACCCAAACTAGACGCGTTGGTCCATCAAGAAACCATCCCATCCCGTCCAATCGAATCCCGAAACCCCCAACCTAAGATCAGATCAGATCGTTTCCAAATCCAATTCCAGTTCCAGTTCCAGTTCCAGTTCCGAGACCTTGGGGATCGGGATAGGATCCAACCCCAACTCCTAGCCAGTCAACAAGGATGGCGATCGTGTACGCGCTGGTGGCGCGCGGCACCGTGGTGCTGGCCGAGTTCGCCGCCGTCTCGGGCAACGCCGGCTCCGTGGCCCGCCGCATACTGGAGAAGCTGCCGGCGCAGGCAGAGGCGCGGCTGTGCTTCGCGCAGGACCGCTACATCTTCCACGTCCTCCGCTCCCCGGAAGGCCTCACCTTCCTATGCATGGCCAACGACACCTTCGGAAGTCAGTAATTTGATCCCATCCCTCCCTGCATCTCTCTCTCTCTCTCTCTCTCCTTCAATTCCTAGCTTCCTTTGCTAGATAGAAGATGGGGCTCTTGTTAATCCTAGGCCTACTCTCTTTAATCACTGAATTGGGAATTTTGGTTCTGGCTGGGGCTCCCTTTCTTTCTCCTCTTAGTCTGCCTACTCTCTGGCAGCTCCGCTGGTCTAGATAGATCCTTCTGCTCTGCTCTGCTGCATATCCTCCCTAACATGTGTCAGACAGCCTGGCCTGTTTCTGTGGATGGTTCTATGCTGTTGGTCTGGGGCAACTTACTATATGACTTGCTCTTCCCTATCCAATTAGCAGTTTACCTATCTAGCACAATCATCTTACTTACTAAGACTACTATAACATGGCATTTGTTCTCAGTACAATTCCTCTATTCGTGATGCAGGAAGAGTTCCCTTCCTATATCTTGAGGACATCCAGATGAGGTTTATGAAGAACTATGGTAGAATTGTGCATTCTGCACTGGCTTATGCCATGAACGACGAGTTCTCCAGGGTGCTCCATCAGCAAATGGAGTTCTTCTCAAGTAACCCTAGTGCCGACACACTCAACCGGCTCCACGGCGAAGTTAGCGAGGCAAGTGGCAGAAATTGGTTCAAACACAGTACTTTCTGCCTTGGCAAAGTTTTTTTTGGATGGCATTAGCATTCTGAACTTGCCGTGTTTGTGCTTTCAAACATCTTCAGATACATACTGTCATGGTTGACAACATAGAGAAAATTCTGGACAGAGGCGATCGCATCTCACTTCTTGTGGACAAGACATCTACCATGCAAGACAGCTCTTTTCACTTCCGGAAGCAATCCAAGAGGCTTCGCAGAGCTCTTTGGATGAAGAATGTCAAGCTTCTGTAAGTGACTAGTCCTATGCCTGTGCATTGCAACGGAAACACATACTATAGAAGCAAGTAACTCAATGAGTTATGACAACTAAGAAAGCCACAAAAGATTTGTTCCATTTTCTAAAAATATAAGACACAATGTAGTCCAACTACCCAAGTATCAAACACCTTTCACAATAGTATCAGTTACTATCAACTATTCCATGTACAATGAAATAGTTAGAATACATATGTGGAACTTGTTATCATCTCAAATTTATCAATAACTCTGAACTAAGTGTAGAAAAGGAAAATAACAAAACAAGTAAAATTGGTCAACCAAGCTTTTGAAGTGTTCTAAATCATATAGCCAGTGTACCAGATATGGGACAAAGCCAAATTAGTATCTACATTAAGATGTTTTCTGTTACTTTTGAAGTAGTAGTGCATGTTGTATATTCCGATCTCATGTTAGCAAGCATCAGATAAAAACCTTAGCAAACGTAAGTTATGAGGTGCATCAATGGAATGGTTTTGAAAAGTACCAACCTTGTACTGAGGATTGTCTCTCTTGCGGAGAAGTTCCATGCCAAATGCCTTAAGTGTTACATTATGCTATGGATGTTTCATAAATGTCTTATAAGTTGCGTAGATGAGATTTTGCATCTAGACATGTGAACTGTGCGTACTATATGAACATCTGTTACCGTCATTAATAATGAAGGGAAGATTATACTCCCTCTATGATTTGACTGAAAACAATACTAAACCATCTGATAAATCTAACATGTCATAGATTTGACTGAAAACAAGACAAAACCATCTAAGAGTTCTACAAATTAATTGGTAGCTTACAACAGACTTTTTTTATGTCATCTCCTTGGAAGAAACCGAAGGCATTCAAATCCATTCTACAGGGCTTGCGATTGAGATTAATCCTCCCAAATCTAGCATGCGAAAAAAAACTTTTTTTGGACAGTTCCGTTGTACGAGGTTCAAGGGCCATTTGGACTAAAAAGTTGAAGCCACATTCCCTGGCTTAAGGTCATATGGGGCTTATGAGAATCCCCAAGGAAGTTTATGTTAGTTATATTGTGGGAAACAAAATATATGGGGAAAAAAAGTCTTGTTAAATAACAATCACTGAGAGAAATCTATATTATGTCTGGATGGGTTTGAATCTACACTTAAGCCTCATAAACCAATAGGAGGTAGCTAGATATTCCTTAGACAAATGGGGCTTAAATTAATCTGAATGGTCAACACAAAAACAACTAACATTTGGTGGTTGAGCTTGTAGTGGCTTTAAACTTTAGCTCAATCCTATCCAAGCAAGTTTTAAATTATATGTTCATAAGCAATTACGACATGCCCAACTAAAGAAAGCGGCAACTATTGACACAATGCTGAATTTCTACAACAAAAACAAAGAACCGAGATAAGAGATAGAATCTTACATCCTCAATGGCAATCCCAAAATGACCAAAACCAGTTCCGATATCATAACTTTCCACACCGTAATCTGCCAATAAATGTACGCCAGGGGTTTCACATGTTAATACAATAGACAAAGTAAATTTTCTGAGGAATAAAGATATGACAAAAGGTATTTTGAAAAAAGCTTACTGTAAGTGAGCTCCACAACGAAATGCAAGCCCTCAGGCTCGTACCCTAGAAAAGTATTGGTATACCTCTCCTCCAGGATGTCCTGCTACCGCAGAAGCTTCATCCCCAAGCACACCGTGTAAAACCCGCAGGACAGCAATCTCATCCAAGATTGACAACACAGTAGCGGCCAAAGCAAATTCACTACAAATGCAGGGGAGTTGCTCCACTTGATCGTCTTGTCGAGATTGCCGACGCGGTAGACGACGTGGGGGCGCATCCGGTCCTTCTTGACTCACTCTGTCGCCTCCTCTGACCAGTCACCGTGCCTACCTGCGTCGCCGACCCGCCCGCCTTCGCGCCGGCGCTCAGCCCACTCCTCGCCAGCCTTGCCGGCGCCCTGTCCCCTGAACAGCGCCTCACGTCGCGCGACTACAACAAACCAAAACAGCGGGAAACCCGAACCCAAGAAACATCACGAGAAGGTCCTACCAAAGATCGATAGCCCGCGAGGGAGAGAGAGGGAGAGTGAGACTCACATATTAGGTGATGCTAGAAGCCAGATGAACCACCACCAGGAGTGGTGGTGAACCATCACCACCAACTCCTTTTAAGTAGTAGAGATACACTTTTTCTATCTTTCATACTCTGCTTTCTTTTCCTTCTCATCAATTTTCAAAGACACTAGCCATCTATTAGTTGAGCAAAGAAGAATTGTGATATTTTAGTGCAAATCCGAGATAATGAAATCATGTGTTTTTTGTTGAAGAACAATGGTAAATATGGCTTATACGAGTGCTAATCACCTGAAATCTCTTGTTGAATGGAATAAGTTGGTGTGATGTTAGGTTTCAAAACAGTGAAATTCCTGTCCGCACTGTGTTCCCTAAAAAAATCCCAGCCTTCACTGGGAAATCTAGGAATCGATGGTTACTGGCAGGCACATCTAGCTACTAGTAGTTTTCTAGAACTCTGGAATTTTGTTTTTCGTGATTGCTACATATCTCAAGGTTCAAGTAACTTGTTTGGCAGCTTCTGACGTATTGCTTATCCTGCCTTTGTTGCAGAGCTGTGTTGACAGTTGTCATCGTGCTTCTTCTGTACTTGATCATTGCTGCTTTCTGTGGAGGCCTTTCCCTTCCATCATGCAGATCATAATCACACTATGGATTAACTCATTTGGAGCACAATACCAGGGACAATGCATGCTGTGTTAAGCTCTGTTCAGCTTCCAAAGCTAAAAATGATGTTTTGAGCAACAGGTTTGTCAGTTGTGTTTTTGGTAGAGGCAGTTGGTGTTTTGCTCATAGAAGTTACTATGAAATGGTTTGTACAAAATGGGATCTGCATGTACAGTATGTCCGTCGTTGTTGTTTCGGGTGCCTGAACAACAGGGTGGGGGTTTCACGTTGCTGTACTTGTCTTTTTGCTGCCGCTGTGCTTGTGGATGAATTGGATACCTTGCTCTTTTGCTGTCATTGTGCATGTGAATGAACTGGGGAACTGGTTACAAATGCCGTGGTCTTTCCTTGATGAATATGGTATATATCTGTTATCGTGTGAAGCTTGCTAGTTTATTTTGAAAATAATTCTGCACCATGGGCTATTTCCTAAGTGGATATTTCTTTTGAATTATATGAAGAATGGTGAAATGATGGTAGGTTTCGCGGATTTGCAGCTGTGGTGATAGATGGCCCTGGTGAAGGTTTGTTCAGGTCCAGTAGCTGGAAATGCGGGTGTACCTTTAATTTGTTTGATCGTTTCAATATGCTCAAGTAAGCAGTATTTCGTCCTTGAGATGGCCTGTTCTTTTTGGCTGCGGCTTGTGACTTTTGGGCTGTTTATACGAGAGATTACAGAGTAACAGAAATTCACGTGCGGTTTTTGTCAATATAAATGAAGTCAGTAAAGTATGTACTACAATTAACTAGTAGACTCTATCTTGAGAAAAATAATCTATTTAGAAGCTAGTTACTGTAGAAAAGCCGAAAAGCAGCTTTTAGAAGCTGAAAAGAACAGGGCCCTAGAGTTTTGTGAGAGCCGTGTAAGCTAGGTTTAGTATCTCCATTGGACTGCCGATGGCCTACGGAGGCATAGCACACCTTAATGCCCATACATACATAGAACGCCTAGAAGGCCACTGCGTTGAATTGCAGTCTATTGTCCACCGTGATCTCCTTAGGGACTCCGAAATGACATTATATTCTGCCACAAGAATTTTTGTGTGGCTGCTGAATTGATCTTGGTGAGGGGAACTGCTTCGGGCCACTTGAAGTAGTCATAGACGATGATAACGAATTGGTGACCTTCGGGGGCACGGGGCAGTAGTCTGATGATGTCGACCCCCAACAGGTGAACGACCATATCAGTGGACTGGTTGCCCACCAAAGCCTTGCAGGGGTATACCTGGTGGCTTCAACTTGCTTCGGGGGATGCCCAACTGGTCGAAAGCGAACAGGAGATATGTGGAGCTGCCTCTGTCTACTAGGATCCATCTCACATCGCATCTTGCGATGCTAGTCTTATCGAGGGGTCTTGCTAAGGGAAATCCACCCCCGACGTGTCTTCCGCCTTGAAGGTGATGTTGGTCCGTGCCCATTCCGGGACCACATGCGCTGGGTACGTGGCGACGTGGTGGATCCAGTGCGTGAAGGCCTTCCGCTGTCACTCAGAGGGGAACTCGAGAGACGGTCCACCCGTAATGGCGTTAATCACCCTATGGGGGCTGGCCTCAAGACCTTGGATTCGTAGGACGATCGGTGGGGGTTGGACGAGTGGTACCTTTGGGGCTGCTGTATGTGCGCCACTACCCGTGCCCTTATGTCCTGGGCATGCTTTCTGGCTACGCTCTCCCGGAGTGCCATGATAGTGCGGCAATCACGGGCGAAGTGGTCTTCCCAGCTGTGCACCTTGCATCGTGCCCTTACCATCGTGAGTCCTCCCGACTGCGCCCCCTTCAGTGCTCGCAGCCTCTTTAGGCGTGACCACGACCTCCGAAGGCAGTGCTCTCCTCAGCTCCTTCGATGCCGAGGACATATCTAGGCCGAGGCCCCCTGCACTGCTTGCGGTTGAAGCCCTCCTTCGCGATGGCAGGAGCGGGTTTGGCTTCGGGAACAGGTGGCACACCCTCTGCCTCATGCCACGTCACGTCCTCTTCTGCTCTGGTATATTCCTCTATCTTGTCGAGAGCTTGGCTGGCATTTTTATGGGCTTCCACACGTTATACTCCACGAGTGGGCCCTTCTAGTGTCCATAGATGACCGCGTTGATGATGGTCATGTCATTGATGTCCCTTACTTGGTAGCGGATCTTCGCGAAGTGTTTGAAGTAGGCCAACACCTTCTCCCTGGTGCTTGTCTCACCGCGAAGAGTTGGTCAATGTTGACTCGCTCTATGTAGTTACCTTAGAAATTATTGTGCATGAGATCCCAGATCTGCTCCCATGCATACAACGAGTCAGGAGAGATGGTGAAAACCAGTAGAGTACGACCCCTCGAAGAGCAAGAGGCAATGCCTTTGTCTTCATCGAGTCGTCTCCCCTAGCTGCCTCGACGGCTGTTTCGTAGACGCGCAGGAACTCACGGAGGTCCGTGCCGGCTTGGTAGGGCTCCATCGTGGGCGTCTTAAAGTCTTTCGGCCAAGCGCCCAGCTGCAAGCTTGTGCAGAGGAGGGACTCAGGGTCCACCTACCAAGAGGCATTGTGGGCTTTGGCATTGGCCTCGTGGATTTTTGTCCCTTCTTTGGCTGCCTCCGTCACTGTCGCAACGAGCGTCAGCTAACTCTGTCTTTCCTGCATCTTGCGCATGGCTTTGTGTAGGTCCGCTAGCTCTCGCTGCAACGTTTCGAGGATTGCCTAAGGGGGCTTTCATCCGCGCTCGGCGCCGAAGAGAGGACGACCTCTGCTCCCTACGTGGTGACGGTGTCGATGCCGATGGAGACCACTGCTTGGGCTATGTGAACCTCGACATTTCGGTTGGTCACCGTAGTCGGGTCCTTCCTTGGCGATGCTTTCTACTCCATCATTGGCACGACTGCCAAAGAGCCACCGTCGTTACCTGCCACGGGCCGGGGCGTCGCCTCACCAGTGTGTCACTGCCATGGGGGCGGGGGACCTTTGCGAATCGGCTTCCTTGCCGTCGCTAAGTCGATGTCGTCATCTTTTTTGGTGCCATTGTGTCCGCTAACAGTCATCATCCGCATGTTGCTTGAGCCTTGAATTGCTATATATCCGTGTGTCTGTCCAATATATAGTTGCTCGACACAGGCATAACATGCATGAGGGATGGAATGACAGGAATTGCAAAGCAGGTAGAAAGCAAAGCAGCCACTCGTAGTACAATGATACACTAGTGAAGCAGCAACTCCCAAACCCAACCACACCACCCCACCCCACCATATCCAACTTGCTCTTGAGATCATCATCAACAATTAATTCTAGTTAATTAGGGAGGGAGCAACTACTCCCCTGTGTACCGCATTCATGTCGTGTGTGTATATATTGCTGCCATGCCGTCGTGCGCATGCCGATGCAGTGCAACGCCTACTCCTACGACTGACATTAACAAGCGAGCTCCCCGCCCCGGCCGCGCCACGCACAAGTAACTGAGCAGCAATCATGAGCACCAGCGAGCCCGGCGGTGCCACCGTCATCCACATCGCCGACGCCCCTGTTACAGATGCGCCGCCACCTCCTCCAGCTGCCGCCACCACGTCGTCCTATGCCACTGCTCCTACCACAAGTGCGCCGTTGCAGCGCAAAGCCGGCAGTATCCCCTTCCTCCTGCGCAGCGGCGCCGAGGGCTTCCGCCGCTGCTTGGCCTTGGTAGACTTGTTGCTCAGGGTGGCCGCGTTCGGGCCGACGCTCGCGGCCGCCATCTCCACGGGCACCTCCGACGAGAGGCTGTCCGTATTCACCCAGTTCTTCCAGTTCCATGCAAGATTCGACGACTTCCCGGCATTCACGTCAGTATTATATATGCACCATGCCTCAAGCTTGTCATGCGTACGTACCAACTTGACTTGAAAACTGCCATACTTACGTAGGTTCTTCATGGTCGGCAACGCAATCGCGGCGGGGTACCTGGTGCTGACTCTTCCCTTCTCCGCCGTGGGGATCATCCGCCCAAAGACGACCGGCGTGAGGCTTCTGCTGCTTCTCTGCGACACGGTACGTAATTAATTAAGCTCGATCGACTGTAGATGCAATCGATGAACACCATTAATTAGTCGTCTCAAGGTCATAGATGAACTCTACGTACGCACGTAATTGCAGATCATGGTGGGGCTTCTGACGGCGTCTGCAGCTGCGGCGGCGGCCATAGTGCACCTTGCACACTCGGGGAACCGACGCGCCAACTGGGTGCCCATCTGCATGCAGTTCCACGGCTTCTGCCAGCGCACCAGCGGCGCCGTCGTCGCCTCCTTCCTCGCCGTCCTCGTCCTCGTCGTCCTCGTCGTCATGGGAGCCTGCGCCATCCGCAGGCGCTAGCTAGCTCGCTTGCTGCATATCCATCATATATATATATATATTCTGTGCTGTGGGAAGGAACATCACATCGGTGATGGTCGGTGTAACGTGTTTCTCAACTGTCATGTACGATCATGAAAAGCAATGCAGAAGAAGGAACAAAAGCTTCTCGACCATGGATTGATGCAACCAACAATTGTTTGATGAATTGGGTGGCTGGCTTTGTATTTGTTCGATGATCCATGGATCCATCCGTCGATCGATCCGCAGGAAAAGAAAGAAATTGCAACATCATGAAAATCCTAAGAAATATAAAAATAAAGGTAATTTAAAATTTTTTGTATGCATTTGTTCTCCCTTGATTTTTATTGGAGTTTCTTCGAAAAATTTTATTTTTAAAAATCAAAAGTGTATAAAATATAAATCATATCGAATCCAAATCAAATAAGTATACTTAAACTCAATGAGAAATCTTCTTAGATTTTCTTGAAAAATTAAGAGAAGATAAAACTCTTAAATCTACGTAATCGTCCGTACTATTCGAAAAGATTTCCCCCAAATCTTTCAAGTGCATCTGGCGAGTGACTAAAATGCCTGAACCTCTCAGCTCGCCTCACCACTTTCCCTCTCCCTGTCGTGTGGGGCCCATCGCATAGATCATCATCCACCTTGCGCACATGCGCCAGCTCCACCGTGGTCATGGCCGAGCTGCCCCCGGTTTTAGACGCCGCGCTCGCGGTTCCCCTCTGCTGCTGCCCACTTCTGCCTAACCCGTTGCTCCGTCGCGACTGTTCTCTTCCCCGTTGTCGTCTCCTTCACCTCGCACTCCATGACGAGAGCCCAAGACAGTGCCTATAAAACCCCTCTGACTGTACCAATTTCTCCTCAACTCGCCCCCTCGGTCTCTTGCGCGCGTTCCTTGAGCATTCCGTTCTTCGGAACATCGAGAAATCAAAGTCGTACGCGATGCCAGCTAGCACGCCACAATGCTCTAGCATCTCCGATGATCTTCTCTCCTCGACCCCGTCTCAACGCGGCTTACCTCTTCCTTAAGCATCCTACTCATTTGATCGACTTTTCATGCAGTGGATCACTCAAGCTTGACCTTCTTCTTCATCTCCGACCAGGACACCACCGTAGGGCCTTTCTCTCTCCGGTGAGCCACACCTCGACTACTTCCACTCATACCTTTGCATGCATACAAGCAAGCTCATGCGCACTCTTTTGTAGCTTCACCGCTGCCGGAGAAATCGTTGTCACCGCGGACCCCTTCGCTGACGACGAGGACTCTGATGCTAGCTTCTTCCACTTCTCCTCGTGAACCATTCTCCCTCTCGTGAACCGTCATCGTCTTCGGTGAACTCCTTCTCCCTTGTAGAGTATGTAAGTTGAAAAGGAGTAATCGTAGTTGAAAAGAGAACTAAGGTATTTGAAGTCCACAAGAGAACTAAAGTGACCATAGTCGAAAAGAAAACTAGAGTAATCAAGAAGAGAAATAAAGTAATCAAACGCGTAAAAGGAACCGTAGTAGTCGAACACAAGAACAGAACTGTAGCACTCAAAGTCGAAATCTGGCAGCGCTGTCGAGATCTTCGATCGCTCGTGTGGTCGAGATCTCCGGCTGCTCGAGTAGTCGAAATCTCCAACCGCTCGCGTGGTCGAGATCTTCGACAGCTTGCTTCGACCTCGACTTCTGAGACTGCTTCGATCATGCTTGACCACCGACCGTGGACCGCTGACCAGATCTTCCACCATAGCTTTGATCACGATATGGATCAGGCCTTCGACCACGTCTGCTCACATGTGGCTTCCGTAAATCAGTAAGATTAATTGTCGAGGCGGGCGCGCGACCACCTCGTTCAGCGCCGCCACGTCCAGCCCGTCCGGGGTGCGCGGCACCGCGAACCGGCGCGAAGCCAGCTCCGAGTCCGACACGGTCAGCTGGACGCCCTCGCCGGCGGCCGCAGCTTCACGGTGGCGGGAATGCGATGGGTGAGGCGCCAAGGAAACCGCGGGTGCGTTTGCATGGCTGATCGATGTCTGCTCCGACGATGTCTGCTCTCGGATCTCAAGCTCCTCCTGCAGCGCTCCTCGTGGTGCCTTGGTTCCATGATCGAGTGGAGTGGCCTTGGACGACGACCTTGCGTGTCCTGCCATGCCAGCCTCTCGCGTGCTACAGTCTCAATTCAACTCATCTTGCGTGTCCTCCTTGTCGAGATGGGCCGCCGCAGGCTCAATTCAACTCATCTTGCTTGGGCTGGCTGGGACAAGAAATCACAGTGGCGGCCGGCTTGGTTTTGGGCCCGCCCCAAACTCCTCTCCTCCCCCGCAGTCACAAGCTCACGACCCCATCTCGCCGCCGGCCGGACACGTCCGTCGCCATGGCCGACCACACCGTCGACGCCGATGAGGAGGAGCCGCCCCTCCTCCTCGACCGCGCCGCCCGCGCTACCCGGGGCAAGAGGTGCCCTCTCTTCCCTAGCTAGTTGGTTCGTAATTGCAATACCTAACGCGGCTGCTTGATTTGCCGCCTTCTCTCTTGATTTCGCAGGATCACCAAGCTGCTCGAAGAAGACGTTGAGGAGGATGAGGTTTTCTGGAATCAAGACGCCCTCAAGGAGGTGGGTTGCAACTGGATTTCTTTGGGTAGCGTTTTTCTGATTCTTGATGTTGTTACAGCTTTTTTCTTTGGTTCTTCTCCTTCCTTTTGTTTGTGCTGTTCTTCTCGTTTCGCCTTTTTTCTCAAAAAAAAAGGACCTTTTCTTTGTGTTCCTGTTGTTCTCACCGTTTTAGTGGCCAATTTAGGAGATTTCGCACCGCATTTCTCGATTTGTTTTTTGGATAAGATGATTTTTGTGTGCTTGGAATGGATAATGTAAGATCTCTCGGGCTGTACTTCTTTAGCCCACCAAGAGTTACTCTGCTTGATTGCAGTTCGTTCCCTCCATGATTGGGCTGAGGCCAAGACTTACAATTCCTGATGCATCATGTGTGAATTGTGAAATCCATATAGTGCTTGATTGTTTGTTCAATATTTCCTCACAGGATGAGAATGATGACATCTATGAGGAAGAGCAGGATGCTGGTGATGAATTCGACAGTGATTTTGGTGAAGATGTGAGATCCCTCCTCATCCTCATCCCAATCTGTTAGCTGACTTTTGTTTAGCTCTCATTAGTGTCCATGGTCTTCTGTTTGTTGTAGTAAAGATCTCACCAAGTTGTTTATTGCTTGTGCTAATCTAACTCCTTTGGATTCTTCCAGGAATCTGAACCTGATGATGAACCAGAAAAGGAAGTACGTGAGAGGTACACAAGTTTGTTGATAAGCATATTAAAAATTTAGAATGCAGCCATGCACTGTGTAGTCGGTTATATATTCTACTCATGCCCTAATTACGAAGCAGCTTACCCATCAAGAAGCGGCTAATATTCCCTGGGAAGACTTTGAAAAAGATGAAACCCAAGAAGAAGAAGGTCATCTCAAAACTAGAAGATGAAGGTAAAACTGACAAATCTTCTGATAAGCCAAGTCCATCCAAACAAGCAGACATTCCTGATGAATTGGAGACTGAGAAGACAATCAGGAAATCAACCAGAACATCTGTCATCGTGAGACAAGCTGAAAGAGAAGCAATACGTGCTGAAAAAGAAGCAACCGTGAAGGTTGTATCCGTACAGCAGCCCTCCACTTCTTGCATCAAAATGTTCTTAGTGCTCATGGACAACAGCATCTTGTAGCACTCAGATTAGCTTGTCAACCCATGGAATTTTGAGTTTAATTGAATAATTTTTCCTCTTCTACACCGTCCCAGCCAACTAAGAAGAAAAAGGAGGGAGAAGAAAAGCGCATGACACAAGAAGAGATGCTTTTAGAAGCAGCTGAAACAGGTCTGCTTTGTTTTCTTTTTACCTTTTCCCAGAGATATAGTTGGAATGTGACAGTGTTGATTGAGTCTATTTATTTATTACCCTTTGTCTCTATTTCCAGAGATCATGAACTTGAGAAATCTTGAACGTGTACTGGCAAGAGAGGAGGAGGTGAAGAAAAAGGCCGTTGTTCATAAAGCCGTTTATGAGGGTCCTACGATTCGATTTTGCTCAAGAGATGGTAGCTGCTCTTTCAGACTATCATCAATCATTTGTTTGCATCTGGATTGTGGACTTGGCAACTAGTCTCTTTTGGTCTTCCTTTTTATCCATTATAGGAATCCATATCGTAGGTATGCCAATTACTAATTATCAATTTTGTGCTGAACTAGGGGAATCGCATCTGGAATTCATCAATGGGGCATCATTTGGGTCTGAACTTTGTACAAATTCAGCTCCTTGTAAGTGTCGGAACTTCATTTGTACTGTATTCTTTTTTCTTTTTCTTTCTTTCTTTTGCCTCTGGCAGTTACATAAAATGTGCTAGTTTGGCAGTTTGAGTGCAAGCCAATGCATTAAACACCCTCCTATTCTCTTTTTTTTATTGCAGATCCAGAGAAATCTGTTTGCGTAGTAACAGGACTTCCTGCCAAGTATGTTTTCTGAATACCTATTCACAACAAAATCTTGTATCACTCAGATTAGTTTGTCAACAGAATCCATGTTTCTTCCTCATATGTGAAGTTGAAATTTCTTGTTGTTTTTATATAAGTACACTTTTCACTTGACTAAAACTGTTACACTTTTCACTTGACTAAAACTGTTACACTTTTCACTTGACTAAAACTGTTACACTTTTCACTTGACTAAAATTATGAACACATGCACCTTTTGTTTAATAGCTGCACATTTTTACGGTCAGGTGTTGGTTCATGCTGGCTTGTTTTATTAGGATATACTCTCTAGAGCACAAGTTTACCAGTGTGTGTATGAGGCTATGAGCTGACAACCCTTAGACACCACATTGCTTGAATTTTGTTGTGTGCATTTTTATTCCAGCTATTTTTTTCACTCTTGTATCCTGTCCTGGTGAAACGGTAGTATGTTCTTTATTCAGTAATTTGAAATGACCCTACGGAAGTAGTGATGAAACAATATTTGATATATTTATTTAACCACCGTTAGTAGTTCATCTGAACTGATGCATTATGTTGAGAGCGGGCTATGTCATGGTTTGTATTCTAAGTGGATAAGCTTATTTGAGGTTACTTCTTGTAGATACCGTGATCCGAAGACAGGGTTACCTTACGCAACAATGGAATCGTTTAAAATCATCCGGGAGAGGTACAGTTTCTTGCTTCTCTTAGAATTGCAGATTTTTTTTTCTGCGCTTGCTCTGACTGCTAGTGGAATACCTCTTCCTGCCCCGTGTCTTAAAATCTGTTTAAGATAATATCTGAATATAGACTTGAAACCTGCTAACATTTCCTCTACTGATGCATGCTACAGTTTCCTGAAAGAGGAGGCTGATAAGAGGAGGCCCAACATGTCAAATATGGGAGAACTCTTTGAATCAATAACCAGCGAACATTCTACGCCCAAGAAGAGAAGAATTGAGGCAAGATCACCGAACGTATCAGCAGGCCTAAGGCACGGAGGACGCTTCCGACGAATACCTGCTCTTGATATGCTGGATGAGGACTGACCAGAGATCTCGTCTAGTCGATTGCATATGACGCTGTGTTAGCATTAGGGCGGCGACAATGGTAGTATGTTCTTGATGCAGTCGAGATATTGCTGTGAAATGGTCGCCTATGTCGTCGTCTTCTTGTTATCTAGATACTTCTATTAGTTCTTGATTTTTTGGAACAGTGACTGCGAAGATTGAGCAACCCACGAGATTGAGAAACTGGATCATTTCATGACCATGCGTCCATGAATTGCTGTCGAGCAATAGGTTACCACATGAGATGAAATATTTTGACAATCGTCCTAAGACCGTCCAGTAATACGCGATAGAATTGTTAGAAATGAAGAGTACTAGACTCCTTACACTTGCGAACATACAGTAATGCCGCCATTGCCCATCGGGATGTAAAGAAACATTAACATAGCAAATTACTGTATGGAAGCACAAGAACACAGGTACGCAAGTCTTCAGCGTATTCAGAGCAGATGCCTTCGGCTGCATCCAAGTACAGATTTGAGAGTACAGCTTTGTGCTTTATCCGTACATAACGCAATACCAGGATAATTATGCAGAGAGGCTTCACTGTAGCCAAAATTGCGGGCACCACCAAAAAAATACATCTAAATTACAGTCAAAATTCCTTGTGCAAAAGCAAGAATGGTTTTTTTGCCTTGCGGAGTCTGAAGCCCCTCACATTGGCTGGAGAACAAACAGTACAATTTTGAAATTACAAGTCTCACAATTTTGAAATTATAGGTCTATCTGCTGTGGAAAGCTAGTTTGTCATCCTGGTGTCTAGCTCTTCTAACTAGGCGTGCGTTTCTCATTACTACTACACAAAACACAATTTAGCCTATGCTCCCTTCACTTTGCGTGATGGAGGCCGCCGGAATATGTTAATGAGATCATCAAGACCCTGTCCAAGGAAAATAATGTTCTCAGTTGCAGGATAACAAAACTTAAAGTTATATCCAGAGACATGAAATGATCCGTACCCGTGTAGTGATTACTAGGAAACTGAAGAGAACAATTAGATAGGAACCAAGCACCAGAAGGAACAGAAGATCAAATGTAACACTTGCAACCTGTGAATTGAAAAATCAAAGGCCGAATGAGGAAATTTCAATGTGGTGATATCTCGCCAAAGCGACTTAAAACTGCAGTTGAACTCAAAATTTGAATCTTTGTTGCTGCTAAGTAATTCGTCAGTGAATTAATCAGTAGAATAATATATCACAGGGCATCACAAAGCTGGAGGTATGCTCCCCACAATGAACTTTTAGACCATTCCATTCTGAAATTAAATGACGGCATCCAAACATGAACAAATGATACGAAGATTACACACTTACCTGATATACATTTAGAGTTGCTTTTGTTGCATCATAGAAAGTGAACATGCCATCAAGGACATCATTTTGAACATGCACATCAGCAGTGTGTTCGGACAGTTCCTGCACCAAAACATGGAATGTCATGGCTTGCAAGAAAACTATGAACAAGGCGGAATAGATGAAATTGTTGATAGCAGGAATGCAAACCTTTTTTAGTGCTGCTATAAAGGGGTCATTCTTCTGAAGAAACGGTGTAACCCGTGGTGTCCGTGATAAAAGGTCCAACCAGGATTGGACAAAGTGAGGATTGATGGCTAAGCTGCTGTTCTCTGCAAAAACATCAATGTTCCTTCCTTTCAATCCGTAGATGTGTCTCTGTAAAAGGTAATAGTATGTCAAACTTGGTCCAATAATAAACATCCTGGTTTAGAAAGAGCACAAGGCAGCCACTCAACTTTAGTTCCAATTACTCATCATAGTCGCATTTTGAAGCTCTGATGATTTCTGCTCATCACATTCAAACATGCTACCTAAATAGTACAAACCATTGCAATATAGCAGTCTCCTAAACTATCTCTAGCAAGCTAGACATGCATGTGTAACTGACGCACCATAGTAACCACATGAGCTTCTTCATTGACATATTTCACAAAGCAACACCAAAAGGAGAAGCTTCATGCAAAGTGAGAAATCAGTTGATATTCCAAAATAAACTTTTAATCAAATTCAAACATTTTAGTGGGTCCATACTACTATACTAGCACTTTGCCCAGTACAAATCAATATGAATGAATATTTTTCCGAGCACTAACTAAAGATGTATAATAGAAGTGGCCACTGGCCAGCTTTGGAGGTTCTTACATGGCAGCAGAAATCAGCAATTAAAAAACGACACATGTAACACTGAAACAACCATAACTTCATCCACACTCTAAAATATTTTCATCTGCATATAATGGACTAAATAGAGGGGTTTTGTTAGGACAAAGAGACTGAAACATGCACCAGAAACTAAATTACACCTAATCGGAAAACTGTTCTCTACAAAACTAGTGTACAAAGCAAAATGAACAGTTTCTAGAAGCAAATGGCTTATCTTACCGCAAGACTCTGAGAAACCAATCTGACAGTTCTAATTACTGACTCAACATCTGCTGATTCTCTGTAAAAAGAAAAACATACAAGTAAAATATTAAAAATTGTGACAGTTACATTAAAAAGAAGAAAGAACTAGGATGCAGTAGAAGTGACTTCACCTAGTGTCATGCAGACCACCAGTGCTTTCTAAAAATTCAGGAGGCGCAGGCAATTCCGAAAGAGTTAGCGCAGTCACCCTGAACCTGGAGAATTGCTCATGTTCCCATGCTACCTACAAGTTTGCAAGCATGTCACTTGGTGAGCTTGCACATAAGGCAGCTCACTGCAATAGGACACTTGAACAGCCCAACTAAAGCAGTTCCAGCTTCCAACATGCTTAGATATCAAATAAGCATCTTCAATTCTAATAACATCTTAACTGCCATGTTCATTCCTGATTAGAACCAGATCTAATGATGGTATGTAATATTTGAAACAGCAAGAAATACATACTCTAGGATTTGAGACATTAATCTTCTTGTGCTTGATTCCAACTGAAAGACCCATTTCTTTAGAGACATCCGAAAAATCCTGAAAACAAATGAATTCATAGATGGAAATGACTGCGCTTTACATACAATTGAGGTTATGGACCAACTAGCTTGAAATGGTGAACATACTTCAAAGATTTGCTTGATGTAGGGATTTTCTGGAGGTTTTGATACATGCATCCAGAGCTCATTGTTCCAGGAACCAACGCTGTTCAAGCAAATTGCATAGTCAATGCTCTCACGTACACGCTGATCAAAACTTCTAAGCCACTGTACAAAAAAAAAAACAACAGGTGTAAATTGATCAAGTAGATGCTGCAAACAAGGACTTGGTTTCTTAATGGCGCAATATGGCTACCAACCTTGTGAGTTCCATTGTAATTGTAGGGTCCACCGGATGTTAAGCCAAAGAGAAGATTGTAATTGCCTCTGGTCTTAGGATTTGAATAGAGGCGTGAAAAAAGCCTTGCAATCTCTAGAAGAGCCACAACTCCACTTCCATTGCTGTCGCTCCCCACAGAAAGGGCCTGACAAAATATATATTATGCAAAATTAATATGTACGAGAATATTAAAGAAGATTATAGGAACATTTTTCTGGATGACATACAGGGGCAGCACCAAAAGTGTCATAGTTTGCAACTATGGCTATAGTTGGAAGCTGTTCGGTATTGGCCTCTCCTTTCAATCCAGGTAACCATCCCTGCAACTCAAAAATATTCAGCTCAGGTATGCTCATATTTCACAAAACATTGGGAACGGTATTATTTTCTTAAGGCAGATAACAATTGGAACTACAAAGTGAACTACAAGATGCTACAGTGAACTACAAAGTGGGTAACATCAATCTGACATGCTGAACCAGACAGCAAATTAATACTACAGAGGCTACCTGGATATTTGAAATGGTTGGCGATGACACTTTTCTAGGTTCCGCCGAAGACACGACAAGCTTGTAACTACCAAGTCCAGATAAAGACAATCAAAAGAAGGCACCATGCAGGAGACTTAACAATATGTAACTTTCTATACACTGTAGTCAACTGTTGAAAGCGCAAAAGGCTGGACAATCTAAATTATGCTCAGTTTTTTAATCGAGTATTACCCTCCTGTTGTTGCAGAGGCTTGCTGACCTGAAGAGGCAATTCTACGGATATCTGCCAACAGGTTATCAAAATTGTCGTCATGGAAAGAGAAGTACACCGGATACTGCATGGAGTAATGCACGTAACTTAGCCAACATATTACATCATAGTACAAAAGTGTACTAGTGAACAACGAGGGGACAGGACATATTTGGACTAGAAAACCATGAACAACAGGAGCAAAACCAAAAGAAAAATCATTGACTGATAAAAACAACATTACACAATACGGGAGCAGACAAAATGTTGATGATAGACCCAAAGAACAAATCAAAGGGTGCAACCGTGCAACAGTTGAACAAAAAAAAAGTTGGTTAACACTTAATAGTACTATTCAGGATATCAAATGCAATTAAATTAAGGTTTTTGAGTGATGTAGGCAATTAGTCATTCAGATTACAGAAGCTGGATGCATAATAATAGTGTTCAAATCCACCCTTCGAAGTGTTACATATCTTATATCTAAGTAATACAACTATCTAGCTGTTGAATAAGTAAAGGAACATATAGATATCCAGCAAAGCTAGAGCGTGAAATGCCTGAGAAATATTCAGTTCCTTTTGTAAATCAAAGAGAAACTTATGACTTACTGGTACTTCTCCGTGCACGAGCAATTTTTCCAGCTCAGCCAGCACACCCTTTACATGCCCCTTGTCGTCGCTGTTCCCGGCACCATCCTTATCGCTGAGCTTTGTAGGGAGCAGAATGAGCAACCCTCCGAGGTGCTTTTTCTCTGCCAGGTACTCTGAGTAGGAAATGAAACAACGGTTTTGTCACCAACACAGATTGGCACCACTAATTCAAGCACATCGCATGTGGCAAACAGAGCAGGATTAAGCTCAGAATTGAAAACATAACTTTTCTTTGAGATAGCTCATACATGAAACATTGGGAATTTGAAACATTATAGTACAGTGGTGTTGTTTATGTAGATATAACATGTCCATAGTTCGTAACGCCACATGAGTGAGTAGACAAAATTTGGCAAGAATAAGTAGCAATCAATTGAGATCATAACCAAACACAGACTTGAAAGCTCAAGCATAGAGCTTATCCTGGTCCAGTACCAAACAAGCAGCAGGTAGCAACATAACACTAACCAAAAGCAGGAAAGAACCAGACATCCTACGAGATCGGAAGGGATTTCACAGCACATCTCGATCCAACAAAATAGGTAGGCAATGCGAAGCGGCGCACGGATCTCCCGCGCGAACGCTGTCCTACAGCTAGGAAGAGATCTGGTGGCATCTACTAGTATGCTGCTACGAGGAGCGTAGGAGAGTACCGCGGAGGAAGGAGAGCGGGAGGTCGAGGAGCGGCGCAACGAGCGCAGAGCGGGATAGGTCGGCGCCTGCGGGGAGCGGAAGCGCGGCGGCGTGGTGGTTGAGGGCGGCGGCGCGGGAGCCGAGGGGTGCGCCGGAGAGGTCGTACTGGATGAGGCGGTAGACGCCGACGGCGGCGCCAAGCTCGACGCAGGCGAGGAGGACGGCGAGCGCGGAGGAGATGGAGGCGACCAGGTCGGCAGAGGGAGGCATCGGGAAGCTTCTGGAGGGGACGAGCACAGCAGCAGATGGGGTGGGGGAGGCGGAGAAGCAGATGCAGATTGCAAGTGTTGCCCCGGCACAGCCCGTCTGGCTCCTGGGCCATACCGGCCCGGCCCGTTAGCGAACACGTGCTGTGCCGACACGGCCTGGTCCAGCCGGCTCTAACGAGCGTAAATGGGTCCGTAAAAATAGCCGTTTTTGACCATTAAAGATAAAAAAATAGCAAAAAATTCAAAAAAATATATCAAATTTTTTTTTATACATAGGGGTCACCCGGCCTCTATTCTCTACACCCGAGAAATTTTTTTCAGAAAGAAGTGAAGTGTAATCTGAGATCACAGACAAAAGATGCCGGTTATCACTTAACGTTTCTCTGAAAAATTGTACTTTGTTTCGTCAGAACCAGCAAAGCTTCACTGTTTGGATCCAGAGGAGAGCAAACTTTTGTCTGAAAACTTCACAGCGTTATTTCAGATGCATGCAATAATTGGATACGGGGAAGTGACCAAGACAAGACAACCATGTAGCAGAGACACCTTTCAGAGGTAAAACGAAATATTCGTAAACTGTTTTTGTATTTGATGAATCCTGTAGCGGATGGAGGCCTGGTGTGATCCAACTTTTTTAAAGTAGTTTATTCATAGTCCATTAGAAAGCTTCTCTGACCAAGTTATGTTTGATGCAAGAATTCAAAGGTTAACTAAAATTTAAAGGATGGTCTGAAAAGAACACTATTTAATTGTACACCTTTGTGTAAGGTTAGGCACTTCGGTTCTTGTGCTAATACCTGATCAGAGAAATATTTTAGGATTGCGTTGTCTCAAGAGCCAACCATAGCTCGCACGATGGAGGGGACCTGCCCAACAACTAACACATGTAGGTTGTCTGTCACATAAGAGACAAACTAACACGTGATTTTTAAATCACAAGCTAAAGGTGCCGCTCAGTTGAGCTGAAATAAACTGATTTATAATTAAAATTGCACTGTATTTAGCTGAAATTACGCTATAGCTTATGTTGGCTTATTTGACGTAACTAAATTTAAAAAAAAATATGTTAGTACAGCACGGACAACGCAAATGAATACGAAAAAAGAACCGGCAAAAAAGCTCAAAAAAACTAAAAAAAGTGAAATTTAGAAATAGTAAAAAATAAGCCAGAAGTCAGAAACACACTGAAATAAGCGAAGCCAAAGTTGATTCATGCCTAGTCTCTTTCGGGTTGGAAAGTATATGACTGTAACTTGTAAGGAACTATGAATTATTCAATTCCATTGGTGAGTCCGACAAGCATCTTGTAAAACCTATTTTTTTCGTTTTGGATACATACTTGGTATGTAACATAGAGTATAAATACATCTTTAAGTATGGATATTCCAATATCAAAATTTGTGTACATAGAACCCCTGTTTTCTTATTATTAATACCTTCTATACAAATTTTTGTTGATTTATATTGACTTGATCATATACTGCTCAGAAATTATCTAGAAGCAACCCCAATAAACAAATTAATGCATCTCTAACAACTGCAACATGTTTTAAATCACAAAAAAATCATAAGAAAATCATGAATCCTGTTGATTCCCATTGTCTCCTTGCTGAAGGGCTCAAAGAATACTATCTGGTTCATCATTTGCTTCTTTTTTTGGTCTCAATCGTTCGCATAATCTCATTCCATTGGAGGGAGCTTGTTCTGCACTATTCAACCATGTTGGGAAAATTTCTAGTTTTGATGTATCGCTACTACAAAAAGAGCCATCATAGATGATTTTCTGAACCGTCTGAATTTATGTGTTAGTGATAATCGGAGATTATCACAGACGGTTTGTGAGCCGTCTGTGATAAATATAACAAAGACTGTTTGTAACTAGAATCGTCTGTGAAGAACACTATCACAAACGGCTTGAACCAAAAATTATCTGTGATACTCACGTATTACAGACAGTTCCAGCCGCCAACCATTTGAGATGAGCGGGTAACACAGATAGTTGGTATATAGAACCGTCTGTGATAACTTTTCATCATAGACGGTTGGTATATCACACTTATCTGCATGGTCATTTGCCCTCTTAAAAGTCACAAAACCCAGATCAGGCCCCCATCGTAGAAGCTAGGGACGGATAATAACGCAACAGGCTAACCACTTGTGAGCAGCCAGCAGGCAATTCTGCAGTCCAGCAATGCCACATGTTTCAGAACAGTGGATCTGTTAGCAAGCAGACACTATTGTGTACTATGCATGGTCCTTACAACAGTTGCAGTTCTGCATTAACTTAATTACCTCCAAATTTTACACCAATCTATTTGCTACATGGATGCTCCATGTAGATTTTTAAAGCTGCTGCAACTTAGGCACAGCTTTTTATTTTTTTTTTGTTTTAAAAGTCAGCTTTTGAACGGAGTGGTTTCTTAAGGTGGTTTTTATAAACTGTTTGTAGAAATCAATGGATGAACCATTTTTAATAGAGTGGCTTCTCAATATAAGTGTCTCTTACTCGCTCAATCTTTTCTCACAATAAACTAAAAGCTACGACACTTTTAAATAGAACCCTAAAAGGTGGGAGAAATGTTATCCATGATTAATCTGCAGTAACACTGTTCCAAACAATGTGGATACAGTCCACAGGGATTTGGCTGGTTTCTAGTTCAACAATATTTATTTGCTTGGGTTTTGTAGAACATGTTTGTGTGCAAGAATAACACAAGATTCTGGCTTAATCGCCTTCAATCGTCAACAACTTGACAGAACCGTTTCTCCAAAAGTCATTGACAAAATTTGCCACATCAAGCTCTGATCCTAGCTATCATCAGTTGAACAAATACCGATAATGTGGCTGCATTGAACATACAGTAACCAGCTAGCAGTTTTCCCAACCACCCTAGAATGTATAATCTTTGGAAAAAACTGATGATAAAATCTGATCTCTGAAACCCAAGTTCCTTAAAGATTACTCACTCTAGATGATGCACGACCAACTTACAAGAGAAACGCAATAAATATGTCACAGGTTTCCTGCCTTCAGTTGAAGCCTTGATTTCCATGCCATAAGATGTGGAGGCGTTCAATGAGCTAAATGAAGAGAGAAATGAATGAAGCCCCAGAGGTGAGCGCAATAAACTTGGTCTCATGTTTAGCCAGGCTGGCATAAATGCCGTAGGATTCTATGACCACTTCGCCTAGTACAAAATTCAGAAAGAGGTGAAATGGCCACGCAGAGGGAATATTTGCAACAACCAGTCTCACCACTCAGGGCACTCCCGATAAAAGACACTACCTAGCAATATCTATAGACTCTATATTATCTAGAAATAACTATAGACATTACTCGTCTAATGTATAATATCTTTGAGTGGACTCAGTCAATAAATTAACGCATCATTCGATATTTTTCTCTCCCCTCTCATCCCCAATAGATGTTTTAACTAATGGTATGATAGGCATCACTTCCCTCCAACATATGTTTTAGCTAATGTCTTTGTGTTGGATTACGTGCTTAAACAATGTCTTGCATGTAATACTACTACTCTCTCACACCTCTTTATAGCTCCATTGCCACATCAGATTTTCTGATATACGCACTATCCGCTGCAAGCTATATCAACACTACTATCCAAGAACGTTCAAACTACCTTTGATATAGGGATGCCTATCTTGATTTACTAAATTTCACTAAAACCAGTCTTTCCATTGAATGGGTTTCCATACCCCCCGGCCTAATCTAATTAATTAGCCTTCCATATTCCCACAATTCTAGCTTTGTTTGTTAATAACATTCCATCTCTTCCTCTACCCGTTAAAAATTTCTCTCTCTTCAGAAGAGAAGTGAAGGGCTAGTGCACAAGGGTGCAAACAAGGTAAACATAATTCTCGATATATTTCTTTGTATGATTTACCCAACAAGCCAAGTATATGTTATCAAATGATAACAGAAAGCCAAGTAGCAAGTATAGATTCTTCATGGGGACAGAAAAGAAGGAACAAAGGGGACATTGATTTCCTATTTTCTTCATCATAAGATAAAGATTAAGCAAAAAAACACTACATGTTTTTTTTTTATGATTTTGATGTTATCTTAGATATAGATATGTGGGATTTGATATTTTGGATGGTTTATACAAATTATGGTTGAAACTTATAGTTTAAGATTAAGTATCCCCTGTTAAAATAGTCCACCGCTACGCTTTCACTACCGGCTATCAAAAAAACTTGATTAGTACTGATATCTGCACAATATTTGCATTATATATGTTATTAATTGTTTGTGAGCTCATGTAATTTGTTTGTACTCAGCCTGCAGATTAAACCACCGGCTCCCAACCCACATCTCCGACCATTAGAATCAGAGAATGCATCTGCCTGCAGGCTGCAGACCTGCACCGAATAATGTATGTAACCTAACCACATGTGAAGGCCATTACTCATTGGAAGCAGCATGCATATATATATATATATATATATATATATATATATATATATATATATATATATATATATATATATATATATATATATATATATATATATATATATATGCTGCTTGCTTCAAGCAAGTGTAAGGGTCTCTGGACAAACTGGAAGGACGGCGTATATTATATCTTGTGCTACCAATTGTGTTCAACGAGCTGGTGAATACTGATGTGTCATGCTGGTAGCCTGGTACGTAGAAGAGCAAGCAAGGTTCCACGTGGATGGCCAAAGAAGAAACAAACATGTATACATCCATGGCATCTTCTTCCTTGTCTCTTTAGAAAAAAGAGCAACCACTCTCCACTCTCTAGGTAACCTACTCTGCCTCTTTCGATTACTTGTTAACTCTTCTGAGCTGAATAAAAGCCACACCACCTTCCTCCCTCTCTCTGCTAACTAGCTAGCTAGCTGCAGAGCCATGGTCAAGAGTTTATTTTCTCATCATTGATACCACAAGCTAGCTAGCTAGCTAGCTTGCCACCCATGGTCAAGAAGCTTGGCCTTATTACCTCTCTTTTCAGTAGCAGCAACAGCGAAGACGGAAGCGCTAGTATCAGGAGGAGTGCTGCAGCTGCAGGATCGCGGTGCCCTTCCTCCTCTTCTTCCATGTCCGCCGCCGCCTCGTGGAAATGGCCGTCCTGCAAGCAGCCAAGGACCCTCTCCTTCAGGCAGCACCAGCAGCAGCACATGATGATCACCAAGCAGGCCTACAAGACCATGAACTCCGCCTACTTCCCGGACTCCGCCGACTCGTGCTTCTCCAACTCCTTCGCCTCCGTCGAGAGCCTCTCCACGGCGTCCGAGGCCTCCGGGACGGTCGTCGTCGACGCCAACGAGGCCGAGGCCGAGGCGGTCATCCGCGCGCTGCGCTCCGACCGCCTCTTCTTCGAGCCCGACGCGTCGCCGGCCACCGCCTCCTCCTCCTCCATACTGAAGAAGGGGGCCAAGGTGAAGCCCGTGAACGACGACGACAAGGAAACCATCGCCTGCACCGACAGCAGCAGCAGGGACAACAAGCAGGCGGCGTTCGATGGTGCGACGGCGATGTCCGTGGAGTCGGAGAACCCGTACCGCGACTTCCGGGCTTCGATGGAGGAGATGGTGATGAGCCACGGCGCCAAGGACTGGCGGTGGCTGGAGGAGATGCTGGGGTGGTACCTGAGGGCCAACGGCAAGAGCACCCACGGCCTAATCGTCGGCGCCTTCGTCGACCTGCTCGTCGCGCTCAGCACCACCGCCTCGACCATCGCTACCAACTGCTCCACATCCAGCGATTGCTCCTCCTTCAGCGGCATTGCAATTCATGAGATCAAGGAAGAAGAAGAAGAAGAAGGCGACACGATTAATGGAGATGCGTGAGCGCTATCTGGCTACTACTTACTTAGTTGGAGCATGCATGAATAGCTCTGCCCGCCATGATCATTCACCGAATGTGATCTTATCGATCGATGGTGAAATGACAGATCTAGTTTCATACCAAGAATCTTGCCCCCTCTCTCGGTCTGGAGCTAAAAGATCAAACCACATCGCACCTTTTTACTCATTAGGATTAGAACATCATGTTATCAAACTAATTAACTATACGTATTTGCTAGTTGTTTCTTTTGTTTAAATGGCAAATCAAATTCAGTCATACGTCACTCGTGAAACGTACTAGCTATGTCCTGTTGATCTAGGATTGAACTGCAGGAAGCAAAAATGCTATTTAAATTTGAAAGGTTGAGAGTAGAAAAAGATGCATATATTTGCATGGCTACGCCGGGCCACGCACATATATACATCGGTCCAGAAGAACACGCATGCAGGGGTGGCGCCATGATTTAGTTATAGAGAACCAAATAGATGATAATTTTTTTTAAATCAAGAAAGTAACAATCACATAAAAATTATAACATAACAATATAAAAAGTTATATCTCTATTAATTTGAATTTAGCTCTACACATACCAAAAAGATTATAGATGCTCTACGCCTACCAAGGATTTTGGGAGCAGTTAGACCATCAGTGTGGTATGATCGATTTCTAGTTATTGGTTGGTTTTTTCCAGAGAGCGTGTTTTGGTGTTAGACACGTGTGGTCTGATCCGCCATGATGGCGGCTGGACCGGGCCGGTGTGATCGGCACTAAAGTCGCGGTCACACCATCCGAGTGGTCAGACCGGCCAGTGGATGGCAGTTCGACCGGTGTCTCAAAAGCAGACATGTCAGGGGTGTAGATGAAAATGGATACAAACATATTTGAATGTGTGTATGGCATGTGTGACATTGCTTGGATGTGGCATGTTGCATTTATTTTGACTAACGTGACCTATGTAACCGTGAGAGTTGGCTCTGATACCACTTGTAACACCCTAGGATCTAAATTGGCTTAGGCCTAACCCCATTTTGGATAGACCACGCACACGTAGCAACTCGCTTACACTTTTGTCTTCGCTTCATGCAAAACGGTTAACCGGGAGTGCTACCATTGGAACTCCTAGGTTTATATGTAAGTGCTTATCAAACTAAACTAGCAAGGTGGGACCAACCCACACCCTCATGTGCACACACACATATGGATTATCATGGGCCGGGATGTCACACATATGTACATAGTACTGTACCTGATAGCTACGCCATAACAAGAGCAATTTGGAGGACTTGCGCTTGTTTGGAATGGACGAAAGGTGGATGAATTTTGGAGGGCTTGAACCCTATAGGAAATTTTCCTATGCATGCTTTTGGAGCGAAGAATTAGGATTTCCTTTGAAATTCCTATAGAATGGCTATATTGTATTTTGGAGGAAAACAAACATAAAGTCTAACCTCATGAAGATTTTGCACTGAAATTTTCCTTTGACCCTTGACAAGGCAGCTCCCTCTCAAATTCTTGCATCTTTCATGTGAAGCTTCCAAACGGCCATTTGAAACAATTCATATAGTTTTGTGTCACCTAGGAAGGATTGTACTCGCCTCAATTCATGTGTTTCAAACGGAGCCTAATATTTGGGCCATGAATGGTCAAAGCTCGTTTGGTCGTGTCCACATGCTTGACCACAAACTGACAAGCCACAAGTGACAGTGTACCATGCATATATGTAGCGCAGTACCGTGCACCCACAGTGAGCAGACACGCTTGTGCGTTCTCCTCCTGTTTCAGACTTGGACGAGACTGGGAACGAAGCATGCCATCGATATATCGACACGCATCAAATAGCTAGTACACTGGTATACATATATTTCAAATAAAATAGCTAGGGTTTTTTTCCCATGCCGATCTGAAGAGATTTGGTATAATCCGTACCCATGCCAACATTCTGATCAAATGTATGTCTATACTTGTATGTCCTCTTCATGGGTGCATTTCTTTTCATGGCCATGACTTTTGAAATTGTTTATACAAAAGATTACAGAGTAACAGAAACTCACGTGCGATTTTTGCCAATATAAATGAAGTCAATAAAGTATGTACTACAATTAACTAGTAGATCCTATCTTAAAAAATACACCGTTTAAAATTTAGTTATTGTAGAAAAATCAAAAATCGACTTTTAAAAACTGAAAAGAACATGACCCATATCTAATTTGCACTAGATATTGGGCCTTCGGTTCTAGTTCTGACTTTCTTTGTATCACTCTTTCTTTTAGCAATGGCTGGAGCCCTGGAGGAACACCCTGGACGGGTTTTGTTGTTGCTCGCCAGTGCTAAATTCTTCCCTCCTTCAATGTACGCTACCAAGTACTCAACACACAAGTACTCTATTTCGGAGTTTCCGACTTCAAAATTTTTGACTACACAATATTCAACACACAAGTACTCTGCTCATGACTACCTAGTACTTGAGCACCGAGCACACAGTACTCAAACACCGACTACACACAACTACAACACGGTAGTTGAGCACTGACTATACACGACTGCTCAGCGTACTACTGTTTTTGCACTACAATCGATTACAACTAGGTAATATCTGTTACGTTGGTAACACACGTAAACATAGAAAATCCTTGGCCAAATTTGAGTGCTCATCATCCGCATAACAGAATCATTCGCAATATAATATAACCACTGTTTTACTTGCAAGGACGTATTAGTGAGTTGGCTCTGAATAATGATACAACGAATGAATTTTTACCAGGCAACTGCACAGAAGCACAAGAACAGAAAAACACCATTGAATATACTACTCTGACATTCTCTTCGCGAAGCCATAGTGATCCTACGACAAGGCAGCATCCAGTGGGGAAAATGTTATTGCATTTTTCCTTCCAGGGAAAATCACTGGGGAGGGAACCGACTATCATCGTAGAGCTTATCTGATGGCCTTGGCACTGGGAGCCTGACTTTGGTCAGCTTGATTATGGTTTCTAGTATCGTCAACAACGGAGGCAGAACAATTTGGTTCTGGACCTTTATTCAGGTTCAGATGTGACAGTGTCAGCTTGGTTCATATGTGACCAATTTGTATTGTTTGATAGACAGTGTCAGCTTGGCTTATCTGTAGCTGATTGGCACTGTTTTCCTGATTAATCTGTATTTGATTCACAGTGTCTGCTTCGCTCGGCTGTGAGTGATTGGTAATGTATTCCTGCGTAGTCTGTATTTGAATGACAGTCTCTGCTTGGCTCGACTGTAACTGATCGACAGCTGTGCTCGTGGTTTGCCGCCGCCGTCACATCGCCGTCCATCCTCCCCAACTCAAGTACTGGATACTTGCATGGATGTGAATTTGGTCGGGGTGATGTGCGAGAAGATAAGATGCAAGAGGATGCATCCATGTGTCATATAAGGACAGTGCCCACACTCTTTGACAAATGCGAGAGGCCAACCATCAGCGCGATCGATCCATGCCAATGATCATCGTCAGCATCGATCAGCAGAAACACCAGCCAGATTCTTTTTCTGCGAGAAGCTGGTGAGCAATACGCGAGCATCTCTTGTTCTTCTCGACTAGTCGATTTAATCCTCCGAGAATTAAATCGACTAGTTTTTCTGCGAGAAGCTGAATGTGTACGTCCATGATATGATACAGCGCGCATTAATTCGATCCTCCGAGAACGCACGCGCGGAAATCGATCGAATTGCATGCATGTAGCTGCGAACAATCTGGTTACAATCAAGATTGCAATTATATATATTGTTCGATCGAATTGCCTTGTTCCTGAAGATCGATAGTATATATATATATATATATGCTGAAACCAGATCTATGAACAGGTAATTAATCATACGCCACCACCAACCTTTTAACCAGGAGATCAGTACGTAGTGCTTCTTCTTCTTCTTCTTCTTCTCGATGTATATATATATATGTATGTATCAAGGTACACATAAAGATCAAGCGGAAGCAACCAAAAGGTCAAATTAATATATTCCAATATTCTACTCTATATATATATATGTACTAGCTTGCTTGTACTGCGCCGGGCTTAGCTTCAGGGCCGGGCCGAAAGAGGTTCAGACCGACCGGGCTTTCGCTCACGGCAGTGGCGCTCGTCGTGGTACGGATCAGACATCGACGACGCAGGGCGCTGCTCGCTGGAACGTGAAGTATCCGTCGCCTCCGCCGGCGTTGGAGCCGTAGCTTCCCTGTCCGCCGTTCACGGTGAGCAGCGCGGGGCACCTGACCCTGAGGTGGTAGTGGCTGGTGATGATGGCCCCGGCCTTCCACCTTATCCATCCCTCGACGCGGACGGTGACCAGCAGGTAGCCCGCCGTCTCGCCCTGCGTGATGGAGACGGCGAGGTTGGGCGGGAGCGGGACGTTGTTGCCGGAGAGGAAGGGCGACCAGACGGACGTGTCGAGGTGTCCCTGGTAGATGACGGGGAGAGCGGTGGGGACGGTGATCTGTAGGCCCTTGTACTCGGCGTAGGCGACGGCTTGGTCATAGAAGATGCCGACGCGGTCGTTGGGGTTGGCGGCGCCGAGCGTGACCTGCATGGTCACGGTGAGGTAGGAGGAGGAATAGGAGGAGTCGCCGGGGGTGACGTTGAAGCAGGCGACGGCGACGTCGTTGAGGACGAACCGGGGCTTGGTGGGGCGGAGCACGAGCCAGATGATGAGTACGATGAGGAGGGCGACGAGGATGATGGCCACGATGGCCGCGCAGCACCGCCGGTACAGCTTCTGGCGATCGCAGTCCTTGTGATGATCGCAGTGCTTGATCGACATCCTCCTCGATCGATCCTGTGCTTCTCCTCTTCTTCTTCTTCTTCTTCTTGGCTGCTGGTGAGGTGGAGGACTGAAGAATTGAAGGCTGCGGCGGTGGTGAGGTGGGTGCGGTGTATATAAGCCTACCTAGCCAGCCAACTGTATGCAATGCAGTGAGATCAGTAAGGCTGAGTTAGCACTCTGAGCGAGCTACTCCGGTTGGTAAATTGTCAAAGCGTTGTAGCCAGAACGAGCTAGGATGCATGAGAGGATCAACATTGGCAACTGCGCATGATTGATGGCACCACATTTTATATTGGATGCGGCCGATAGCTTTTGCCTGTGGCCGATAGTTTTTGGTTGAAAGTAAATAGTAGCGCGTATGTCCATCGCACAATCCTTTCCGTGCAACCCATGTCATGTGCTTCAATTCGCTGTTGAAGTGAGACGGGGAAAACAGTCTTCCAATAACTGAACATCTGTTGTGAAAAGCAGATGTTCTCTTATACACATTTAGATCATCGAGAATTCAGGAATCCTGCGTTCCGAGCAGAGCCCTGGCACCGCGACAGAGGGGGGGCGATAATTAAGCAAGGCAGACGAAACCTGAAGGACGGACGTACGCTCTGTAAATTCAGAAACAGGAGGCATGCAGGAGATCCCACAATTACTAGGCGACTGATTGCCGCAAGTTTTACCATTCTTTATTGGAAACGTAGGATCGAAACAAGAGAGGAAGGTGAACCCACCAGATTGCAGATCGAGTGCTTTGTAGTACTTTTTGTGTTTTAGAACGAGTGCTTTCTGATACTCTTCAGTAAGGTGAAGACTGAGGAGGACAAGAGGAGACTTGATGAGAAATAGCTAATTAAGCTAGGTGGAAATTAGAGTTGGAGGCGGGTAGGTAGGGTGTCCATATCAGCTAGCTGGTTCAATTCTGAGCTGCAATAGTCCATCTCCACCTTGTCTTGTGCTTGTTTTTGTGCCAAAGCCAAAGCATGGAGCAACTGAACACTGGCCAGCACAAAAATATATGCGAAAATGGTTGGTGGCAGATCAAGCTCAAGAGACAGCTCCAGCACTGAGAGAGTCTCGCGGTGGGCTCCCTACCTCTCCTCCTGTCCCATGTACAGACAGACTCCCAAGTCCCAACTCAACCTAATAACCATAGAGGTCACTCAGAACGGCAGAAGAGTTTAAGATTAGTATGTGAACTGTGTCTGAGTGATTTTATCGGGTACAACCTATATAAAGAATTGAGCAGTGACTGTTAATGAAGCTATGTTAATTGGGTAATTCCAACAACGAGGCATAAATAAATTTTACGATGTTTTGAAATGTGCAATTGCAAGTAACTATTGAAAGAAAACCCCATTTATCATATGGAGAACTGTTTTGTTTTACCTGTTTACAAATAAAATTGCATCCACTCAATTTAATAAAACTAGTATATTCCCTCCCTTGAATATCCACACAAGTAGTAAATTAGGGTTACTCTTGTGTCTTGCTGGGTACGATTATACTTATTACTTGCTAAACAACAAACAGAAGACCAATGGAATCAAGACATCCAAATAGAAGATAAAGTTCCCGATGAGCCTTTCTTCCATGAGGATGAGTGGTTTTAGGTCTCAACTGCGCTCAGGCCGGTTGGGAGTTATTGTATTGTATATTAGTTTTGGGCTTGCTAGCCGCTGTATAAAAACTGGTTGTTAAACCCTATGTTTATAATAAAAGTTTGGTTTTTTTTGTTGTAAGCATGTGCTGTTGTGGTGTGTACTCATGTACAGTACTTCGCAACTGTTTAGTCTTGAATAGTTACGGGGATTACTAACGCCTTTAGAAATGGGGCGTTACAATATGTGAACAGTTCCTCAGTCACCGGTGAACACTGGCACTGTGACTTCTTGTCGTGCACAGCTGCATTCTGCATGCATGCATAGCTTATTTTTCATAATTCAGTAAATTGAAGCAAACAAAATATACATCACCCCGCTACTATGGCAAGAACTAATGGATGCTCTCAAATGATAGAATCAGTCACAGAGCAGGAAAGGATAGGCAACCTCTTAAAAAAAAAAAAAGACAGGCAAAGTATGCAATTTTGATTCAGCTGACTGAATTGAGTCTAGCGTCCATAATTAGACATGCACAGTGGGCGATATTCTAACTTGACATACACTTTACCCTTTAGATTTGACACGGAAACTTCCCAATAATTTCAGAAACAATCGAAGGTTCAACTTAATTAGCTCCAGAAAAGAAAAAAAGGCACCTGATGCTGCTGTTGCCGCAATGAATAAACCAGTAGCAGCAATGCAAGAGAAGTGCATCCTAGCTACCTCTCCTTTTCAGTTTTGTTGGGCCAAACATTCATACTTTGCACTACCAACCCTAGACATTACACAGAATTAGGACTTTCATAGATAAAAACAAATGAAAAGAACAGCCTTCCTTTGATGACAATGGTGGGGGCACTTGATACTCTCTCTCAGGTCAATAGCAAAAGGTACAAATCATCATCACTTTCTAACCCACTCTTAAAGTGTGATGCTGCTACGTAACAATAAGTCGTCGTTTTCCATCAACCTCAATCTACTTCCTACTTTTCAAGACCACCATTGAAGCACTGGGAGGAGATCATGAAGATGCAATAGCGTAAGAGATTACTCCACCATCAACAACTTAACACCAGTACCTAGCTAGTTTTAGGGATGGGCAGGTTTAGTGCTGTGTTGTAGTGAAAGAGGGAATCTCCTGCCTTGGTCCACCCATCAACGACATGAACTGAACGGTGCAAACACCCAAGCTTGGCATCAGAGAGGAAGAAGCACCAAACTTTGCAGTGAGATTGAAGTATTATTATTGGGAGACAGAAAGGGAACCCCCCTATGATAAAAAGGAAATCAAGCGGCCTAACAAATACCAAAAAAAAATCACCTTGCGAAAGTGCATACACACAAAAGTTAAAGAAGATGAAGCTTGCAGGAAACTGAATCCAAGTATATCCCAAACCAAGCTAACAAGAGGAAGATCAAGAGGGTAGGGTACCCATCTCGGACAAAGTGGAGGATATCACAAAGAGCCTGCAGCCACAAACGTGTCATCTTTTCTGAGTCTACGTACATACGGTCTCTTATCGACAGATTGCGGCCAAAAAGGCCAAAAATGCACAAGTTTGGGACATTTTTTAAACACTAATTAAGCTGCATGATACAGCAGGGTTAACAAAAGGGAGAGGGGCGGTATCAGGTATCGAGGGGCAAAAGAAAAAAGACGATGGCTTCACCGGTGGACAACCCATCATTTCAGTGCGCGCTTGTGAAACAGTTAGGTGTGACAAGGACAGAAAAATGGGATAAATGGGTCATGGTATGTATTGCAGTACCAGCAGGAAACCGTGAAATCTTCTTAAAGAATCATGTGAGAAGGTCCAAGATACTATCAAGAAATGTCAGAAAAATCGAAAGTACCGTAGGTATAAGTGTGGTAATTCTATTTGGCGGAAGTACTATAAGTATAAGTGTGAAAGTACCGCTTGGCGAAAGTACCCGGACCCGGTTGAGTTGTGGTACGTCTTTTCCAGAGAACTCCAGGTGAGATTTTCAACGTGTGAAAGTACCGTTTTGTGAGACGGTAGTTCCGTATTGTGGAAGTATCGGCGTGTTAGGCGCGGTACTTTCGATCTTTTCAGGAAAACAGGGGTTTGGGGGATTGAGTCATAAATTGAGTTGGGATAACCTGAGTCAATAGATTAAGATTGCATTATGTATGTCTTGACTAATGTAAGTCAAATTATGAAGAACTTGTGCCTGAAAAACAATTTCTTTTGTCTTCCGATGTGCAAGGTCGTTATGAGTCAACCGTGGTCAACGACGAGAATCAGGGCTAAGTTCATGAAGGAGTTAAGGCACAGAACGGTCGAGAATGCCAGGTGAGACGGTGAGCTCAAGCATGACATGAGAAAGACGAGAAATGTTGAAGGCGGGTTCGAACGGCAGGAAGACGCTATGTAGCTTGCACGGGACAAGTGAGCCGTGGTTATGTGGAAACGAGACGGGAGAGACTTGGCGATGCGTGGCGAGCTAGTGGTGCACCTACAAGTGGTAAGCATGGCGATTGCTTGCAGTGGTTGGTGATGACTAGGTTAAGGAAGGGTAATTTGGTAGTTTGATCAAAATATCATAAACCATCTTTGATCAAAACAGCGGCGCATGGGCGATGCGTTGGAGTGCGGTTTAGGTCAAGGTGAAGCTGATTTGTTCAAGGTGGATCAAGACTAAGGATTTAGTGGATGCACACTTATGCGTTTTGAAAAACGTGCATATGTGAACTTGTGATAGTAAAATCTGCGTGTGGGGTTAATGAGTTTTTCCCATTGTAATAGTGGATATGATTTATTAAGGGGTGTAAGTGGTTGGTTGCCTATCTATAAAAGGGGTTGTGATGGAGACATGTATTGTTAAACATCCAACCCATCTCATGTACTCTCATCTCTAGGGTTGGGGTTTGAGAGTGAGTATCTTGTGTGCTCTTTGTTCTTCAAGATAGATTGGCTACAAAATCTATCTTCTCACGTAAGCAATACATAAATCTTTGTGCAACTCTTCAGTCCTTGTTTTTTATTGATGTGTTTGATTTTTGATTGGTTTTGATCCCTCTTATATTCTAATTGTGATCTTGTTGTACCAAGGACGTGTAAGAGATAGAGACAATCTTTGGGAATACATCTCCACCCATTTAGACACCTAGGTAGTAAGATTCATGAGAAAATCTGATTTTGCTTGATTTTGCCCTATGTGGTCCATCTCTTGTTCTGAGGGTTTTTGGCCGAGATTCTTCGGTATTCTACCTCGCTGCGACTTGTGGGAATACATCTAGACTCTTCTTGATTCAGTATTACCATCCTTCACTTGTACTCTGGGTCTGGGTGTTTTCAACTAATTCAGCTAGCTGACTGGCTCGCACTAATAAATTTGTACAGTTCGTACTATGCATGCATGGTTTTGTCAAACAAATACGAGCTAGTATCTCAAGTAGAGGAATTGCACATGGAAAAATGGAGCCGAGAAGGCCAGAATCCTCGCTCTGCCAGGTGAAACCAATGATTCATGCTGGCACTATAATTGACCCAATAAGTGCTCCGAAATTGGACTATTATATAGCATTCAGCTCTACACAGCGGTAGGAGCCGACTTGGGATCGACGGGGACGGTGGTGGGCTCAATTATCTGCTTTACATGCATGCGTGCATTTAGTTTAGGCTTCCAAGTTTCGAAAACCAGCCCGCCGAAACCATCGCTCCCATCATGGTTTAATTGCCCTGGACTGGCCTAAACCGGCCCTATTTTCTTCTTTAACCACCAAATTTACTCGCGTAATTACGTGGCTAAATATTATGATATAATTTTTTTGATGTACAACTCTACTTTCTATACTTAAAATACAATTTTGTTATATAACTCTAATATCTATAGATGATAAACCTGTACCGTTATAATCTGATATGTACTTTTTGAGATTATTGTGAGATTTTTCTTGTCCTGCATTCAGTTGTTTTTATTTAAGTTTTTCCTTTTCGAGGTTCGTGTACTACCACCACCACCGCGACCAAGATCACCGCTTACTCCTAAATCCTAATTAAGCTGGCTGTGTCGTTCCACGCGACAAAATATCCATTTATAATTAATAAATCGATCTAGAATAATTGAGTGAAGAAGATATATAATAGCATAACAGATCGAAATGGGCCGGAGGAGAGGATTTAATTAATTCCGATTTATGATTTTTGACAGAAATTTTTGAAAGCTTTAGGAGAAAGAAGGAGAAGCTAACAGCATGCTGTACGCGTACGTAGGTAGGGTTGTGTACGCTGGCAGGATCGCTTCAACGCACGACTACTACTACTACTACTCAGCACGTACCTCTTGAGTTTCCATGCCTTGAGTTGACTGCGTCGTCAACCCTCTCTCTCTCTCTCTCTCTCTCTCAGAGTTTGTGTTGAGTTGTTGTCAAACATTTATACATTTACTACTCGATCCTCACCACTGTCTCTGACGGGGCCGTTCGCTCCAGGTCACGAGAATAAGTCATACGTCTTGGATTAGTAAAACATGATCGAGTGTTTGTTCTTTTTTGCTATGATTTGTGACTTTTGGATGTGGCTTGTGATTTTTGATTGTTTGTGCGAGAGATTATAGAGTAACAAAAAATCACGTGCGGTTTTTGCCGATATAAATGAAGTCAGTAAAGTATGTACTACAATTAACTAGTATATCCTATCTTGAAAAATACTCCATTTAAAAGCTAATTACTGTAGAAAAGCCGAAAAACAGCTTTTAGAAGCTGAAAAGAACATAGCCCGAAAAGTGATTCCATGTTTTTTCTCAATAATAATTTACATAATTTTTAGAGACCATATCGATGTCTAAACTGTGAGAGAAGGGATACCTAGCTTCACTATGTATCGATCTATCGTACGTCCATCGTTTAGGTTGAACACAGCATCCATCAGAGCAAAATTAACGCAGGTCTCGATCTCTGCACGCTCTGAATTGGTCTCCAAATCCCTTTGAGGAGTCGAAGTGGAAGTTACAACAATAACCTTGGACAAATAAGAGACAAACAACAACTAGCTAATCCTATCGGTCGCTACTAGTTAATTAATAACGGTTGACACTATCAAAACATGCCAAAGTTACTTACTTGACGCACCACAAGCACATATATATTCTGAGCACACACAATGGTATAGGTAGCGGTAGCCTATAATACAGCTTCATATCATCTATAGATAGAACTAAAGATAATACATACAATATGTTGCTTATGTAGTTATCTATAATAGCCTTATACAATTAATGTATCATCTATATAGTTTCTATATAATGATATAGATAGTAAAAAAATCATCTATAAAACTGTCTGTTAAATAGTAGATAGTATTATTCTCTTTCCTAGTTCTCTCTCATCCACGTCATCTAAAATCTTATATGGTATATGTTTAGAGACAACTGATATGTACCATTATGCATGCCCTTAGTCAAGGCAAGACTTGCTCGAAAAATAACTAGCGTATATGGAACATGCATGCATGATTCATTAATCACATGTATTCATCATTAAGATAACTGATGGAGAATTAGTCGACAATTAAGCAAGCGTTGATAAGTCCACGTGACTAGCTAGCTGAAAGAAAATTAAATGCCTGCATACGAATGAGGTGAATTAAGGAAGCTTCTTTGAGAGAGAGCCGTCAGCCGCAACACAGCGATATCTGACCTGGTTCGCTCAAGTCAAGTGGACAAGCAAGAATTTACGAAGAAATTGGCGCCATCCCATGCAGTAATACCGCAGCAGCAGAGATCGATACTACTGCCTTGCTTGGACGTGTTCAAAGCTACCTTGATATTGTTTTGGCAATCGAGTGCTTTCTTGACTGATTACACGCCCTGCCTGCCTAGCTCTTTACTACCTGCTAGCTCGCTCTGTGTGTGTGTGTGTCGGTGTATATATACACACACGCGCTAACCTAAGAGGACGTACAGGAGACACTCCAATTTCCCCATTACAGCAAGTAACGCGGAGCCCTAGCTTCTTCAAATCAGCAGCCAGCTCGTGATTGCCATCAGCATGGACCACTCCTCCTCCGCCACGACCTCGTCCTCCTCGTCGCAGCGTGGCGGCGCTCGAGAGCTGCAGGGGCCACGCCCGGCGCCGCTCAAGGTCCGCAAGGATTCGCACAACATCAGGAAGCCGCCGCCGCCGCAGGTGCGCCAGCCGGTCATCATCTACACGGCGTCGCCCAAGGTCGTCCACGCTAACCCCAGCGAGTTCATGTCCGTCGTGCAGCGCCTCACCGGCGCGCGCACCGCCTCGTCCTCCTCCCTCACGACAGCGCTTCCACCGCCCGTAGTGCAGCCGACTCTGCCGTTCCCGTACCAGCTCCAAGCAGCCGGGCCGCACGATGGCGCGCTCCAGCTCTCGCCCGCCGCGCGCCTCGCCGCCGTCGAGCAAGCACGGAGCGCCGGTGGTGACACTGCTGGAGGTCTGCCGCCGTTGCCGAGCATCCTGTCGCCGTTGCCGGGGTTGCTCCCGGCGAGCTTCTTATCCCCTTTGGCCGGTGGCGCGGGCGGCAGCATCAACCTGCTGGGTGAGCTGATCAGCCCGGCATTCCTTGGCGACTACAACTCATTTGCCGGTGGTAGCACCAACACCTGTGCAACTCCAATGTTGCACAAACCAGGTGCGCCGTGGCCGTCTCCGTCCGGTGCCGGTGCCGGTGCCTACTATTGGGATCTCTTCAACAGTAGCCAGCAGTACCACCCAAACCCAAACCTTTAAAATTGATCTGTATATCTAATTGGCATGCAGTCTCAGTTAGGTGTGGCTAATTAATAATATCGTGTGTATGCATCGTGCATTGATGCGATCTGATAGCTAGATACATAGGACGAAGACCGATCTAGCAAGAAAGTCAAAGGTAGATAGATAGATAGATCGTGTGTTAGTTAGCTTAAAGTTAAGGTTAATGAGAAATGGATTCCATTTCGATACACGCATGACACTCATTCTTTGATTGCATCGCTCGCGGTAATCATTGATATCGCGGACTTGATGTCAAAGATGTTGGAGAACAGTGATGGCTTTTTTTTTTTTTGTGTACATGCATGGTCCTTGCTGAGTTTGTTTCACTTAAAACTCCAATCCTGCTTCAAGAAATGTCCTGAACCCCGATTCACTTTGACAAATGTTTATCGTCAGACCTGTATGCAAAATTTTCCATGTTCACTATTGTATGTTTGGTTTGTAATTTTGTACAATGGGTATTCACCAGCTGTTGTCAATTGGATGCGATGTATTTTCAAGCCTAGTATTCTAATATGGAAGCTGCTGCGCCCAAGTGGCAATACTAGAAAGCGGTATGAAAAGAACACAAGAGATGAGTTAGATGGTTAACCTTACATGTCTCCATACTAACCTCTTTTATAGATGGGCAATCAGCCACCTACACCTCTTAATGGATCCTATCCACTATTACAATAAGGGAAAACCCGTTAAGTCCCCACGGGTTTTACTATCACAAATTTACTTATGCTTGCTTTCAAAGCGCATAAGTGTGTATCTGCTAAATCATTAGTCTTGATCCAACCAACTCCACCTTGACCTAAACCGCTCTCTAACGTATCGCCCATGCATCGCAGTTTTGATCCAAGATGGTTTTCGGTACTTTGGTTAAACTACCAAAATATCCTTCCTTGACCCAGTCATCACCAACCACTGCAAGCAATCGCCATGCTTGCCACATATAGGTGCAACACTAGCTTATCACGCGTCGCCAAGTCTCTCCCATCCCGGTTCCACCAAACCAGGTTCACTTGGCATGTGCAAGCTACATGGCGTCATCCTGCTGTTCGAACTCGCCTTCAACATTTCCACCTTTCTTGTGCCATGCTTAAGCTCACCGTCTCACCCCGCATCCACGATCGCTCTAGGCCTCAATTCTTCCATGATTCTAGCTCCGATCCTCGCCATTGACCATAGTTGACTCCAAGCGACCCTACACATCCAAAGACAAAGAAATCGTTTCCAGACATAAAATCTTTATAAGTTGACCTACAATAGCTAAGACATGCATCATGCACCCTTAATCTAATAACCCAGGTCAACCCAACTTAATATATGACTCAATTCCCTAAAATCTTGTTTTTCTAGGAAGATCAAAAGTACTGCACTTACTATGCTACTTTCGCTCTGCGGTACTATCATTCCCAAAGCAGTACTTCCGCACGTTGAAAACCATGCCTGAACCTCTCTAGAAAACACATACCGTAACTCAACCTGGTACTTCCACTAAGCGGTACTTCCGCTAAACGGAACTACCGTACTTATACCTACGATACTTCCGATTATCCTAACGCTTTTAGAAGTCAGCCCAAATCAAATGCAATCTTTGCAAAATCATTTCACCACTCCACAAAACTTGCAATGATTCATCACAACAGTATTCTTTTGCATTGTCTATGACGATATAACAATTGTTTTTCCTATTTTCCTATTTTTTGTTATTTTTTGTTAAAATAAGCTAACAAAAATTGAAAAATATAAAAAATATGTTAGCCCATCACAGACAACGCAAACGAATACGGGAAAAAAAAAGAACTGACAAATAAACTCAAAAAAAAGTCAAAAATTCAGAAAAAGACGAAATTATGAATAGTGCAAAAATAAGCTTAAGCTTTAAGCCATAAGCCATATTGATCACCCCCTTAGTTTCAAGTTTCAATCAACTGTGGAATGCACTATTTTCCACACACACTCTTCTTCTCCTTTAATTTTTGTACTTCCATTTGTATGGGCTCATCGATCACTTGCATTCCTTAGCAGAGTGCATGATGAGATGGACTACGGGATTAATTGTTGTTCTATGCATGTTTCGCATGCAGATCGAGTACATCCATACGACTGTAGCTGAAAAAATGGACCTTTGATTTCCACAAGCTAGCTCTTCGTTGCACCAGGTCCACTAAATAATATATATATCATCTCTCTTACCAAAAAAAAAACTACGTATATATATGAAAGAGATTGACAAAATTCACATAGCCGCAAGATCGAATGTACGTACACATGGACCATGTTTGGGCATGCCCAAGTCAAAGTGCAAGAAACCAATGGCCAAACGAAAATTCAACTAGCTAACTAGGTCCAATCACACATCCAGGTACTACTACTAGCTAGATGGAGACATGAAGAAAGTCAGACGTGGCTAATCTAGTTTTCACCAATGCAGATGGGCAGATCCAATCTATTTAAAAAGAATATATCCCAGGGAGTGACGAAATTGAGCAGGGAATTCTAATCTCTTTCTAAAGTGTATGGGTGTGTCCATATTAGCTACAACTAATAATTTTTAGCTGCAGTGATGATTTTTGGCTGAAAATGAATAGCAATGGTCGAAAGAAGTGACTTTTAGAAAGAACGAACGCGCGGAAGGGAAAGTGAGGGAGAGATGCGTGCGTGAGATGGGAGCGAGAGGAGTAAAGTTCATGATATGCTCGTGACTGCCTCATCCCGAGAGCGAGACGAGAGTAAAAAAAGTGAGAAAGCCGCTTCGGAAAGTCGGTTGTTCATATTAATTTCTTATTTCCTTAAACAGAAACTAATATGAACTGACTTTGTAACTAAACAGATAGGATAGGATAGAGAATCTTTTTCTCCTTTTTATTTTCTAATTTTGATATATATATATATATATAGGACGTTGAAATGGGACACCAGGGTGCCCGGGCACCTAGCCTCTCTGCCTTTAGATTGCTTTTAGATGCGTGCAAGTGTAAGGATGTGTAATATATCAGGATGGAAAGTCTTAATCATGGATAGAAAGTCTTAATCATGAATAGAAAGTCTTAACCATAGATGGAAAGTCTCAATCATGGAGTCTGGGCACCATGGTGTTCCTGTTATTTATACTATATATATATATATATATATATATATATATATATATATATATATATATATATATGTATGTATGTATATGTATATGTATATGTGTGAGAGGGAGTGAGAGGATGATATTAAAAAAATAGTACTTAGAACGTGTACTTTTCATTGTTTAATTATGGTATAAGGGTCTGTTTGGCGCGGCTGTGGCTTATGGCTTTTGACTGAAATTTTTGAATTTTAACTGTTTGCGAAAGAGATTATGGAGATAGATACTCCCTTCGATTTTGGTTGATATAGATGTTGGGTTTTTAAGATGTACTATAATTAACTTGTAGACCTCGTCTTGAAAAAAATACCCCGTTTGAAAGTTAGATACTATTACAAAAGCCAAAAGTCGCTAGTTTTGGTCGAAATGAACAAGCCCTAACTCAGCATAATATAGTTTGTCGTTGTGTGAGATGTAAAGGGCTTAATTATTAATTCTTTTGTTTCGGTCTAAACCGCTATTTTAGTATTAGTGTTGACTGGATTAAGATAATTTTCAAACAATGCTATCTCTGATTACCTGTCAATACTAAAATTCCGAGATCTATGTAAAATTAAGTTCCAGTGAAGTAAACCAGTAGGGAGTAAACGCACACATATACTATAGTATGCTTAGTTTTAGAGAAAAACTTTACACATATAGGGAGTAGTACCGTAGTATAGTACATGCTTGATGCTTTAGAGAAGAAAATAGTAACTTTTTTAAGAAAAAAATAGTAACCTTCATCATGTTCATCTATAGATGTGTTGGTTGGTGAGTGTCTATGGGCCTGTTCTTTTCGGTTGCGAACATGGCTTTTGGTGAAATTTTGAATTTAGGTACATTTACAGTGCAGATTACGGAGAGAGATACTCACTTGCGATTTTGGATGGTACAGATGTTGGGCTTTTAATGTGTAGATCGTTTTACCTGTAGACCCCGTTTTGAGAAAATACTCCGTTTGAAAGTTAGGTACTGTAGCAAAAGCCAAAAGCCGCCGGCTTCGGAGGAAAAGAACAGGCCCATACTGTCATGTGAGCTTTGTCCCAAATCCTCTCTGAAACAAAACTAAAACCGAAACGCATAGAAATAGAATACGGCATTTTACATCTTGGTCCCTTTGTGTATTTTTTATCTCATAATTTGGTCCTCTCCAGATCAACCCCCATTTGTCCGTCTATCCCTCCAATAAATCCTTACTCGGTCGGCCTGCACAGTCGCAGACCTAACCAGAACCACAGAGCCAGATCGACTTCTCCCTGTGCGATTTGGGCTTTTCCCGTGCGTCTTTTCGATCAAAGGTCGCGCCTTTCCAAGGTTTGACGCCACAAATCCGGTGCTTTCGAAGAAATTTTCAAGCGGAAAGCTTTCTGTTGGAGCAAAAGCTTGCCGCTTGCGAGGTTTCTATGTGGAAAGTTGGGCGCTTTTGCCCATCTCCTTTGGGGAAATCGCTTTCTTTGTGTGTAAAGGTTGGATCTTTGTGGTCTGTGGAAGAGGCTGTTTGAAGTTTGTGAATAGGTCGAGGAGCTCGATTTGGTGGGGGGTAAGATGGCTATTCCTTCTTCGGATTGCTAGCATCAAAGCTTCGATTTTGCATCTGATTCTCTACTTTCGGCAGGAATTTTTTTGCTCATTCCTGGCTCCCTTTCCCTTTTTCGTGCAAGGCCTCATCTTGGCTGTTTCTCTGGCATCTTTTCTGTGCTAATAGCTGGATTCCATGTTTTTTCTCTTCTTTCGGTTTTGCAGAGGAAAAAAACAGATAGTAAAAGCCTTTAGCCCTACATTTCTTAAGGTACCGAAACCCTTCAGTTCAGGTTAAAAGTACAATGCCTCAAGTTCCTATAGATCTTGTATTTGTCCACCATAACTTAAGAATTGCAATGCACTGCAGATCGCAAATTAGGGATAAACAGGGTCGACTTTTTATTCTCTGTGAAAAGACGGTCAAAATTTTCGCACCCTGGGTATGGTGTAATGGCGTGTTTTGTTGGGCTTTCACCATCAGAGAGTTGGCTGCCTATGTTGTGATCCTGTATTAAGTCAAGTGTTAAACAAGAACTAGTAGTTAACTGGTAGCCCACTGACTTTAGACTATTCATATGGGAATGGTATCCTCTAGAAAAGGCTTGATTTAATATGATTGGATTTGTCCTGGATACGTGCTTATCACCTTCCTTGGTGGATGCTTAGTTTACAGTACATGCTAATCGTCCTATTTGGTGGATACTTAGTGTTTAGCTATGACGCTGACAGCTTTGTGGTCTTCATTGCTGTGGACATCACCGAGTAATCATTTTCCCCCCTTTGCAGGGTGCTTATGTGGTGATCTTTGGGTTTATAAATCAAAGAAATTTTGTCGGCGGGTGGAAAAATTAAGGTACTACCGTGGTATACCACTGCCATTTTTTTTCTTATTGCAGGAGGTCGGCAGTTACTGATGTTTTGTGCATGTGCAGTGCTGGCAAGCTCATGTGGAAGATCTTGGTCATCCGGCATTTGGTGAATTTCCTGTTGCTGTGCATTTTCCACTAGAGATGTCTTTCCGAAGCGTAGTCCGTGATGTTAGGGAGAGCTTTGGAAGCTTATCAAGACGGAGTTTTGAGGTGAGAATTTCAGGTCTCCCTGGTCTTTCTGGCCATCACAGAGGGAAGTCCGTTGGATCTCTGAGTGAGCTGCGCAATAGACCTGTGGCAGTTGATCAAAGCAGGTGGGTTGGTCTTCCTCCTGAGTTACTTGGTGATGTAATGAGAAGACTGGAGGAAGGCGAGAGCACTTGGCCATCCCGCAAAGATGTGGTTGCCTGTGCAGCTGTCTGCAGAACATGGAGAGAGATCTGTAAAGATATAGTGCAGAGTCCAGAGTTCTGTGGGAAGCTCACTTTTCCAGCATCTCTTAAACAGGTAAAAATTGAATTGAATTTCTAGGTGTTAATCTTGGTGTGTAGCTTGTATTTTATTTCCATGTTATAGCCTCAAATAAAATGGGCAAATGATTGTGGCCCGAATCTTGGGAAATCTGAGAAATCAACATAGCAGTTGCTATGCTTATCAATCAATTTTATCTGCGGCAATTGATAAGTAGAGATAGGCTTCTGCAGTAAGATATGTCTAGTTACAAAAGTTTCTACCTGTCTAACTTATGTCTAGTTACAAAAGTTTGTAACTTTGTAACTTTGATTTTTCATGTACAGTTGTAACTTTCTATTCATGTACAGTTGTAACTTTCTAACTTTGATTTTTCATGTACAGCCAGGACCTCGAGATGGATTAATCCAGTGTTTTATAAAAAGGGACAAATCGAAATTAACTTATTACCTCTACCTGTGTCTTAGCCCTGGTAAATATATGTTCTACTTCTCATTAATCTCCTACTGAACAATTCCTAGGTACAATTAAAAAATTGTCGTGTAAAGCATCTTAACAAATGAAATTGAGTTTGCCCCCACACAAAGATAGGCCATACAGTTGTCATTGCCTATCTTTGTGTGAGGGCAGTTCTAACTGTTAAAAGTTTAACTATCTTTGTGTGAGGCCATGCAGTTCTATTGTCTTGTCTTCAGACTAGTACTCTTTCATGGACAAGTTCTAACTTAGTGACGGTTAGAAATTCCAACCTAGGATTGTTTTGGATCAATAGCTTGGTATGTGCAGACTAGCTGTGATTTTGCTTGTCCAGAGTTCCATTTTGGGTTTTGCAACCATCTTGAGCTCGTACTTATGTACTTACTGCTTTGCTATTGTTTGCTTGCCAGCTTTCTTACTATCTGTGTTGCTAAAAAAGTGTATGCTGCTTCAGTTCCATTGCACGTTCAAACTATTTATATTCAGTTCCATTGCACGTTCAAACTATTTATATTCAGTTCCATTGCACGTTCAAACTATTTATAAGTCCCAACAATCAACAGCAAGTGTGCAGTGCCACACTTTCCTTCATATTTATGCTGTAATGTTGATAACAACGGTAAAAAAAATGAAAATTGATTGATACCTTTAGCATTGGTAAACATTGATGAATACTATGCTAATGATATGATTTGGATCATGTAGCTGTGCTTAGTGAAAATGGAAAGTTCTTGCTAGCAGCTAGGAGGAATCGTCGGATAACATATACAGAGTACGTAATCTCTGTGGATTCTAAAAATATCTCGCGATCAAGTAATGGCTATGTTGGAAAAATGAGGTGAAGTACCTTCCTTGACAACAATCTTACTGTCTAACCTTCATTGATTTGAGTTTGGCACGGGGATGTGCTTTTATACCTGACAATGTAGTACCAACAGGTCAAATTATCTTGGCACCAAATTCATCGTTTATGACACACAGCAGCCATACAATGCTGGGAGCCTTGTCTCATGTGAGCGTGGCAGTCGTCAGATCTCTTCTAGGAGGGTTTCCCCAAAGGTACCCACTGGTAGCTACCCCATTGCCCAGGTGAACTATGAGTTAAACGTGCTTGGCACTAGGGGGCCCAGGCGTATGCAGTGCACCATGCATTCCATCCCAGCCTCTGCACTGGAGCCAGACGGTGTGGTCCCTGGCCAACCCAAGCAGCTCCTCCCTGGTTCATTTGAGGAGTCTTTTCGCAGCACAAACACCTCCTCCAGGTTCTCTGTTACAGACCGCTCCTTGGACTTGAGCAGCTCTCGGTTCTCACAAATAAGTGGAGGGATCCAGCAAGATGATGAGGATGGGGATGGTAAGGAGAGGCCTTTGGTTCTCCGCAACAAAGTGCCAAGGTGGCATGAGCAGCTGCAATGCTGGTGCCTCAACTTCCGAGGTCGGGTGACTGTGGCTTCCGTGAAAAACTTCCAGTTGATAGCTGTGCCGCAGCCAGCTGCTGCATCTTCTGAATCTTCACAGCCAACACAGCCGTCCCAGCAGCAAACCCAGCCTTCGAGTTCGTCTTCAACATCCGATCACGATAAGGTGATCTTGCAGTTTGGTAAGGTTGCCAAGGACATCTTCACGATGGACTACCGGTACCCACTCTCAGCATTCCAGGCTTTTGCCATCTGTTTGACTAGCTTCGACACCAAGTTGGCTTGTGAGTAGATCAGTCATCAGTGTAAGAAGAGGCATGTAGAATGTGTGTGTCTGTGCATCAGTGTACGAAGAGGCATGTAGAATGTGCGGGCAGGTGCGCTTTGTTGCTGTTGTCGCTTTACTTCTTTGTTCCTCTAGCGTTTCTTCCCAAACCTAAGAACGGCAAGGAATCTGAAGTGCGGATATTTGGTACATTTTTCATGTCTCTTAACTTGACTGTAACAGCAAAATTACAGACAATTTCGCGAATGGTTTCTGCATTTTTCTGGCGCATGGCATGTGAATGACTTAGCGATGAACTCACGTGATTTGTTTAGTCATCTGTAAACCCTGCTGCGACTAATTATGTGTTCCTTTTGGGTGATACGGTATGTTGAGATCATCATATAAATGGGGGATGGTAGAACACGCTGCTGTCTTATGGAACACCTGGGATCCAGGTCCAACATTCATGTGGCATTAAGAAACCAGCTACAACCTATAGTTCCTGAAGAAGCGGAGAACTTCGAAACAGTTGCGCATGCAACCACGGTCGAACACGTTGGGTTGGTTGTTGTGCTTGTACTTGAGATTCCCATATGTTGTCTTCGGAAAAGGAAGTGGAGATTAAGTTCAGTAAAATAGAACTGTTATAGTTCAACAAGGCACCAGTACACATCATTGCATCATTTTTTTTTCTACTCGAGAAAAAGTCATCCAATGAGATTTGCCATGATCACTATATTTCAAATTAGCAAGTTATAGGTATTATAGATCCTATCCTTATGTGAGGTATATAGCTCACTGATGTACATACAAACCTTCTACAGGATATCTGAAGGTAGTCCATTTACCTATGTTTTTGTGGGCCAAATGGCATTATGCGTTATGCCTTAACATTGACTTCATTGATTTGGGGGACTAACCTTATTTGTCGCAATGAGGTAAGAATGAAATCCTGTGAGAACACCAACGAACCAGAAACAAATGAAACAATATGCCATAACTGCCACTGATGCTGGAGATTCTTTAATTGCCTTCCCCACTGAATGATGACCCCTACTCATGAGAAGCCTGCTGTACAATGCGCACATTGCAAATACATAGATACAGAGGACTGCTGCTGAAGAAACAAAACAGAAGAAGTAGCGGTACTTGCGCTGCAAAGGGAAAAAGAAATGCAGATAAGCTCAGAGTGTTTTGATTGGAAGAGCCGTCAGGTTGTCAAAAGTAAAACAACCCATAGCTTGATTCTTTTGAGAAAACTGAAGAAATCAACATAACAAACCTGTCCAACACATTGCCCAACCCAAGGGCAGTGGTGATCAAAGCGCTCAACACAGTTACCACATTTGGAGCAGTGGTAGCAACGAGGAGGCCGATATACCATGCTTGTGGAACATATTCACTGGCATGTGTCTGATTAACTCAGATTAGTTACAGAATACTCTGTACCCTTCAAATTATTTTAATACTGGACCTCTCAGAAAGTATGGAAGCTTTCAGGACTATTTTTATTTTTTTTAAATTATGCTTTCAGGACTATATGACTGGGAATTTTTGTATCGTATGCCATTTTAATTACATTAGAAAATTTTCTCCAACTGAAAGTAGCAGACACATGATCTGTGGGGACCACACAAATGCTATTCAAGAAACTTAGCATAACTATCAGCCTATCTAGACAACAATACGGTGCCGTGCCAGGAGGATATCAATATTTAAAAGTGGTAGCAGAAGCACAAGATGACATATCCAATACTATCTGTACTAGCAAGAAATGTGTTAATGGTTCCTTCTGAGTCTGCCTTCAGCCTTTTTGGGAGAAAAGTGGAGGAAAGAAGAACAAGCCTCATAAGCGAGATGGTGGAAATACTTCTTAGGTCAAAGACTAGGGACAACCTGACGCATGACAACAACATTCTGTCAAAAATATAGAGTTGACAGAGTCATTTGATAATCTTTATCTAGACAATGACACTTCAAACATTGATGTATACAGAGCTGTAGGCTGTACTTTTATTTTCTCAGCCAAGGTTCCCTCAAATTGAGTTTTAAATTGGCAATTTTTAACGAGATAGCTATGCAAACATAAATAAAGCTCTTTATTACATCTTAAAATTATATATAATTCATTTTTTGTCATTTTATTTATTTATTATATCCCAATTTATTTATTTTTTATCTCTCCCGCTCTCCTCGGCTCCTTGTCTCCTCCCTGGCTCCGTCCCCAGCCATCCGACCTCATTCCTCCTATCTTCCTCCCCTCCTTGCCTCCTCCCTCCCCACTGCCTGCTCCCTCTCGTGCTCCGCCACTCGGCCGCCGCCTCCTCAGTTGAGTCGGCTCTTCCCTCCCCTCTCTCCCTCCGACGAGCCTCCCCCTGTCACCTCCTCCTCTCATGGCTTGCACTCTCAGCTCTCCTCTCTCCCTCTCGCTGGCGTCAGCATCAGCGACGGCAGGGCAGGTGTCAGGGAAAGCGCAGCGGAGGCAAAATGGGCCTACGTGCTAAACGGCCATCCTTAGCCCGTCGTGCTACACATACTCGGGCCGGCACGGCACAACCCGTCACCTTATTGGGTTGTATTTGGGTTCGAGGCTGAGCCCATAGGCTAGCACGGTAGACCTGTTTAGTCACCTGGGCCAACCAAGCCGTGCCTAAAAGGGCCGTGCCTGCACGGGTCCATGCCGGGTGGCCCATTTGGCCAGCTGCTATTTGTTCCTTCCCTTTCTCTTCCTTATTTTCTCCTTTTCTTTTTTATCGTTATTTTTTTGTTCACAATCAATTAATGGTATTATTGCAGTGGGGCCTTAATGTCTGAATATTCGATTGTCCGGTAGAGATATTTAGTGGCAATTTCTCGATTAACACTACTAGCTAGAGGGCAAGAACCACTTGTTGCTGACATCTTGCGTGAGTAGCAAACAAGCAATGGACCATGCACTGTTGCAATGGAATCCCTTTATTAAGATTCATGTCTCAATTATTTCTGGCTCGCATGATGAATATTGATGAATTTATACAAGTTCCCGTGTTAGGCTATATTTGAATTCTTGTGAAATTCTTTCGATCCAAACATTGATGTTGCTAAGAAATTCTTTTCATAAGGAAATGCCTATTGGTTGAGAATTTTGGTCTAACTGTTAAAGTGCTTAGTCGCCATAATAGTTCCCATGCCTTTAGACAATTGCCATGTGTTGATCTACAAAGAGATTGATCCTTATCTCTGGAAGGAATATTAACAAAAGTAGTTTTGTTTAACCAAAACATCAACTACACGTACACTATGTCAATAAAGCTATTCAAAGAGATAATTATCTGATTAGAGAGAAGGGTAAAAAACAATCTAGGAGGGAATATGTGCTTAATCAGATGCTATTCTCCACATGCTAATTGAAAATCTGGCATGTAAATTTCTCGGACTTGCAGTACAACCTGGAATTTCTTGGAACATAAAGTGGGCAGGGTTGAGAATAATCTTGACATAGGCAGAATTTATTCCATGTGATGCAAATGCTGAGGAATGCACAGTTGACACTGTTCCTTGCTTGATGCTGTCAGCTTGGATTTGGCGTTGGACCAGCCATTGCACCTGTCAGGGGCCAGAGGTTTGGATTCACTCACTCAGACCCATATGATCTCTCTCCCATTCTACATGTCTTGTCCGAACTATAATTCGCATTGCAAACACCTCCTAACAAGGCTGTTTTAAGAAGATAGAAGCACAGCTCATGCAGAAAATACTCCATCTCCAAACTCAAAGGTACAAATGCTACCATTTGCCTTAACGGAAGGAATGAATTACAAGACTCTGTTTAACTCAGGGACAAAAAGGAATGGTTTACAGCTCAGGCATGCACATGATGATGTGCTCAAGGTCATCAAGGTTCCAAAACCAATGATACTGCCATACTGGTGCAAGAAGAGTGGAAAATGTTGCGGCCTCGGGAATCAATGGTACAAGCTTGTAACAGCAGCACAAGGACACCACTAACTGACGTGAAGTGCTCTTACGAGAGTAAGAGCAGAGCCAGAGATGTCAGCCCGAAGCAGAAGCTCCCTTGGTAGGGTAGAAACCGAGCCATCGCCGCGCTGGAATCACCGCCTGTGCTTGCACCCTTGGCGGTGGGCGCCTTGGGTGGCGATGGCGGTGGAGGTGGAGGTATCACACAGGTTCCAAACGTGGAATTGGCCTGCAGCTCAGAGGTCAGAACATCAGCACGCAGTTGTAAGATACACAACGGAAGGAAGCTCTGATGAAGTGGGAGAAATTACAGGTAAAGTGTGATTACAACGTTTAACACTACATCATACGGTGTTCAAATTTTCATAAGATTATCTATAGTATAAAATGTATAAGCTAAATAAGCTACCCTATTAAATTCTTGTTCTCCACAGTTCCCATGTGACATCTCGGCCATGTAGAATTAGACCCATGATGACCCTTCTGTGTGTGTGCACATGAGGATGTGGATTAGTCCTATCTTACTAGTTTGACTTGAGAAGCACTAATATATAAGCCAGGGCTTTCAATGGAAGTAACCTCCGGTTAACCGTTTTACGCGAAGCGAGGACGAAACTGCAAGCAGGTTGCTACGTGTGCGTGGCCTATCTAGAATGGGGTTAAACTTGAGCCGGTTTAGACCCTAGGACGTTACAAATGGTATCAGAGCCGACCCTTGCGGTTATATGAGCACGTGCGGGTCAAGGGCGCAGGCATACGACGCATGGCGCGTGTGAGCCCCGAGTAGACACACAACATAGCATATGTGCTGGCACTGAACACACAGACATATGCTAAGAGGGGAGATCCTGATCATTTACCCCAATGTGGGTATGTTGGGCCGATGAGGACGTCGGGTCATTTGAGGGGGGATGTATGCGACACCTCAACCCCTGTAGAATTAGACACATGATGGCCCATATGTGTATATGCACATGAGGGTGTGGATTAGTCTCACCTTGCTAGTTTAGCTTGAGAAGTAGTAACATATAAGTCTAGAGCTTCCAATGGTAGCAACTTTCGATTAACCGCTTTGCGCAAAGCGAGGACGAAAATACAAGCGGATTGCTACGTGTGCGTGGCCTATCTAGAATAGGGTTAGACCTGAACCAGTTTAGACCCTAAGGCGTTACATCCCATTACCATGATTCTAATTTCTGATCAATGAAGTATTGTAGGCCAAGAGAAATGCCATGTGTCCTTACCTTGCAGTACGCAATGTTGTCACACCCACATACGAGATGGCCATTTGCCACATCCGTAGCTAAGGGAGCTCCTCCACCATCGCTCCTCTGCACGATTCCAAGGTGATAGAAAATTAGGAACCAACATGATTGACTACGTAGATTTCGTTTGGATTAACCAGTGAAACAGTTCGCACGTTGGCATACCATGTAGAAATCAACAGCGATGTAGTTGGCCCACCGATTGCCTGAAAGACCGTGGCAAGTTTTTAGCATGCTAACAAGTGGCGCTGAATTATTTGTGCAAACCCCGGTCTGACTCGGGTTTGACGTGAAGAAGTTCATCAGAACAAGTGACTGGCTTTTGGAATCCATGGCAGGGGACTCTGCACGATTTGGGCATTTACCCTCTACCAAACCTCCATCGCCATCTGCACGGATAAAGCGGAACTGTATTTAACAAAACATTCATAAAAGAATCAAAGCTTCACATTGTGATGCTACCAATTTTTTGTTGGAATCCTACATTGGTTTTCCACGACGTAATTCCACTCATACGCAATCCCCTCGCTTGCTTCTTTTGATTTCTTTGATGTGAATATTAGCAGACGCTCGTTCTGGCTGATCATGTCCTTAAGCAAAGGCCAGTTGCCACCGTTCCTGGGCATTTTTGCCACCGGAAACCAATACTTCATGAGGCCAGAAGCATTGAATACTTTTGGCAGGGACCCTGCAGCAGTGTAGTCTTCCAGGAAAATTGTGATTACTTCTGAAGGGTTTGCTTCAAGGAACGTCTGGATTTCTTTGAAGACATTGATGGCAGGTTGCTGACGAGTGACGACAAAACCAAATGAAGATTAGGGTTACAAGATCAAGATGCTCACCGTGACAGAGAAAAATGTTCAACTGACAATCTTACAAAGGCCGTGATGTTGTAGCAATTCCCGCCAAATGAGTGGCACAACCAGACATCATTATTGAAGTCGTAGGTGTCGAGCATCAAGCCCCTAACACCATTCTGTACATAATCAAGTAGAGTTTCCCATGGTTAACATTTTCATATAGAAATTAATGAGCCAAACTTCAGAGTGCGAATGAACCACAAGATACAAGTTGGTGGTAGACAACAAATATTATCCGGTAACTGCAAAATAGACCGTGTATTTGTATAGTTAGCAATTCCACTGCTAGAATCTAGTTTAAAACAAATGGTGTCCTAAGTAGAAAATTAAGCAATATCTGCTTCAGTTACGTCAGAACATAGGAAGTTTTTGCAAGATGTAGCTGGGGCGAACAGAATACTGCACGGGACTTTGGCTTAGCTTCTTTGATTACTTCAACTGAATGTTAGCCTACTTCTGATTTCTGAAGCGTGGCTAGAAATAAGTATAACTACTAATAACAAGAGCCACTCCAAGTCTCCAACACCGGCCTTGGTGCCTTCGCAAAATTCTCACGCATGTGTTAGGGGATGTGCACGCGTGTATATACGTGTAGTGATGTGAGTTGTGTGTGTGCATCTGCCTTGTAACCTCTAAAAACAATTGTACTACAAAAACTTTGTTATATGAAATTTCTACATTAAGAACATCGATTGAAAAGAAATGGACAGGATGGCATGATAAACAAAGTGGGTGTGGTCCCTTTGTTTCCTTAAGGCCAAAGCAATTGACACCATCACAGCATAATACCTGAACTAGACATGATTACAACGAGGCCTGGCTGACAATCAACAACTCTGAGAATCCTTTTGCTTATCAACACATTGTGGGCCACCCTTGTTTGATGAGTTAGGTGGTTTGATGAATGCGACACAGTGCCTAAATTGCATCAAGTCATTCACATGGTGGATTGGTGATACGGGAAAACACCACTGTCATTAGCAGTTTTGGCATCTCTATTCTACTTGGTCGTGCAGCATGCAAGGAAGAATAAAGTCAAACAATAACCGGATTATTCTCTACTTTTTCTATCTTTTGGTTTATTCTGATATTCTCTGAAGATATCATGGTTTCCGAAAAGCGCTTTTGTTGAATTCGGGAATTGCGCCAAAGGTAGTACTAATGCTTAGGTTCTGAGCATCACTGTAACTAATTACTCAATAAGCCTAGGCAGCCACCATGAATCTTTTGAACTTGGGTCCTAATTAAGGCCAGTGCCCATACTTAGAAGAATCTCTGTGAGCTGGCAAGTAGACCAACCAAAGGCAAGTAAGGCTCTGTCTTCAGATTTCAGGTGGTGCTATTAGCTGTTGAGACCTAAATGCTAGGGTCTGTGCGTTGTTGGCACACTTGTGTTTATTTTTTTTATAAAAAAAAAGCGACATGGATACATTATTCGTATATAGAGTAATCCACAGTGTTATGGAGCAGCACTACACATGCGAAGGAAAAAAAAACTATTCACAAACAGAAAAAAGTTGCATAAGCTATGCCCAGTGGCCGCATTCTTTTTTACACCATCAGCTTGGATAAAGCTATTGTAAAAAGTTACATGTATGTAAACTTGAAATTGTTATTGTGTACTACTATTTGTCTTATATATTCACATTTGGCCAAGATCTACTTTGGTAGCACAAACAAGCCCGTGTGGAAAGGGCAGACATCTGACAGGAGATGTAAAAAAAAGGGCTTCAGTTTCGATTGTTTCGGCAGCCAGCAGAATTCAAAGAAAAGCATGGCATGGAGGATAGTGCTAGAATTCTTTTGTGTGTTGAGCAGCCTTCCTCTGGTGATTATTAATATCATCATTCCTTCGAAAGACAAAAGGCAGGGCAGCAGGTGAAACCCTGTGTCTGTGTGTGTAGGCTGCTGCCTTTTGGATTGATTGAATGAAGAGCCCTACTCAACCACCTGCCTGCTTTGTTGAAACTTTAACCAGGAATCAAGGTCCGTTAACTATTGGAACTGGTAGTAGTGGTATTTAGCCGGAGAATCATGGTAAGAAAGTAGAGATGACCCCAGTAGTGCGGCATTACATTAGTATGGGGAACCGTAGAAAAACAGCGTCTTTATTATCAACACTGACTCCGGCAGTAGTATTTTAGTAGTAGGAGCAGAAGAGCTGGTAAGATAGACAAATAGATGTGTGGTGTATGGAATCATCGGAGGAAAGGACGGCGAACCATGCGCGGCCAGACCGACCACCCTAGAAAACAAAACACCCACTGACACGACGCATCTCACCCACCCAGTCAGCAACGGAAGGGCCGTCCACCACCCCCGCGGCGGCGGCGGCGCCGGCCTCTCCTCTCCAACCAGCCTGACCCACACGGACGGACGGGGAACAAAAGAAATGGGCTGGAATTGGTCCAACGTACCTTGAGCTGGGCGGTGACGGTGTCCTCCTGATTGGTGGGTGCGATCAGGGCGGCGCCGGTGGGGGAGACGGCGCCGGAGAGGGCGAAGGAGTTGTGCGTCGTGAGCCACGAGTAGTTGTTGAATGGGAGCCCGGTGCCCTGCGCATTGGTATATTCAATTCTTGATTTGGTCAGCAACGCAACATGGGATGGGATGGGATTAATCTCGCGAGCAGCAGCACAACTTACGTGTGTTAGGGGGTCGACGGGCGTGGTGCGCGTGCAGATTTTGGCCCCGCCGGAGCCGCAGCCGCTGCAGTGCAGCCCCGCGCCGCAGTCGCCGTCCGACGAGCACGTGTCGCCCACCCGCGCCGCGCCTGCGCCTGTGCATGCGCCGAGGAGGAGGAGGAGGAGGGAAGCGACAGCGGGCAGGCGGAGGCGGCTGGCCATCGCGCGCGCGACACGACGGACCGGAGGCGGCTAGCTTAGTTTCTGGGATCTATTTGATGGCGGCAGTGCAGGGGGTGGTGGCTACCTGCTACTGCGACGTCGACGACGACGTAAGCTTAGCTAGGCTGGGGTTGCATATGCTGTTGGTGGGTCGTTCTTGCGAGATTGGGTCAAAATAAGAGGCTTGCAGCTCCTGCTTGTCAACACAAGACGTCCCGGAGACCACCATCGCCTTCATCTCCTTGCTGTCGTGGACTCATTCCATAATCTTAATTATCGATCTTCCTAATCTTAGTTTGCCATTCTTTTCCTTAATTTCTCTCAAAAAGAAAAGGAAGGGAAACCGTCCCTTTTCACAGCTTCCTCCCAAAGTCCCTTCGATCCTCGCTCGCTTTCTTCTTAGTCCTTCCTTCCTTCCTTGTCTCAAAACACGCACGCAGCTCGGTCTACAACCTGCACTGCCATCTATCTATCTATCTATCCATCTGGAACGACTTCTTCTCAGATGGTTGTAACAGACTTTGACTTGGTGCCAATTTTGCTAGCTGCTTGTCCTGGAACAACTGAGCATTTGTATACATAAATCATAATCCAATATAAAATGCGGGCAAAATACAGACTTGTGCTTAGCTTGCCAAGTCAACTGAGCGTTCCTATCTGTAGAACCTACCAACAAACACGCGCTCTCTCTCTGCGACCAACGAAAAATCAACCAGAATGGTACCATTCCAGCCCATAGTTAAACTACTTCCAACTGGACCGATTCTTGAGCAGTTGTCGTAGCACGACAAGTTTGCCCCCAAAGCAGACGGATTGTGGTCTCGTAGAATAATGTCTGTCTGAGCTCATGAGCCATAAGCCTACAACAAGAAAATATATCTTACAAAACTCTGCATTCACGCGGGAGGACATATTGCCTACCAGGCATGCCATCAGAAAAGAAGGTGCTTTGTGAATTAAGGACATCAGGATTCAGGACTTCACTTTGCACAACTGCTATTGAAATTCGTCACCGAGTGTTGGAAGTTGTACACTATTTACACAACCAGCTTCCTCTATAGTACATTACAACTAAAGAAGCTTCAAGTGATTGGTCCAAACTGGGGCGTAGCTACCAATCAAAGCTTATGAAGCACAATGCTTTACTAGGCCTGAGCTCACATCGGCTTCCATACAGTGAGGACCTCTTGGAACATGTCCAGCATCAGCTCACGATCTGCGTGGTGGAAGAAGCCATTGATCTCATCTCTGACATCGTATATCTTGCCGAAAACAAACAAGTATGTAAGGCACCCTTTCTTCAGCTTTTCGAGCTGATACAGCCATGCTACGTGAAGCCTCTCGAGGACATTGCTAGAGCTTATGTCCTCTAATAGGCTCTCCTCACAACAGTCTTTGATGTCAGCGATGCTGTACTTATTCGCTGCAGCAAGCAGCGACAGGCGGTGCTTCCAGAATTGGTCGTGCTTTATTGTCCCATAGATGAAGCCAAGAAGAGCTGAGCAAGATTCAAGACACATGTCGTTGATGTTGATTGAGGAGGATTCCTTTTCCTTGAGATCATGAAGGAACATGCTTTCAAAGACAGGAGAACATGCTGCAAGGATGACCTTATGGGCCTTGAGGACACCATCAGTTGTGGTTATGGTGACATCAGCATGGATAGACTCTGCAAGCATATGGGAAAGGCGTCCAAGAATGCTCTTACTAGCAATGCTCTGCACCGTGCCTTCAGTTGGCCAAATCGATGAAGGTGATTCAGTAGCCTGTGAGCATATTGGATCACATCAGCATAATATTAGCACTAGGCAGATGTTCTGACAGTATTGACACCTGATGTATCTTCCAATTCATCGAAGTTACTGCATTGAGAGGCCTATCAAATGTTCTAAAAAAATAAGTGGGATTCTTAAGCGACTGATAGGTGGAAAAAGAGAGGATACTTGCATTATTAGTGGCTACCCTCAGGTCCAAAAACTCAACATCAATCGTAAAACGCCCATGGAACATCACATCAACTTGCCAGACAAAGTCATCGCTGCTTCGGAGAAGCTGCTCGAGCACTATCAGGAGGGATAAAAATAATTAAGTTTGCTGGATAAAAACAATTATGTTTGCTGAGTATGAGAGGACTATCATCAAAGGTCACTGTAGCCATTACAGCAGCAATGTGACTAGGGAATAAAATAAGAAATGAATGACAGACACGCATATTGAAAGCCATCAGGCTCTTAATGCTCAAGAGTTCCACGCTATGAACAATCAATTTTTTATTCAAGGAATATGATCTTATGTTCATTTAATTTATTTTGTATGAAGCATGCAACCCACATCCTGAGATTACCACCAACGTTCCAGTTATTCAATATTCCAGTTACTAACTTTTCCTTTACAGTTAAAAGGCACATTTCTTATTCTTCTTGAGGCAAATGTAATGAAGCTGATTATTGTACCAGCAAGCTTCAAATTACTTTCTGATTAGCAGCTGTTTTGGGCTTTGGAATTACTTTCTGTTTTGGGCTTTGGAATGTTCTCCCCCAAACTAAAAACACTGAAATAAAATGAAGCACCGAGGCAAACGTTTTACTAAAAAGAGACAGGATATTAGAAAGGCGAAGTTCAAGCTTTCTTAAGAGCATCAACATATTGTGGGCCTAGTTTGAGCTTCTCCTAAATCACATGATTCTTTGGATTCAAATGACACCGTTATGAAAGAAACCGTGAGCCAAGGCTAAGGATCAGAAAAAAAAAATCTTTAAGCCCATCTTTCTATCTACTTCTTGCCTAGCGGAATCTGATGATCACGAATTAGGTTATGGCTCTCTTAACTCATCTGTGACTAGTCATAACCAAATGCTACTCTACTTACCTGGTACAGGAAAACTTGTCATAAAAAGATCACAGCCAATTTACAGATGGCATAAAAACGATCAGATCAAGTGTTCCAGTTTGGGCATGAACAGGCACTCACCGTATAGCCTAAAGATCGGTAATTTTTCTTTCTTTCTTCATTATGCAACCACACAAACTACTAATACAAGAATCATACCAGGGGAGACGCGGGAACGGCGCGGCGGGCCGGCCCAGGAGACGCGGAGCACGAAGCGGGCGAGCGGCGGCTGTTCCTTGGACAGCCGGCCGGGCTCCGGGAACAGCCGCACGTATATTGACCTGCTCTTCTCCACCGACAGGTACCTATTTGTGACCAAGAAATTCGCATCAACAGGCGTCCAGTCTGGTGAAACGGCACCAGATTACGCAGATTTTCGAGCAATAGGCATCAAAGCTGTATCTACACAACACCAAAATTCACAAATTCGAATCGAACGGGCGCGGATTTCGTGGAATTGAGGCGTAGAGGATGGAAAGATGGGGCCTTGGAGGGGGAAATGAACCGGGGGCGGGAGTGGTGAAGCGATAGCAGTTGGCAGGAGGAACGAACCAGTTCCAGATGCCGAGCTTGAATGGGTCGGAGCGGCGGTAGGAGCAGGGGCCGAAGGTGTCGACGCGCCACTGAGCGAGGCGGGAGATGGTCTCCACGCGGGAGTCCGGTCCACTACCGCCGCCGCTCATGGCCGCCGGAGAAGGAGAAGGGAGTGCCGTGCCGTGTGAGTGGCAAAAGGGGTGACGACTGACGACCGTGCTTTGCCGGTATGGTAGACTAGTCTTAGCACACAGCGATGAATAGCACCAAGAAACTGCAAATCACTGTACCAATGGCACTGTAGCATCTAATCTCAACTGTTTTTCTTTCCTGATCAGACGGTCCAAGATCATCGAAAGCCGCTCACATGATCCAAATCCGTCACGAGCCATAGACCTCGTTGTTTTCGTACTCTAGCTTATGACTTATATTATAATAACTAATTTTTAAATTAATATCTTTTTAAAATAATGTTTATAAATTGATTTTAGTAAATATTGTACCGATTTCAGCTATACCGACCAAAATCACACACGATTGTCTCTCTTCGTACTCTCACTCACAAACAGAAAGAATTTAAAAGCCATAGGATAAAAGAGCCCATAAAAGTTGAGTACATCTATTGTTTATCATATACCCCCAATTGTACATTTCTACCTGCTAACTTATGTGATGTCTTGGCCAATTATCTGAAAACCTTATGTTAAAATGGTGTTAGTAAATTGTGTAATTTTCAAACGTTTACATGCAATATCATTTTTGGGGTGGGGGAGCTTCCTCATTGTATAGACTAATATACAGTGAAAACTGTTATCTGTTTAAAAAATTGAGTATCAACTCAACCATATGCTACTCTACTTACCTGGTACTGAACAAAAGAATATAAATAGATTTGTAAGTGAGAACTTGAAGATGAAAGAGGGGATATAATTTCATGCAAATTTGCAGTACTACAGATTCATGGTGTGAAGTATTATTATTAAACAAAAACTGAACAAATGATTGAACAAAAGAAAATAAAATGAGCGTTGCGCAGAAGGTCCCACCGGGATTCGAACCCAGGTCGCCAGATTCAAAGTCTGGAGTGCTAACCACTACACCATGGAACCATTTTAGCCGTAGTCTCGTCACTTTATATATAGATCCTTATTTTACCACGCGCGATGGCCCAATGCGAGGGTCTTTTTTTTAGACCTCTAGGAGGCCGCTTTTGCGAGGCCCAATATCCGTCGTGAAATTCTCGCATTTTTTAGAACGAACAGTCTTTAAGGTCTGTTCTTTTTTGCTGCGGCTTATAGCTTTTGGTTGAAATTTTTGAATTTTAGCTGTTTACGGTACAGATTACGGAGAGATCGATACTCACTTGCGATTTTGGCTGGTACAGATATTAAGCTTTTAACGTGTACTACGTTTAACTTATAGACACCATCTTAAAAAAATACTCCTTTTAAAAGTTAGGTACTGTAGCAGCTGCGAAAAGCCGGGCGGCTTTCAGCCTGCCGAACAGGCCCTTATATGCTTCTTCTTCGTTTCTTTTAGTTCACTCTTGATTGCTGGGAGTTTCTGCTTAATTCTTCTATCAAAAATCAATGCTCCCATGTTTGCTTGCTTCGATCCTAAAACGATGGAGGCATGCCCTGGTAAATATCCATGCAAACGATCCAATATAATTAAGCACATGAATCACAAAAGATCCAGATTCTCAGCATGAACAAATTAATATGGATACATATATGTGTCTCATTTATACATGCATTATCGGAATTTCTATCTACCATATACAGGACGCCCAGATTGTACGCTCACGTGTTCGTATACATCTCATATATATCGGAATTTGTGCTCTACCAATTAATAGGCTACCTGGACATCAATATATATCTGAAAGAAGCAAGATGACACTACTACAGAAAGCATAATACTAGACGCCAAATCACAGACGGTTTTGTGAAACCGTCTGTGATGTATACTATTATAGACGGTTTTAATTTGGAGGCCGTCTGTGGTATTTGTGGCGGGAAAAAGGAGTATCATAGACGGTTCTTACCGCTGAGCGATGCGTGATATGGAATATCACGACGGTTTTATAATATAAACCGTCGTGATATTCAGATATCACGACGGTTTTATTATAAAACCGTCGTGATATCGGAATATCACGACGGTTTTATTATAAAACCGTCGTGATACTAGAATATCACTGACGGTTTTATAATAAAACCGTCTGTGATATGTTTCCCGCCTTGCAATTCCTCAAAATTTCATATTTTCCGCTTAAGTCCGAATATGATTCGGTTTTGAGACACCTTGAGAAACGGGCATAACTTTTGCATACGGTGTCCGTTTTGACGTTCTTGTACTCGTTGGAAAGCTAACGACGAGCCCGATCCAAAAATAACGACCGCTTGCGCCAGTCGCCTCCAAGACCCCAAAATCGGCCATCTTTGGACCTAAACCTGCGTTGCAAGTTTTTGGTGTCTGTTTTTCCTTTTTCTTAGTCTTCCTTTAGGAATTTGGATTTTGCTTCAACCGAAAAGTTGTAGATCTCGTCGAAACCTTTCAAATGAGTATATATAAGCCATATAAAACTTTGCTATTTTATCTTTTCGACTAGTTGTTTATATTGCATCGGTATATAAAATTTTGTGCTCTAATTCACAGACGGTTCTATATATCGAACCGTCTGTGATATTCATTCATCACGAGCGGTTCTATATATAGAACCGTCGTGATAATCAGGCCCGTCGATCCTACTCGACCCAATCATAGCCAATAGAAATCGACCAATCCTCACCCCACGGATCGTAGCTCCGCCTCCCTCCCTCCCTATAAATATAACCAAAACCCAGCCTCCTTGCTGGTCTTCTCTTCCTTCTTGTCCTCCTCCTTCTGTTCTCCCCTCCTTGCTGGTCTCCTCTTCCTCCTTGTTGTTCTCTTCCTCCTTGCTATTCTCCTCCTCTTTGCTGTCCTCCTCCTTGCAGACGACGCATAAGTCTACGGGAGGCAAGACATCGCAGAAGCAACTAGCTCATGCCAACCGTGCCAGCTCATGCGTTGCATCAGGGGCGAGAAGGCATAGAGGATCTTTGCTTTTTCTCTATTCTTGTTGTGTAACATGCTCGTTGTTTTGAGATATTGTAATGTTTTGAGATATTGTAATGGTAGGCTCTAATCTTAATAAAAATGGATGTTTTATGTTTGTGAAAGGAATTGAGATGTGAATTGGATGTATACATGTATATGTTGATCGCTTATTTCGAAGGCATGGCTAGCATTTCCGAGGCTAGCCAATAAACGTAAATAGGTTTAGAGAGAATATCACGCACGGTTCTTAACTAAAACCGTGCGTGATAGTTATAATCACGACGGTTTTAATTAAGAACCGTCGTGATTTATAAATATCACGACGGTTTTAGTTAAGAACCGTCTGATATTATATCACGACGGTTCTTAACTAAAACCGTCGCGATATTTATAAATCACGACGGTTCTTAATTAAAACCGTGCGTGATTATAACTATCGCGACGGTTTTAGTTAAAACCGTCGTGATATTGCACCACGCACGGTTCGAAAGCCGCCTCGTGATGATCTCGTATTATCGACCCATAAATTCAGACGGTTCACAAAACCGTCTGTGATGACGTTTTTGAACCGTCTGTGATGACCTTTTCTGTAGTAGTGTGAGGTACCTATGTAAATGAACTACTTAAGACATATGGAAACAACTCAATAATAAGGAAGACGAATCGATCTATTTATATTAAGTAGACAATGATGTAGTGAGGTACATATGCAGAAATTAATATCACAACAGTTCCAAATCTCAGCAGTGAAATGATCAATAACCAATACTCTCTCCGGCCTGCATGTATATCCTACCTAGAAACTAACCACACATGTGAAATGGCTAGTCCAATATACTCTTATGATCAATTGTCAATAATTAGTCAAGAATCCCTGAATAACCCTGAGCAAATATTGTTGTTCTTGGAGCCAGAAGCAGCAGGCTGATGGAAGAGCTGCGTCGACGGCAGCAAGCTGCTCAACAAGTTCCAATCAACGATGGCAGTATCGATCGCCCCTGCAGCAGCAGCAGCAGCAGCAGCAGCTTGATTATCCTGACCAACACAGCTGCTGCTCTGCGAAACGTAGCCTTCGCCGTCGACGGAAGGGCTCTCGAGCGGCGGCATGTCAGAGAATTGCACCTTGGGCTCTGCCAAATTATGATCATTACTAGCCTGCAGCGCTGGAGTGCTGGCACTGAACATTAGCCGTGCGTTAGGGTTGTCGTAGTAGTAGTTGGGGGTGTCGCAGGTGTAGCCGCCGGGATAGCTGTAGGGTCCTCTTCGCTGCTGATTGGGCATAGGCTTCTGAAACGCGCGGCAAACCACCCATCCTTCCTCCTGATCAATCCACCAAGTTAAGTTCGTCAGTTTCACTTGCAAATTGAGATAAGCTAGTAGGAATCAATAAGAACTCATCAAAGGTACGGTAGACCGTGGGACTAAGATATATAATTGGATCGATTCTTGAAGTAAATGCACATGAGTTTAATTGATCTCTGAAGTGATCGATCGACATGACTTGCCTGTGTGGGCGCGTGCTCGTTGGATTGGAGGCGGTACTCGTGTATGATCCAGTCGGTCTTCCTGCCGTTGGGAGCGCGGCCACGGTAGAAGACGAGCGTCTTCCTCATCCCGATCACGCTCGTCGACAACACTCTCGATGACGACGATCTCGATGACGACGACAGCACCGGCTTGTCCCTCCCCGTGGCCTTCCAGAACCCCGCCGCCGTGGCTCGGTTCGTCCGCGTCCCGCTCGGGTACTTGCGGTCCTTGTAGCTGAAGAAGTACCACTCCGTCTGCTCCTCTTGATCCCCGTACTTGCGCCTCTCTACAATCATAGGATGCAAATTACTATGCTAGCTACGACTCAAATTGAGGTTCGATCAAGAAGATGAAGATGGCTCAAGCATGTCCATCAATCGAGTATGAAGTACATACCTTGCAGATCCCATGGTTCAATCCTGTAGAGATCTACCTCCTGGATGATGTCCAGGTCGATCTTCTGGGAGGCCACCTTCCTGGCAAGGTAGTACCCCACAAGCTCTTCCTCTGTGGGGTGGAACCTGAACCCCGGGGGCACAGTACATGAAGACTCCTCCATTGCTACCTAGCTGATAGTCTGCTACTGATCAGTCAGCTCAGCTCAAAGCATGCAAAAGCTAGCAGCTTTAATCTCAATTCAGTCTGGGAAAAAAAATGCAATCTCTGCGTGTTCATGTGGACTGGAGGGGCCAAAGGCAGAGAAGGAAAAGCTCCTAGAAATAGGAGAGCTCCTAGGCGCAGGGATGCACTTCATGCAATGCAACATGACCTAATTAGTAGTTGCACCATACAGTCCATACCTAAACAATTCGTACATACATCGATCATTGGGAGGAGAAGAACGATTAGTACTATTTTGATTTCAGATAGGCATGCATGGACTACTTGAAATCAAGGTCTGCTCAGCTTGTGATGTACTGGTTTGTGAAGCTTTTTGGAGGGTGGAGAGTATCCATGTTTCTTGGAGTGCACTTGAGGTTCGTGTCTACCATCCACACATCATATACTAGTACTAGTACCCTTCTCTCTCACCTACAGGCTACAGCCTTCGCCACAGATCGAATTAATATATAGAAAAAGAAAAGAACTATATATGTACGTACGGCATGCATCTGCAAGGCTACAACTCGGTCAGATGATGAAGCTAGCTAGCTACCTTCATACGACAATTCAGATAATACGACTGACGATTCAGGCATGCATATATAATATGTTCGCTTGGGCACTCACCAAATGAACCTGCAGGCCAGAGCTGGAGTTATGGATTCTCAATGTTATAAATTTCTAGATCTTCACGATGCCAAGAACAATTTCTTGGCAGCCAGAGGAGCTTGGCGACCTATTTATACATGACAAAAGCCAGCTTACAAGTGCATGCTGGGATAAAAGCTAGCTAGTTTAATCTGATGATGTAGAGATCAGGTTTACAACCGCTTGCAAGTGCGCGTGGATGAGTGGAGATCTGCGGCTATAGCGCGTGTAGAATCTAGCTAGAGAGAGAAAGAGACGCACGGACACAGAGCGAGAGAGAGAGAAGAAGCTTGTTTGGTCGGTTAATAAGTCCACAAGCGACCACAACCACTCACTATGTGAAAGGGACGTTGATCTCCCAGTTGAGCTGAGGCTTGAGGACAAACAACCTCAGCTAGCTAGCTATATACTCATCGTATATTCTGTCTGTCCTACAAAAGAAAAACACTAGAGATTATTAAGTTGAGTAACTAGTTGTTTTCTGTTTCCGTTTCATAAGGCATGCATGCAGCTCTCTCACATGTTCTCGATCGAAAAGATGTTTGAGTAACTAACAGAGACAGCCAGAAATTTCAAAAAATTTGAATGTATTCGAATTGTTTGAATTTAAAATTTTTGCCAAATTCGTAAACTTCATTTAACTTCCCGCTTTCACCTCATCCTTAGGGTCTTCAGGCCATGGCGCCACTGCCGGGTGCAGAGCTGCTTCACCCGCTTGTCATCGCAACCACGTCAATGATGGTGCAGTAATGATGCCACATCACCGACCAGTCATACCCCGCCTTAATGCCGTTGATGGCCACGCACCAAGCCGCTCCATAGCTAAACCCCGCTGCTACCACCTCTCGTCACCAGCCGCTTGACACATGCTCAATGCTATTGTTCAACTTGCTAGCTCGCACGCCTACGCCATTGAGGAGCCAAGCCTCTCCTGCCACCAACGCAATAGCCAACTCTACCGATACAATGCCAAAGTCGCCTGCATGTCCACACCGTCGTTCACATGCCGAGAGCACCATCGCTCAACTCCTGGCGCCACCGCCCTCGCCAGCTATAAAACCAAGCCCAAAGACTTCCTCATCATCTTTTGCATCGCCTCATGACCACCACAAGCCATCTTCCTCCTTTCCGGCCACGCCGTGCCATCGACGCCCAAATTTCATCGGTGCGCCCTAAAACCTAAATTCTCACTATGACCTCTCCAATCCAATTCACCGCACTCTTAGCACCGCCTAGTCCCCGCAAACCTATCCTAGGTTCTCATCCAACCTCGTCGTACCTAGCACGTCGTTGCCGTGCACCACCGCCTGGCCATTCATGACCATCAACGCCAGAACACCTCAAGCTGTCAAGAACTAAACCATCATCGCCACCAGACTCCCCTCACCTTCGAGATGCACAAGACATCCTTAGTTTGGTCGAAGCCTCACCGTAGCTTCACCGTGCCGTGCCCCTGTTCCATCCAAGTAGTGCTGCCGCGGCCACCTCCACTCACACGCATGCCAAAAATGGGTTGCTCGTATCCCAAACTTACTCACCACACCATTGCTTGCCTGTGTTCATCATCACTGTGACCCAATTTTGAGTCGCCCCTGTTTCCTTTGTTTGGGAGGCCATGAGTGCAAGCTCTAAAGTGCACGGGTTCGTGGGGGTGGGGTGATACAGGGTGCATGGGCGTGGGAGGGGTGTGTAGTCTACACGTCAGACAAAGTATCTTTTTTTGTCAAGAGAGGTGAGAAGGATGGGAGAGGTCGCACCAACCACTAACTCCTTCTTTTATAATAGTAAAGATTAATTACAGTCCATACTCTCGCTTGATACAGAAAAAAGAATAATCTAAAGTTGTTGTATGTGGGCTATTTTTTTCTGAGCCTCTATTTTATACCTTCTCACTATATTTTGAGAGAGAGCGTACATAAAAGACACCTCTACATAATTAATATGGAGATTAATCTAGTTTTAATTCATACATTGCTCATGGACAACCTGCCACGGATATAACCAACATGTACATATGCCTCACCGTAGTCTTGTCGACCCTTTTCCCGCCGTTATATTGCGCTTGAAGGCTAGCTTTTGGTACTTGGACCAGACGCTAGCTAGCTCTTGGTTATGATTTGTTTTCACAGGAAAAGAGCATGACGTGTACGCTTGCGTGTGGAGCCCACCAATCAGTTGCTCGTTGGCCATGTGTGCCATTTTGGTGGGCCCACCACCGCTACCTCCAGATGAGCAATACTATGATGATGATCAGATCATCCTTGCAAGCACAGCCAATGCTTAGATCATTCTGTTGCTATTCTCGTTTCTTCCAAGTGTATTAATATACTCATCTATTAACAAATATATGATATTTTGAACATACACGCGGTTTCCAACACTAGTTTTGAGTTTTGACCATCACTTTTTTATTTTTTTTATATTTATGTGTTAGTAAAAAATCATAAAATTATCATATTATAAAAACGCTTTGTGCGATAAATCTAATGATACTATTTTAGCATGATCAATCTAAAAGTTATTTTTATATATTTGTGATCAAATTTAGAGAAGTAATTTATAGTTGATTGCTTTTCTTAGTTTGCTGGTCACTGTCTGGCTTGGTGAATGTAATGCTTCTACTCAAATGATCAGATAGGGACTGCATGCTGGCTCTAGATACATGAAATCTGCAGTGTATCAAATGTTAATCAAGTTAACCCAGATTTGGAAGGAGCTCTGGATCTGCAGCTGCAGTGGCAATTAATTAAACAAAGTGTTGTTAATTTAATCTTATCTTCATCAGCTAGCTATCTAGCCCCACTAACACTGATCACCGACCAATCAGCTAGCTCCAATATTTCTTATTTTGCTTCTCTGTCAAGGTTTAGTGTGGATAGAGTTCACCATGATGTACCAATTCATCCTCTCACAGTCTCAGATTTATTCGTTGTTTTCAATTAAGATTGAATTTATTATTGTGTGAAGGAAAAACATGTGCTTGATGTACAGTACAAGGAACCAACATATATAATAGTTGCAATATTGCACCGTTCAGGATGGCTACTGTACTCAACATGCGTGTAAAAAGAAGAAAAAGAAGCGTTTGTGCGTTGCTATTCACATTCTAGCTAGCTAGGTGCGTGCAGACATGGTTCATTAATTGGAACACATAGAGAACAAATTAAACATGCATGCAGTAAGACCTACAACTATCCTCAAGAACTTCTCCTCTATTAATAAATGGTATATTCAAAGAAATAATGACGTAACAATTTGAGAATTATTCTATCCTCGTCAATCTAGATCTACAAAAATAAACAGTGTAGGTTTTTTACAGTAATATACTCGCGTTCACATTTTTTACAAAAATAGGCACCGGTCGCCCAACGGTTAGGCGACTAGAGCCTGTCGTCTAACGGCCAAGCGACACGCAAGCAACCCACTGGCCGTTGGGCGATTTATTGTATTCGCCTAACGGTCGGGTGACTGCAATTGATGTCGCCCAACGGTTGGACGACTGGGATTGCTGTCGCCCAAAAGATTTCTGAGAGAACACTGCACAAGCAAATCCCACACTGCACCGGCGCTTGCTTCACCACATTGGGATGGATAAGAGGAAGAAGAAGCAATGAGACAAGTTGATGAAGCACTAGGAGGAGACCCGCGACCTAGCACGGTCAGCTACCGCCCGCGATGAGGAAGTAAGGGCTGTTGCGGCCTGGGCAGAACAAGCCCAGCGTGCTATGAGGATAGTTCCCCGCAATGACGTGCCCCTAGTAACAACCCTATCCCGAACATTCCTATCGAGCGTTCGCCGCAACACCCACCAGAGGGGAGACGCTCCCCCTTTGTTAGCGCCGGGACCCGTGCAAGTTCTTCAAGTCTAAACACCGCCTCAGCATAGGTATGCGTTACTGGGATTGCACAAACTACTCCAGTGACTATCCCGACCGCCGTCTAGACACGGCGACCTATCGACAGCCGGTAAGGACCAGGTGCACCGTTTTACCCTTACCTTTTCTCCTTGAAAGTACGCACTAACAACCTTTCTCATGTATTCACAATCTCTACAACCCCTAGCGGCTACCGTAAATGGATCGATCTTGAGATCCACCCAGAGGACCAGTGGGTCTTCGACTTCAAGGACTGGAACTTCACAAGGTCCTTCGAGATCCGGGAGGAGGAGCGCCGCAGCCGCAAGGTTAGGCGACTGGAGCCTATTTCCGTAAAAATATTGCCGTGGGTATATTTATATTATTTTGAATAAAAAATAGAATTTCGTAAAAAAATTCTTGTGTAGTGCGTGTAACCGATGTGTGTTTGATAGATAAATAGATAGATATTAGTCGGCGCTCGGTGACTCGATAGCACATCTAAACAGGCTAGTTGTTCTCACATCTGAAAATGATGGATGCATTGAAGAGCTCCTGTTCAACGCGCTACAGATCTGTTCATATATACATCTCTATCGTATCGAACTGGATGTGACTCGATCCATTCAACTACGCGTGACCCTGACGATCCATCGATCTACGCGCTCGACCGATCCGCGTAAAGAAGAAAACCAAACTAAATTCAGATCACTTCGCTATCGAGTCTGGTATCACCGTTATGACAAGGAAAACTAAATTTAGTCTCCGGAAATCTCATGTAAAACAATTTATTTTCTGTAAGCTGCTTGTCGAATCAATTGGCAGTGTGCGTACTGTCAAAGTGTCGAATCAATTGGCTGTCCACAGAGAGAGATGCATACAAGCGCGTGGCAGGTGGTGATCACCGGCAAGTACGCTCTTGTCAACCTTGTGCTTGGATTCTGAGAAAGATGTAGTCTGTTTGACTTGGTTGCACAGAGGAGAGAAGAGTCAAGAGAACTGAAAACTATCTTTCGCTTGACTGCTCCAAAGTAGTCTGTTAGATCACCACTCCAAGGAAGCAGCTTTCCTACTGGTCACCAGAACAAACATCAATCCTGCTTGCTACTAGCCTCGCGAGCACGATGCCTGAGTTCTGCCCTCTTCCATCTTACCATCAGCAGGCAGTGTCAAAAGGGTGTTGACCTGCAAAACAAGTGAAGAAACAATTAACGACAATGAACCAGATGAGAAGGAAGCAGAGACGTTGAGGATCAAAGTAATTCTGGCTTGAGAAGCTCTTCCAGATTTGTCCTAGCAATGTGTTTAATCTCTCAGCGAGAAATACACCAGAAACTGCAACAAATCAAACAGAACAGGCAAACAAAGGTGCTGTCTAGCATATATTAGAAAAATATCCTGCTTGGTGGTGCTTTGCATTTAAATTCATACTTCATCTGAATGAAAGGGGAAAAATTTTCATGGCCTCAATCATATGGAAGGAGGGAAATCCATGGTGGAACTTCTCTCTCAAAATTCATTGATAACTACCGTTAGCATGGTAACTATGATATCAAGTTGCAGCTTCTTAGACCGAAATATTCAAACTACTTATATTTTACTTTGTCAGCAAAATCAACAGGAAAAAAAGCAAAGCAGGTCTTTCACACATACTGTACGGAACTAGAAAGTGACGAGATTAACACTATACCGAGAACTCGCTACAATAATTAAACTAACATGTTGTACAAGATTCCTACCATTGCAGAATTCAGAAGTCGGCAGTGCTGATGCAAGTTTGATAAACTGTAGCAAGTTTATACATGTGCGCAATGTGCTTATTTTGATGGTTTCAAGTAGCCGCAAGACATAATCTTTACTATTATAAAAGTACAACTTGGTGGTTGGTCTATTCTCACTCCTCTCTTCTCAGCCATCCGACTCTCCTCCTCTCTCTCAGGATACAACCGTCCACCTCCTCCACTTTTCCCATCTCCTCGCGCATTCTGCCCACCCTTCTCTCTCTGTCGCTTGCTCTCCACCGTGGTCACGCCGCGCTTCCGCATCTAGTAACATAATCACAAGAGGGAACACAACAAGAGAGATTGTACAAGACTTGAGATTAAAGGCAAAAAAGCTCTCTAATCTGGCCATTTATTGTTAATAAGCTAGCATCTTGGCTGCCAAAGCTAGACAAAGGCTGAGTACTAGTGTGTAATATAACTAGATGAGGTTATCGTGAGCTCTTAAGCAGGTCCATGAGGCTGATCTCTTTTTGAGTGGCTTCATAGCCTTGTCCTCCTCAAGGGACACCATGCCAAGATGCGAAGGATCCTCAATCATCATCTTCGCAACCAGATACCCCGCAATCGACCATGTCTGCAGCTTCCTTGCCTGCTTGCCCACGTACCTGCCCAGCTTGCCGTCGTAGTACTCAGGCCACCCGTCTTTCAGAAGCCGCTGCTCAGCCATCTCCAATGCCTGCCTGGCAATCTGCGGTCGCCCAGTCTTGATGCACGCCGCAGTGAGCAGCCACAGGAGGACTGCATTTTTTTTGTTTTTGTTTTTTGTAGCACAAAGTTAATGCAGGCGGAAAAACAGAACATAAGATGTGTTGAATGACAAAGAATGCTTCCACATAGAAGAGACGTTTGATTCTACATATAAAGTCTTATCAACCAACCTGGCCAAGATCCTCCATTGTGGTAGCTCCACCGGGTGTTCTTGGGGTCAAACCCGGTCACATTCCTCCATTCATGGTTCTCGAGGGCCGGATAGGTTATCTTGATTGGCATTTCACCGATGAGTTCTTCCCAGCGCTCTTCAATATGATCCATGATTGATGTTGACTGTTCTGGAGTGGCAAGAGATGACAGGATAGCAACAAAATTTCCCAGGGCAAACCATCGGAAATCCATCCGCGCCGGGCTGACATTGCCGACAAAGTAACCGCCGCTGCAAGTCATGAAATCAAATACCCAATCTGGAATGGAATCAGGAATGACATTGAATTTGTTGACCGCTGTGTGCGAGTACTCCTCTGTTTTGTATCTGTAAATGTCATTCAGCTGTTGAAAGTCAAGCCAAAAGTAGCTTCTCATGTGATAGCTCAGTGCATGTAACCGTTTCACTATTCTCTCAATAAGTTCTTTGCCTTCTGCATCATGTTTAAGCATCGAAAGGCCACACCGCAATGCCATGAAGAACAAAGCCTGAATCTCTATAGGGTAACCATAAATACCCTGAAATATTTCATGTTAAGTCACAACATATAAAAAGGGGGGTTCTAATTAGAAGATATTAACATTCAAGAATCAACCATATGAGAAAAGAGCTTGATACCAACATTTCTACGCTGCATTACAAGATGTAATGATATCTGCATCATCACGCATCGAAGTTACTAATGTAAAGCAATACAATTTCCATCACTAATCAGGTCTAAAGTCTAAACTCATAACAAGACATTATGTTACAAAAGCCTATTAATATCGTCCACTTCCTTGGTTGAGCTCAGTTATACTGAATGCTTTGAGACACTGGCTAAAAGCACTCCTAACATCTGGCTGCCTGAAAATACTGATCACGAAGTTGAATGCTTACCATTCTTCGATCAATCATGCAGCATCCATCAGCACAGAGCAGGGTGGGGAATGTGTCGAAGCCTTCCGACAAGCACATATTGAGTACAAGCCTCATGCCCTTCTGGCATTCTTCAGTCTCAGCAAGAGACAGATCACCAGTTGACTTTGTATACGCTCGCAGAAGAATAATCCACCAGAAGCCTGAGTCTACAGGGGCAACCCTTCCAATAGCGCTCTCACCGAAGTCTGGTGCGAGAGTCTCTGTTTTACGGATGGGATTGTGGATCACCTTGAAGCTAGCAGGCATGACCCCTTCACCAAGCCTAAACTGGTCCACCTTCTTTTCCCAACCTTGCAAATGAAGAGTTTTGAGTAAAAAGTTTTTGACTATCTCCGGTTCACCATTCATAAGAAATGCCAATCCACTTGGTACAAAGTCCCTGACAAAAACCTGCATGTTGGATGAACAAGTTACGATAAAATGCTGAGCTTCTTCAAGAATTTTCATGGATGCTCCTTAATGCACTCCAAACAAATAAATCAGTGATGTGAAGCCAAATCAGTAGTTTGACAGTATCGCCCATACTGTCATACAGCAACGAAGCATGTCATCTTATACTACTAACAGGAGAAAATACGCTGAACTACTGCAGTGATTAGTTGTAAGTAAGAGGAACAATAACAGCAAGGCATCTGATTCAATTCCAACCATCAAGCTGTTGATTTCATGGAAATCACAAGAGAAAGCATCACATTTGCATTTATAATGCTTCAAAATTAAAATTGTCTTGAGGAAAACAAGCATGGAGTACCTGATCATAATTCAGCACCTCCTCGGAGGCATGATCATAGGCAGCAATGGTACCAACTGGCTGCCCACGGAAGAACACGAGGGACCGCCGCAGCGCCTCCCAAGCATCCACAACAATCGGGTTTGGCGCAAAGGAAGCACGAGTAGAGTATGATCCTGGGGTACCGAACCCTGACCGCACACCCGGTGAGTACAGACTGCCGTTCCAGACATCAAGGCCACGTCCAGGCATCGAAAGCTCACTCCATGACCGCTCATCAAATGAGTGTGTCCGCTCAATGGTCAGCCTTGACTTCTCAAGAAGCCGCGAGAGGCGTATATCATTGTCCTCTACTGCAGAGTCATAGCTTGACTCCATTTCCTCTCTGGATAAAAAGTCTTAGCTGTGTAACATTAAGAAAGTTTCAGTACAGGTGCGCCAATTCAGGAATGAACATCTCTATGTTACAGCAGTATCTGCAATTATGGTGGGATTCTTTGAGGATATTTACTTTCAGCACTAAGAACGACAACAGCATCTGTAATTTTGCCTTCAAGAGCTAACATAGACGAGCAACTACTCAATCAGTTCTACAATTGAGGCTTTGAGCCACACTGTATACAAAAACACAGGATCAAGACATGCATCAGTGTAGCTGCCTGAGATGTTGGCAACCGCACAATAGTCTATAAAAATGGCACCTTTTCGACAGTTTCGCGAACAAATAGAGATGGGTCGTCATACAGAAATTCTCCGAGTTCTCCTGGGTCCTATTTCGTGATGCCCAAAGGGTTTGCGCTTACTACAACTAAAAAAGATCAAAATTTTACGACCAGGCTCCTCTCCAAGAACCACGCAAGCGCGCAATTCACCAGCCCCAGGAGCAGTTAACCACAGCAAGCCCCGAGTTCACCATAATAATCCAGAAGCAAGGAATTGCACAGGAATTAAAGGAGGAGAAAGGAAGTTCCTGCTGGACTAGTGAAGGAGCACCAAATCTGACGAAACGAGCGCAGAAGCTGGGGGAGAGGAACATACGACATGCACGGCGAAACTTCGGGCGAACCTTGGATCTTGGAAGCCAGCGGCGGCGGTGGAAGGCCGGCGAAAGAAGAAGAAAGAAGCGAGTAGGAGTGTACAAGCAAGGCAAGGAAGGAGCCAAAGAGGGAGGCGGTGGCTAGCCGCTGATGCCGATCAATGCTTTATACGAACCAGGACACACTCCCAACAGTAGCGGCCTCCGCTACTTATTTTTTCAACTTTTCACTTCAGCTTTTAATTATTTCACAGTAACTAACTTTTAAACAAAATATTTACTCTAAATATAATCTACTAGTTAATTATAGTATATATTGTACCAACTTCATTTATATTGGCAAAAATTATACGTGAGTTTCTGCTACTCTGTAATCTCTCGTATAAACAACCTAAAAGTCACAAGCTATAACCAAAAACTATAAGGCTCAGCAAAAAATAACAGATCTAAGCACTAAAATGTCCCGTAAAGCAATTTCGGATCCTTGTAGATATCCCACTGAGCTTTTGTTTTCTCTACTCTAAAATGCGACCTAAGCTCGATATAAAATATAGGTATTTCTTATCGTAATAATACGGTCGTGTATAATTAACTATGCAAATTGTGTCACCGCCCAGAAAACTTAGCAAAAATTTTAGCTGGTTACGACATTCTCGTATAGGAAATCTTTTCATTCGCAGTGGAATATGGATACTTCGCATGCTGAACTAGGATAAATCGGCCATGTAGACTTGGTGCATCTATGTCGCTTTTCCATCTCACCTGACTCGAAATTCAGTTTCCTCTAGTATTTCAGAGCAAGCTCCTGTTTTGTTCTTTACGTGTGTTATCTCCCTCTCGTCTCCTCCCCTTGTAAAACAACATCCATTTCGCATTTCTAAACAATTTTTTTTTTTAAAAAAACAAAGCACGGGAACTAGGGAAAATGTGGTTTATGCCATCTGCCTTGGGTTCATGACATCAAACTTATGAACTGATACAAAGATTGTTCATGTTCTAGAGAAAGCTAGCAGGGGTAAAACGAACAAGCCAGCACAGAGCATACAGATGTACGATACAAGGGCATTCTGGTGGGGTAGCCTTGAACACTTGTGATGAGCTCACGTGATCCTGATGAGATGACAAAAAAAGATTAAGTGCTTGATGCTTCGCTGGCTCTCTTTGTTCAATTAACAAAGTGATCAATTCAGGGCAAAGGCCAGGCTTGAAGAAAAATCAGGACAAAATGGCCAATTAATACCATGGAACTGAAATGAATGCAGCCTAAAACCAGTAGATGTAGCGAGAGAAAAATTTTCTTCATGCAGTCTATAACTGTGGTCTAATTTTTATGGCTCGGTACTTTTTAGCTTATAGTTTATGATTTATAATTTTTTAAATAAATAAATAAGATCTTTTCAAAACAACTTATCAGCTTATTACCATTCAACTCCTTCCCCAAGCGCTCGTGATAGAGAAAAAAATCATAAACTATATCTATAAACCATAAGGCATGTTTTTTTAGCTTCGGCCAGTGGCTTTTGACTACGGTTGATAAATAGTAACGACTGGTATAGAAGTCATGAGATAGAGCACGGAGAGAGAAACTTGCATGCGATTTTGATTGATATAGATAAAGTCGCTACAGTGTATATTATAATTGACTTGTTGATCTGTCTTGAAAAGACAATCTATTTAAAAGTTAGTTATAGTAGAAAACCCAGTTACTTCAGAAAAGCCAATAGCTAAAAAAAAGTGCGTCATAAGATGCAGCCGAAAAGCAGGATAACTCTTGGCACAATGACAGTATTTAGCACACATGATTCGGACTGAAACTGGGAGGCCGCTGATATGATGTGTGATATGAGTATTGCTGTTGTTTTTCGTATGCAGGCCTGATGATAAGGTTGTTCTGGTGGGTCTCCTGATAGAGTAGCACCAACTAATGATGTACTTACAATGGATGTTCTTTGTAAAATGTAAGCTACATATGAATGCGAAAGCCGGCCGTTCCCATCAGATGAAGCATTTTTTTGTCATAAACACAATGATCAGGTTCGGAGTGATCACAGATTTGATCTCTGACATGAAACTTGATTGCCGCAGCACCTAGGAATATCCACGAGACATCCTTGATCCAGCCACCTTATAGAACTATCTAGGATTAAGCTGTAATTGTTTGTAATGTTGTGTTCCACTTCATGCATGCTGTAATTGTTTGTAATTGTTTCTACAAAATTGAACTTTAATGGCATACTTGAAGGTCCTGAACCTATTTCTCTCTCAAGTAGCATAGTAGAACTGGCAATTGCTTTTGTAGTAAAAGCTGTTTAGGCAAGCACATCAAATGATCATAAAACCAGTCGATGGACGGGAGCTTACTCCATGGTTGCCGCTTGTATTTAACAGAATTGCATATTTTGGTTCACCGGATGTATTTAGACCGATGCTTCTAGCACAAGCCAGAAGCAAATTCCCATGTATGCAACGTCCTGTACCGTCGATTTCAGCCCCTGCGGTACCAATTTTGTTTTTGACACATCAAACAGCTTAGATGTTCTCCCATCGTTAATAACTTTGTGCAGGGTAACTGTCAACCATCATGTCCAAGATCAACTCTTAAAAGTTCTCATGGACAACACCTGTATCAGAAAAATATCATTTTTCAGATCCACAGAACTAACTTTTCCCCATTCCGATAGTAGCTTCCACCGTTCAGCATCTTCAATTTTGGAACTGTTCAGGAGAGCTAAACAGGGTTTTCTTTGGCAACTGCAGCCTTTGATATTTCAAGTTGCAAAGGCAAATTGAGCCACAAACTCTGTTTTGCCACCGACCCATTATCCTCCAACTCTGCTAAGAACTGAATAAGTACTAAACCACAGTGACAAGATGCCTTTCTGTATGTGTGCAGCTTGGCAACCTACATGCACATGATCAATACTCAGCACTGCACAGTCAAAAGAATATAAACAATGCATGGGACGAGAAATTGTGGTGGCGAGCTATTTGATTTATTATACAAAACACAATGGCAAATGTATTCTCCTGAGAAACCAGAAGTTGTTCAAAGATTTGACACGGAACAGCACAAAACATACATAATAAATACCTGGAAACAAGTGTCCACATGGCAGTGGTTGGTACATAATAAACAAAGCCCACCAATAATCGTTATGACATGAATAATGAGCGGAGAGCAACTGTGCAAGACAGACATCCGGATCTGGAAATAAGAATCACACTTGCCCAACAGCTATCTGCAAATCAACATATTACAGGAATTAGTCATGAACTCATGATGCCAATCTACAGCAAAATGTTTGGCCAATAACCCAGTAAATGAGAACACATGGATGAATATGAACTTGTGTGTGACTTTCGAGAAGGCATGCAGGCATGGCTGTACAACGGTAACAAGAAAAGGACGAACAAGGAAAAGGTAGTGCAAGTGACTGCAGACATCCTACATAAACATTTCCATTTGCCAACCAACACAAGAGCATGACATAAGACAACAAATCAAGGACAAGAAAGATTAATTGAGGCTACAAACATATTCGACCAGAGATGGCATGTATACCTTCTATATTTGGAACAACAATAACAAAGTCTTTTGTCCCAGACAAGTTGGAATAGGATAGAAATGTACTTTTATATTCAGAAAACACTACAAAATCAGCAAATGACCGACATAACTAAAAAAACATTATAGGACATAGGGTGATTATGGCACACTATGTATATTAAGTTATTAACCATTCCTTGCTTTCAAGTTTCGAACAAAATTGATCATATGGAATCGTTCTTTAAGAAAATACTGCACGTGTAAGGTTGAAACCGCTTCTTCTATAATGTCCAGTGAGAAAAACCATCCATCTGTTTTCAAATGATTAAGATATCATAGAAAGTTCTAAGCATGCAGAATGTTGCCATACTGCAGGTTTGCATTCGTCCTTTGATTTTCTGAGAGAGACTGCTACCTTCTCAGTGTTCGACTCTAACAAATCCAAGTCATGTTGTTCATAAAGCTCACTACCTCTCCCATTAGACATGCAGTTACCATCTGGTAACCTGGAGACATCATACCCATCCTTTCCCTCTCCTGCATAATACAAACATGATCGCATATCGCATATATTAATCCACATTGTGAAGCAGAAAGCAGAAATATCGCAAATAGTAATCAGATTAAAAGTTGACCTGATTTAATAGCGTCAGTATCATCCACCAGTCTCTTTGTTAGCAAGGATGTACCAGGAAACAACATCAAGTTTATGGTATCAAGCTGTTTCCTTTCATCTTCTTCGATAGGTTTGAAACCAAACCCTGATACCCATGTACTAACCAATTCTGGAATTGCAGAAAGCACCAACATCTTTACATGGAAGTATCTCAGCATCTGTATTGAGAGAGAACGCGCGTGAGAGAGAGAAGAATCACATGGTTAACCACTGAGACTATATGGTAGATACATAGTAAATCCACTGTTCTCCAAAACAAGGTACCTCCTCAATGGTGTTGATCAGTCTTCGGCACATTCCTTGACGACGATACTCCGCGCAAGTTGCAATGAAGGGCAGCTCAGCTGCTTTGGTGCCATGTACTCTGCAAAGACCATAGGAAAACTCTTAAGCTCATAACATTTACATGGAGACACCAGTTTGTGACCACTAAAATGATAAGTACAGCGAATTGGTATCCATTACCTACATTCAATCGATATGAAAGTGGCACACTAATGATAATCAACAGTAAAACTTGAATTTCTAAGTACATTTTGAGACAAGAAGATTATTGACTGCCAAAAAAATATTTAGGAAGTTGTAACAGATTCCTGAAAAGAGCATAACAAAGACCAGATTACATGGAAATGACCCAAAGGATTACCTGATACATGCAGCACATAAAATTTCTTCACTTTTCTCCAAGATCACAGTGTAGAAGCCCTGATAATCTAAGCGAGCGTACTTGGATCTGATTAGAAAAAAGGTGTCCCACATCAGTAGCGTTTCAAATTTTGCGGGAAAAAATTAGCATGAAAAACCTTGGATAACATAATTGATGACAAGGGAAAAGCAGCCCAATGTATTTAGGATGCCCTTGCACTATCCTATCCAACCATTCAAAGTGCTCCGAGATTTGCGTAGACATTAAAACTATCAGAAGATGGGCTATTAGTTTGAATTTTGAAAGTTTGCACAATTCCCGAGGCACATTTGATGGATAGGATAGTGCATGGACATCCATATATATGTGGGAAAATCGTTCTCTTGATGATAAATGTAATGCTGCCAAAAAAAATATGGTAATAAATCAGCTATTGGCTTTCCATCCATAAGGCATGGATTCAGCACTTTTATCAACAGTACCATGAATGAGTCCATGCTTTAGTGTGAATCCAAAATTCTAATATCATCCGATGCCAGGTAAACATGGAAAGCACACCAAACACAAGGACAAAAACTAGCCCAACATTGAAGTGTAGGAATACTCTTTAGTCTGCTCAAATGTTGCAGGTTTTATCAGTGTAATAGAAAGTATAGGGATAATTTCCATAAAAGAAACATGGCAACTACCGAGTATATCCCCCTCTTTTGCACCACAGTTGGGGGTATATGTCTTAGTTCAAGCATACATCCATTTAAGCACAAGTACAATTTAAATTTGCCAGCATCATGCATCATCATCAAGATATGTGATAATACGGGCCTGTTCGGCAAGTGACAAGCCGGACGGCTTTTGATTTTTGCTATAGTATCTAACTTTCAAACGGAGTATTTTCTCAAGACGGGGTCTATAATTTAAACGTAGTACACGTTAAAAGCCCAACAACTATACCAGTCAAAATTGTAAGTGAGTATCGGTCTCTCCGTAATATGTACCGTAAACAGCCAAAATTCAAAAATTTCAACCAAAAGCCATAAGCCGCAGCCAAAAAGAACACCCCCTACTTCATTTTAACTAAATGAATTAACATGTAATGTTTGTATTGTTTTTGGAGCGACAAAACACAGATGTAGTTTTCATAACACCAAAATTTATTACTAAAACATAGATTTATACGTTTATGTTCCGCAGCATCATCCCTTTCATCGTTGTTTTACCATACATTATACTACATTGTTCTTCTTTTTTTTACTAAATTTCAATATGTGCTGCCTCTGGTGGTCTTCAAACAGCATATGGAAAAGATAGATCAAAATATGTAGAGTTAACTAATTTTTTTTGGAACTTGGATTTATTACTTAAATATCATGAGAAGTAAAATTCAAGCATGTCGTATACGGAATACAGGTTATAGAGACAATGATCACTTAGTATCTTAGATCCACAAAGTTGAGAATAATATTTATAAGGCAATTGGAATTTATTAAACAAATAAAGCAACAGAGAACGTAATAACCAGAACAACCAACAGGAAACTTGCCCCTGATTGTACAAGACATGCGGTATCATGTCTATGCCAGTTCTAGTATCCACCATTCTGGCAAAGCATTCCTCCATTAGAGTTAGAGCCACTGCTAATTTTGTATTACATTCTACCATATGGGCAATCTTCTGTACAGAATGGAGCTGTTGCCCACCGCTGTTGCACTTTAATATGGTCCATGAAAGCCCTTCACCAAGAAACTTCTTCACTCCAACACTACCACGCAGTCGTACAAATATCTGTCATAAAAAAGGAAGAAAACAGCTTCATGAATCATGAGCAAAGAAAATGAAGAAAGGGAACAGAGATTCAACACAAAAAAAACTACTAAGAAGGCAAATTCTTAAGTACACAAATGAGGTGGTGCACAATATACAGAGTTCTGTCAAGTACAATCAGCTCAAATTTCTGATGGCAGTCATGCTCTTTGGAAGGATGGCAAAAGACTAGCACAACAGGTGAAGCAAATAATGTCCAAAACAACTCATGCAGATTCGACATGGAAGTATAGTGTGCAACTACACAGTTTCGATAGAAGACTTGTGGTAGACTTCAAATATATAACTACAATAATGCATGGCTGTGATCAAAATATGATCTGTTACAGATAATACGCCAAAAGGCTTGAGTATCTTCCACCAATGTTGATGTTCTCAGAAAGTAAATACACACCTCTTTACAGTATCTTCCACAAAACCATGTATCAGAACCCATATCCTCAAAGGTCATTGTCTCCATCTCAATACAAGTGTCGTGGTCTGACAGTGAAGGTGAGAGAAACAAGAATGCATCAAATTGAAGGCCATAATGAATAAACATGCAGAACAATTTCCTTTCTCCTAAGTCCTAGGACACTAAACAATAATTACTTTGTAGATGAACATATAACCATGGGGAAAATGTTGTTTATTACAAAATATGACATGGTAAAACGACAAAAAACAACATAAGCATCACCAAGTATTCCTTGTGAAGAATCTTCAATACCAGCTTTGAACAGAAAATTTTGTGCACATCCGGACATTCTAAAATGAATTTAGTATTAATGCCAATGACTAAACAAAAGCTATCATAATACTTACAAACAACTCCACATTGTACGCACTTCAAGGTAGCTGAGAAGTTTGTAACCTCCTTTTCACTAACTGGACACCCACAACTCCGACAGATACAGTTATGGCAGTACCAACTATCTTCTGGGAGCTCCTGCATTTGAAACAAGGAAAATAAAAAAAAAATAGCTAAATCATTTGTAACAATGCAACACGTTTCATACAGCATAGCTGCATCATTTGTAACAAAGTGGCAGGCTTCATACATGAAAATACCCAATCTGTTTCTTTACAATACACCTAGTAAAGGTTCAGCTTGGGGGGTTGCAACCTATGGGTCTGTTCTTTTTGGCTGCGGCTTATGGTTTTTGGCTGAAATTTTTGAATTTTGGCTGTTTGCGACAGAGATTGTGGAGAGAGAGATACTCGCTTGCAATTTTGGTTGATACAGATGTTAGACTTTTAACGTGTACTACAATTAACTTGTAGATCCCGTCTTAAGAAAATACTCCATTTAAAAGTTAGGTACTGTAGTAAAAGCCAAAAGCCGCTTTTAGAAGCCAAAAAGAACAGTCCCTATTATTTGAAAGAGATCTTTAAACTAAGCATTTCAAACAGTGATATAAACGAGAAGATAGTTACCTTAGTTGACAAACAAGCTTGATGGTATGTTGATAGGCAATTATCACAGCAAAGTAGTTCACCGCCATCACCACAGAAACCACAAGTATCATCATTTTCATCAACCTCTTCCACTTTTCTAATGCACGCATTATTCCTCCTGTCCATATATTCAGCAGTCCAAGCCTCAAGTTGGCAAAGGGTGAATGACTTGCCAGACTGAAGACACAGATTCAGGGAGGACTTAGGAAGACTGCTATCAGTATGAGCCTTGAACTCTGATATAGATAAGGTCTTGATGCAACAATTACACAGAATGCCATCCCAAGTAACCCACCCATCCTTGAGTATTTCATTGTTCTTTGGATTTCGGCACTGCACAACATCTTTTAAAGTCATAAAGCCAGTGGCAATCAACCAGCACAAAACAGTTTTTCGTGCTAAAATTATTTGCCTTCCATCCAGTAAATTAGTACCCCCTTTTCCAGCGGTTTGAATAAGCAGCCTGCTACCTCTCTTTGGGCTTTTGAGCTTTCTAAACATAGCATTTGAGGATACTAACCTTGAGGCAGATTTGTGGCAGCAGCTTATATCCTTGTTTTTGACAATAGCTGTGATCAATAGGTCATCATCATTATAATGCATCACAGAAGGTCTTTTCTTTGCATGTTTTCCCCAACATTCAAGCTTCCTTTCAATGGCAAATTTCTTACGGCTTTGCGCCGCCTCCAGAGGCATATCACATTCCAGCACAGTAGCATTACGTTTGTGAGATAAACCTCTCACAAATGATTTCTTCAATGGCCTAGACTGTTGCTTCTTAATAGTGACAAATTTGTCTGCACCTGAATCACTTAACCCCTCACGCTCTGAAGGCAGTGACAAGTCTCTCTTCTCTCCATTCAGCTTTGTTAATTTGCTTTTGGCTTTCGTATGCTTCTTCGATATGCTGCCAGCTGAACAAACTTCAGGTTCTTTCGAACCTATAGTGGGCTGCATAAAGCTTCGAGCATATAAGCCATTTAATCCAGTTGATTCAAAGTCAGACATCCATTTACACTTCTTCCGTACCCTTTTCACCAAATTATTGCTAAGCTTTGCTCCGGAATAAATTTTCCCTGGTTCATTGTTTGACTGAATGTGGTTTTCTTTATGGACAGCCACCTCAAGTCTATTTTGGCTGCTACTCAAATGGTGACAATTTTCTGTATCCTGATGCCCATTAGAGCCATCACTTGCTACTTGGCTGTAACCAGAGCGTGGGCTCGGTAGAGTAGACTTATTTTCTGAGGATCTATTCTCAGCATCATCAACAACAGAAGTTGAACTGTCAACAACTCTGAGGGTTTTTTGTTTTTGCAGGGTAGTGATTCTCTTATCGATGAATATCACAGCTACAAAAGGATCCAGAAGCTGCCACCTCCGCAGAAGGGTGAGTGAGTTATCTCCATTTGAGGTCATCTTCCCGACATAGGCCATTGTATTCACAAGGTCCTTCCAAAAGGGATCAACATCCGACCACTCCATGGGAAACTTCCCCCGTTCCGAACCCCCAGAAGTTTTGTGCAATCTCTGGCCACAGAACTTCCAAGCCTGTGAGAGCGAAATAACAACCACCTCCCTCTGCGGCGCTGCAAAATAATAAGCCATCTTAGGCCTGTCATTCCTTTTCCGTGGCGTAATGCTCCAGCCAGCATCCTTGAGCAGCCGATGCGCATGTGCCTCCAACTGATCAGGAAGGTCCCTGTTCAAAGTCCTCTTGGAAGAAACAGCAATCCGGCTAGATCGTGAAGGTTTGCATTTGGGAGCGTGCTTTTTCTTAGAACCTTTTCCAAGCTTTCTTGATAGCTTTGGTACATGCCCAGCCTCATCAATTGCCTTACTGCAAGAGAGGCCTTGTGCTGCACCATCTTGAGACGAATTCACGGTATCAGACACATGGCCAGTGTCAACCATTTTCCCTTGGCTATAGCTCGCGCACACAATGCTTGGAGATGGTTGCTTGTCATGGAGTTGTTCACGAGGTACAGAAGGGTCGTCAGACAGAATAGCATCTCTTCCAGATTCAGTGACCTCTGCAGACGCTTCAGCCTCCTCCTGATCGCAGCTTCCATTGGGAGCAGCGGTTGCTCCTGCAGATGTCTCCGTGGCATCGTCACCAATGTGCTCACCAGAGAGACCAGTAGTACCAAGCAAGGACGTCTCGACCACCACGGACTGCGCCACGCCATCCAGCCCAGTCTCCAGCCTGCCCGGCATGCCACTGCCATTCTCATTACCACCACCACGGAAGGCCTCGTCGAACGCCGCACGCTCCGCCGCCGGCCCACCGCCATCGTCCGCCGAGTCCATCATCTCCTCCCCGAACAGCGCCCTGGCGGCGTCCTCCTCCTTCAGCCCTGGCAGTGGCGGCCTCTCCCCCTCCCCACCACCCGCCGCCGCCATCGCGATCGCCCCCGAAACGCAAACACCCACACTTGCTCCCACCCTCAAGGCTCAAATCCGAACCCAGCGAGCTCGCGGGCGAAGCGCAGCACCCAGATCCCCGAAATCGGAGCCCCGGAAATGCCGAATCGAGGGGGATCACCCAGATTTGTCAGGTCCCCCGAAAGCGTCCATATCAGAAGGGGACGGGAACGAACCGAGGCAGCGAACGGCGGCGCCGCCGTGGAGAATCGTGGGGCTGCTATGCTAGGGTTGGGGATCCGGCTGGGAGGAAGAGGCCGTGGGTGGTGGGAGAGGAGGAGAGAGGGCAGGGTGGTGGTGGTGGCGGAGTGCTGCTTGTGCTGTTGCCGCCGCCGCCATCTCCGGCACACTGTCCACTCTGTCCGTATTGGCTGTCTTTGAATTCTTTTTTCCATCTTTCTTTTATTTATTTATTTGGGTGGGATATAGCGGCCCGGTCACCTCCAAATTAGAGCCGTCCGATCCATCGTGTCTGGCACCATCCGGCACGCCCTCCACGCTCACGTGTCCTCCCCAATCCCCTTGTGTCGTGCTCCTCTTCCATCATCCGCTAATGGTGGCCGTCGTCTTCACCTCTTCTCTCGTCGGTCATCCTATTAGAGCTGATCGAGTAGACAACAACATCTTAGTCACTAGCCTACCATAGACTCGTCTTCCCTAATAGTTTCCTTGTTTACACAGTTCAATGTAGACGAAATCTCCAGAAGCCACCAACTTCTTTGCCCTAGCACTCTTAGGTCGAATGCCAGTTCTTTACGCCTAGATCGCATGAGAAGATCGTTCCCTTGCAATATATCATCATGCATTTAGTTGGTGGAATCCTCTAAAGATTACCAGGAATCTTTTAGTGATTCTATGAGATTATAGCCCTGTCTTTTGGGTTGTGGCTTTTGGCTTCATTTTTCAAGACAGCACAGACGTCGATGTGAACGACGCATATGGTTTTGAGATCGGAAAGTTGTTTGCAGAATTCGCCTCAAGAAGTCGCCATGTTTGTTTCGATTTTCAGATAATCAAAAAACAAAAGCCCAAAAGAACAGGCATATTTTGTTTGATAAAAACAACTAGTAATCTGAATCAGGAATTCGAGATTACTTTTGGAACAAGATTGCCACCAACTTTAGGAATTTGTTTTCAATATAAAAGTAGGTCTATTTTAGATTACTGAGGAAAAGAAATCTTTGTTGCGTTTTTTATCATTCGCTTTAATTTTTCACAGTCAAATTTTAAACTTTGAGAATTCAAAATTCAAATTATGATTTAATTAAATATTTGAATATCTAAATTATGAAATTTGGAAAAAGATTTTTCAAAATATGAATTTTTAAATCATGATTATCCAAATTTAAATTCAAGGGATGTAAATTTCTAATTCGAAATTTCAAAGTTTTGATTTTAAAAATGTAATTTCTGAAAGTTTAAAACTTAAAATTTCTAATTTCCAATTCTAGATTTCAGATTATCAAATTCCAATAATTTAAATTTTAATAATACGAATTTTGAATTCAAAAAATTGCGAGTTTTGGATTTTATAATTTTAAGTCCCTATAATTTAAACTCGAAAACTCAAATTTGAATAGTTTACTTTCAAAGATCCAAGATTTGAACATTTGAATCTTAAAAACTAGAATTTTGGGATTTTAAATTACATGAATTCAAAATTTTTAGTTTACATTTAAAAATTATAATATTAGCATTCAAAATTTGCAATATTAGATTATGTAATTTGAAGTTGTGAAGTTGTTGATTCGAGTTATGAAATGTTTAAACAATTATAAAGATTATTTTATGGTTTTCTTCAAACCAAGCAAGTTTACTAGTAATCAGAGTTATTTCATTACAGGAACATGTGTTTACCGGTAAGGATCGGAGATTATCACATTAAGGGAACTATGAAGCTGCCTATGCGTGAGGCTTGGTATTATATTAAATTAATGATAGTAACGTACGTGTTTAGCAGTAATCAGATCGAGAAAACTAACAAAGAAAATGTGAAGGAAACAAAGACAGAAATTATGAGGTTATGGATACCAAAACGCATGCAGTTCCTCCGTAAGATTAATTTCGTCTTAGAAAGTGCTTCATACCAAAACGCATGCAGTTCCATACAGTAGATATAGGTTAACTGCAGGATAATTAAGTAGACAACAAATTGATATCTGACGACACACGACATCCATCAAGCTTCATTATTTCAGTAGGCTGATCGAGCTACGTACATACTAGTAAGTTGTATCACCTTACTAGTTGCATGCATGCAGTAAAAGCTCGCTCGATGGAGATGTCGACGATGATATGATCTCTAGCTCTCCGTCGACGTAAACTCGGTCTTGCAATGCATCGAAGCAACTGCGCGCTCAGGCGGTGAGCTCCTCCTCCTTGTGCGTCTCGATGACGAGGTCGGACTTGGGGTATGCGTGGCAGGTGAGCACCCAGCCGGCCTCGACCTGGTCGTCGTCGAGGAAGCTCTGGTCGGACTGGTCCACCTCGCCGGAGACGACCTTGCCGGCGCAGGAGGAGCAGGACCCCGCGCGGCACGAGTAGGGGAGGTCGATCCCTTCCTCCTCGGCCTGGTCCAGGATGTAGACGTCGTCGGGCACCGCCAGCTCCACCTCGCCCTCCGGTGTCACCAGCTTCACCTTGTAGGTGGCCTGCGCCAGCAGCCTGGCGCCGCGCGCCAGCTGCTTGGTGGTAAGCGCCGTCGGACAGCGGGCGGCGACGGGGGGCGGGGCGGCGCGCAGGGAGAAGGGCGCGCGGAGGCTGCTGAGGGCGGTGGCCATGGCTAGCATGCAGTTGAGGGGGCAGCTTGGGCTTGAACCCTACCCGGGCGGGAATAAGAAGGGAAGGGATGGGGTGGGTGCCACGTGGCACGAGCTGAGTGGTCGTCTTATCTGCGCGGGGGAGATGAGGATCAATTCTCTATTTCTATCTCTATTTGTATTGCTCTCCGACTACTTTACTTTTGGACCAGTCATCTTTCTAAACTACGGCCCATCCATCTCCACACCAGACCTGACCTCTCTCTAGGAAGCGCATGGGCCCGACAAGTGCAACCTGGCGGCCCATCTCCATCTTTACTACTACCTCGTCTAGTTCCCCCTTTTTCTTCCTCAGCGAGGCCTTCACGGTATCCAACTAAGCTAGACGACGACGACGGCGCCGACGATGGACATCGGGCAGAGGGTTTCTTTTCAAAAAAAAAAATCAATCTCCTCTGATTTTGTTACGACGGAAAGCAGTGCTACTAAGGCGCATATCTTACTTATTCATGGAGACCATCGACAATCTGATTTTCGCTTTTGTGATCGTCGGCAATCATGTTACCGTTGCAAGATCCCAAGTCTCCCACGAGAAAGTTCATCATGTCCGTTTAATTCAAGAAATCCGTGGTAAAAAGGGTTGTGAAAGTCGGGTGCCTGTGTTCTTTGACCACAATCGAGCCCATCCAGCCTAATTCCTCTCTAGGAAAAAGAAAAAAAATCCATCATATTCATCTATTACCAAGCTTGTCAAGATCGCAGTACGGATCATGGAATCGTACAATCATATGATCATATAATCATGATCCTGGATCACGCTCAGGATTAAGTAAGATCATTATCCTTACAACAAACTATATTAGCATATAAAATTTGATATTATCTATTACTAATTTAAGTTGTGCTTATTAATTTGTTGTGTTTTTGTTGTTTACGTGTTATTCTAAGGACAAAAAAAAATTATATTTGACATATTTGACTTTTAGATTGTTAGTTTATTAAAAAAAATTAAATAAGTTTCAAAAATCAACCTTAACTCAATATAGCATGAATAAGTGTACTCGAATTACAAAATTAAATTAAAAAAATCAAAAATCGTGTAAGCCATCAGCGTTGGCATCTCCATCGTCCACATGCACCAACTCGCATCATCGCGATCCTCACCTCTTATGTGCTTGGGATTTACCCGACTGCACAAACCTTAGCTCTTTCGTTCTGCTCCTGATCTATTGCAGTTGATATATATCGCCCTCCAAACCACTTGCACATCCAAATTTTTTCAGCGGGAGCAAACGAGAGCAGTTGATTACTACATGATTATTCCCCCGGATTAGGTAGCTTTTCCTTTCCTTTTTGTGTGCGTCCTGCCTAATCTTCCTGTTTGCATACGATCGCTTTTGCTAATCACGTCCTATTTTCGATTTTGTTTGTTGAAATACATAGCGGAATATATAGTTGCTCCAGCCAATTATATATGTTCAGGATTTTTAGCTGATACAGACGTCACAATCATCGGCCAGTTACTCAGTCCAGAAAGCACACCTGCATGTCTGAAGAAAATGGATTGTTGATACGAGCTAGAAACTTTGCAAAACAGGTGTTAAAATCACACATAACGATTCTTTTTTATATACGAAATCAATGTTGCATGATGGTAAAAAAAGAGCAAACAAATAACTTTTTTTTTGAGATTAGCAAACAAATAACTGACGCAGAAGAATTGAAGTAAAACCAACCAACCAACAGACCCGTATGCATGCATGCTGATTGCGACAGGAGGACAAGAGATAGCCTGGCCTCTTACATCAATGATTAGCTAACTCAAACTTGGAAAAAGGTCATCTTAATCATGCCTTCTCGTGCAAGATGATTTATGATTTAAATATTTGAGTTCTGGCTGTTCGTAAGAAGTAATACGCAGAGATAAATAGTTGTATATAATTTTGGCTGGTACAGTCGAACTTAGTACATTTTTTACTATAATATCTCTATTGACCCCATCTTAAAAAAACGTACCGTTTAAAAACTAGCTACTATAGATAGTATAAACATAAGTCAACTTTAAGTTAAAAAAAACCACCATAATGCAGGTCACATCCTGCTTGCCTAAATTGGAGTTATAATATCCTGTCCTGGCCTAATCAGACATGAATAAGAGGACACTAGCTACTGATGATTGATCATTAGCATTCAGACAAAGATTGCATGGAGATATTGCAACTTTAAACCTGGAATTTCCGCTCCCTGACTCCCATTTTATGCAACCCCGCATTAACAATTAGCCATAGAAAGTAATATATATAAAAAAAAAGGCATTTCAAGAAGCTCAGCTTTAACATCTAGCCATATATAGGCCCTGTTTGGGGTTTAAAACTGACTTTTGCTTCTGAAAAGCCGGAAGCCCTCCAAACAGGCTAGCTTTGGAGAAAAGCTAAAAGCCAGCTTTCTGAGAATAAACTAAAACCCGAAATGCTACTGCATAAAAGAAGACTCCCGTCAGATATTTTAACGTTCATCCATAGAGGAAACAGCCGGTCAGCCTAACTAAAAAGCAAATTGGCAAATGACCTTCTAGGAAAGACAAAAAAACCCAAGAACTGTTTATGAAAAAAAAGACAAAAAAATTAGCTGTAGTCTGGTTTTACTAATAGCAAAGTAGCCGATCGACTAGCAGTTGAGCAATCTGTTATCACTGAGGGCCTGCATACCTGCAGCTGCAGGGCCTCAAAGAATAAAGCAGTCCAGTGCTGTGGATAATACTATGTAGCGATAGATTCTGAACTGAACACAGTGTTTATCAAAATAGAGAAACATATGACCCTTTGGGTCTCATATCAATACACACACAATATTCATAACATGGTATCAGAGCTTAGGTTCAAACCCTAACCTCATCAATCATCCGCATCTGCTACCCCGGGAGGATTGATCTCTCCCGGGGGTGGCCATCTTGTTGCGCTGTTGTCGTCTCCTCGCCTCTGGCGAACAATCGGCTGCTGCAAACACAAGCGGACGACCTCTACGAACTAGACGCCATCTGCCCCCGGTTGTCTTCTCGTCCGTAGCAGTTACCACCTATGACGCCGCCGCACCCGTACGGAAGACGCCGCGGGCCCACTTCCGCCGCCGTTCACATCGACAGCGTGGCCCTCCCAGATGACGCCCTCGCCGGCATCTTCGCATGGTTACCGGACGTGGCGTCTATCGTCCGCTGCGCAGTCACAAACAGGCGGTGGGGGCGCGTCGAGGCTACGAGGGCGGCCGCCAGCCCACTGCGCATGCTGAGCGCCGCGTCGGCATCGTGGCCGCAATTCGTCGCGACGGCCTCCGGCAGCCTCCTTGGCTGCCGGCGTACTGCATCGGCTCGTTCGTGGACGACGTGGGGCGACGACGAGCTCTTTGACTACTCCCGCCCGGTCGCGCCCCGCAGCGGCCGCCTCGCCCCGAGCTCCGGCGGTCGGCCACGCCGACGGCCTCAAGTTCGCCGTCTGCAACCCGATGGCGATGGCGCCACCGTGATCCCGCCTCTCCGGCAAGGAGAAGCCACGGTCTCGGCCAGCAGATCTTTGCAATGCCGCCGTCGGGTTGGACACGATCGCTTGGACCTCTCGTCGGCCGCTGTGACGGCCTCCATCCCGCCCTCGCGTTGAGGAGCTTCGTGTTCACCGCTACACTGCGCGTCCGCCTTCTTCTCCTGCGCCTTGAGCCGGCCGATCTCCTCGGCGACACGCATGATCTCGTGCGTGTGCGGTCCATGGACGTCATGAACTGGAAGCCACCCGCCTTGATGGTCTCCGCTCTCTCTTCGCGCGCCCGGCTCGGCCTCTGCAGCTGCAGCAGCGCCTTGTCTTCGCGTTTTCTTTCTTTCTTGTCTCGCGGCGACCTCTGCATCTCGTCGTTCTTGACGTGATTCTTCTCCATGGCACGCACAAGCTCCATCTCGGCCTGCAGGACCTCTACGTCGGTGTTCGTCACAGCGAGCTTCGCCTCGAGCTCTCTCGCGCGGCTCACGTCCTTCTGCAGCACCTTGACCTTGGCCCTCGTGGCCTCAATGTTCTGGGCGAACCGCGTTGCTCATCGGCGACGATCTCAAGGACCCGTCAGCGGCCGAGCTTCTTCCACCGCCGCTTGTCTCTGACCATGGCTCTACAAAGACACTCGGTGCTACTCCTCTGACACCGGCCGCTGGGGACCGGAGGCGAAGTTCGACATCAAGATCCCCAGCTTCCTACTTTTCTTTTGAGTCAGTTTTAGTTACTTTTTCTCGTAAGACTTCCGTTGCGTCCATCCAAATCCGTAATCTCTAATTTCTAGTTCGTCCAAGCCGTGCGAGTCCACAGATTTATTGTCAGTCATAGAAGTGTAGGAATTTTATTTTGCATCACAGCAGCCGCCGCTCTATTCTTTGACGAGCTTGTAATACCGCCGCGCTTCTTCTGCACTGCGCCTCCGTTGCGCTTCTTGTGCATTGCGCCGCCGTCGTCGCCGTCTCGAGCTTCGATCTGCGCCGTCATGTATCTATCTATTCCTCTTCGACTTGATTTGATAGTTTATTCCAAGGCTGCACGCAACGACGACATCATCAAGGCTCGGATTTCGGATTTTTCTTGTTTTAATGTTAACGCATTTTTCAAATACAATGTTATTGCATATGCCTTGTATTTGAGGGGGGTGTTAAGGAGATAGAGATAGAGTTGTATTAGGAGATAGAGTTTGGATTCTATTCCATATATGACTTATCTCTATATGGTATATCTCTTGTACTCTCCTATATATATATGACCCTTTGGGTCTCATATCAATACACACAATATTTATAACAGATAATACTATGTAGCGATAGATTCTGAACTGAACACTGTGTTTATCAAAATAGAGAAACATATCTGTAGATAATAGTATAATTAGCTGTAGTCTGGTCCCACATTATCTTAGGGGCATAACAGCCAATCAAAGAAGCTTATGTGAAACATTTTAATAAAATTTTTGGTGCAGCCAGCTCTCCTCAGTCCTTTCTTAAACTTTGCCATTCTGGATAGTTTCAGATGAAACAGCTAGTGGTATTTGTTTATGCAGATCATGTCAATGCCAAAAGCGGTCAGCTGCAACTTGCAAATGGATGGAGCTATCCGATGCCACTTGCAAAAGAAGAAACCTCCAAATATTAAGAGAAATTCAGCAGTGACAGTTGATAACTTGCAGTCAAGTTGGTGAGCGCAGTTAATTCACCAAGCGTATCGATCGACACAGAACTTATTAGCTAGCTAGCATTGATCCCGCAGCAGATCAGCTCAACATTTGAATTGGCTTCGGTCTTGCTCATATTAGATTATGCTTACGGTTTCTATTTAGAAAAGGAAGGCAGAAGTTAATATGAATACTAGATCTCTTAAACGGCTTCTTCGTTTCTGGCGCTACCGTTTCGCTCAGGGGATAAGGTAAGAGTCACGGGTATATCACGCACCCCACTTCTCTCGTTCTAGTCATATATACATATCTCTTTCATTTTTTATACCATTTATATGCTCCTTCTAAAATCCATATCCAAAAGGCATCGAGCGAACGCCCGGACGTCCTAGGAATTAAAAACAGTTGGTTAGGACTGTAGACTGGGTGGGTCATCACAATGATCATGCGTGGCAGTATACTGATCGAGAGTATATATATCGTTAACAAACCAACGTTCCAAACTGAGACTGTATAGAGATTGTAACATTTTTCTGAATCATCCCATTAAATTAAGATGCAAAGAAAAAACAAAAAAAGCAAGGAAAAAAAAGAAAGGAAAAAAAAGCTAAAATTAAGAACCAGATGCTGTTCGGATTTGTGGAATGTACAAGTGATAGGCTGAACAGTGAGTAAGACAAGGTTGGTTGCTGCTGGGTTGCGTCGGACATACTTGCCCTGAATTAAGCCAGGTGGTGGAGGAAACGCGAGCTGTTTGGTGCACCAAACACAATAAATGAACACTTCACGTAGCCAATCCCATCCTTGTACTGCTAATTCGTGCTTATGCCTGTATAAGAACATGTTTGAAATACAAGGAATCTGTTTGGACGATAAAGAATATAGCACTGATTATCATACGAATATCAAATTTAGTATCTGAATCATCGTAATTATATTTATAGCCTCCTCCTCGAGCGCGGGACTACGTGAGTTGAACTACATGTGCAGTGGTGCGGTCGGAGAGCGCATGACTCAAATCGTACGGTCAGGGAGCGCATTACTCAAACCGTCTTAACCGACCACGCTCACGACCACGGCTTACCCGACCACGCTCGCAACCACGGCTTACGATCACGCTCACGACCACGCCTTACGACCACGACCATACCATACGACCACGCTCAGGTCCAGTATACGGTTTGAGTCATGCGCTCCCCGACCGCTAATTCGTGCTTATGCCTGTATAAGAATATGTTTGAAATACAAGGAATTTGTTTGGACGGCAAATAATATGCAGGTGAGGAGTAGTGCGCTCGCTAGCAAGTACAGGCCGCTTGTCATCCGCCCTCTCCACTGTCCATGCATCCACCGCCGCTCAGTCGTACATCTCTTACTTTAGGAGCATCGGATGTGAGCGGTTGTCAGATTTAGCACTGTTTGTCATATGAATATTAAATTTAGCTTTTGAATCACCGTAATTCTATTTATAGCCCCTTCTCCGAGCGCGAGACTACGTGAGTTGGACACGTGTACAGTGGTGTGGTCGGGGAGTGCATGACTCAAACTGTACAGTCGGTGAGCGCATGACTCAAACAAACCATGGCTTATCCGACCACGCTCACGACCACGGCTTACGATCACGCTCGTGAACACGGTTTACGACCACGCTCACAACCACGCCATACGACCATGCCTTATAACCACGACCACGGTTTAGGCGACCACGCTTAGGTTCAGTATACGGTTTGAGTCATGCGCTCCCCGACTGCATCATTGCAGACGTGTCGTACTCCCATAGTCTGGCGCTCGTGGAGAGGGCTACAAATAAAACTACGATGATTTAGTAGCTAAATTTAGTATTTATGTGATAAATTGTGCTAAATCTGATCAAAATTCACCGGATGTATAGTCAAATCCTACGCTGATTTTGCTAGCTTAGATCAGCATGAGTGGAGGAGATTTAAGGCCCTGCTATTTAAAGCTTCGCTGCTTCTAGTTCCTATGGTATGATTTTTTAGGTTTTTTTTTCACTTATTCCTTTTTATTATACATGATAATATAATTTTTGTATTTTTTAAATTTAATTAAGCTAAAAAACTCTCAATAGTTACAGTACATTTTCAGTCACTACAGTGTAAAATAAGTCATAAACCAGATATTTTAAGTCCAAATAAACACCACCTAAAGACGAGGTGATTGAGATTGGAACTATCAAAATTTAAGCTAAAAGTAAATCATGGTTCTACTTCAAACGGTTTTAGCTTTTGATTTTTTTGTTGTCGGTTTATTTAAGTCAGAAACTATTTAGGACGCATCGGTTTCTAATTTCATCTTATTATTTAAAAAAACTAATAGCAATTTCAACCGTAAACTAAAAGTCATTGGCAGAGACTTTCATAGCCTAGTTGGAGCAGATGGAATGCTCTCCTGAGCTCGATGGTCATGCGTAAATGCGGCCAGTCGCTGGTCTGGACAGGACTAGCACTTACTGCTGTGATCACTGCCGCAACCAAACTAGAACATTGATGTGCTGTAAGTATTGCACACATGCATGCAATTGCTGCTTTTGTATTTTCACACGGTAGGTAGGTGATCTTGTCGTACGTGCTGAGATAGGCTAGATCCAACGAGTGTTTAGCCGTACTGGCATATTTCTCGAACGTATTAGAAAAATAGTTTTTTACCGTGCAGATTTTAATCTTGTTTGTATGGTTGTCGTGTGGTTTTTCTAATAGTAGGAAAAAACGCATAGACACCATATGGCCAGGTCTACCGCACGGCGACTGTGCGGTGAAGGTTGGTTCCATATAGCCACCTTGAATGCATGGAATAATTATGCACTGCCGTATATGCACTAATCTTCTGCCGCATGGCCATTAGGTATGCATAGAATAATCTATAGTGCATACATGGAATAGTCTGTTGGTAACATATATGCACTAATTTCCTGTCGCATATGCACCAGTAGATTATTCTAATGCATGCATGGCAGATTATTCCATGTATTCACGATGACCATGCGGCACGAGATTAGTGCATATGCGGTAATGCATGATTATTCCAGCAGATTAGTGCAAGATTATTTCATGCATGCACGGTGGCCATGCAGCATGCAAGTCCACCACACGGTGGCCATGCGGCACCGACTTTCACCATACGGTGGTAGTGCGATAGCCCCTGGCCACATAGTGTCTATATGGTTATTCCTACATGTTGGCCTATTGGCAGTGGCGGATCTGGGCCTCGGGTTAGGTAGGCTAAAGCCTAAGGCCTAAGATCAAAGACCCATAAAAGTTCTTTTGGAAAATCACCAAAAATACAAATTCAACCCAAAATAGCTGTCCTAGCCCAAGGCTTGCACTGTGGCCAGCTCTGCCCCTGCCCATTAGGAAAACCGCAAGGTGACCGTGTGAGCGAGGCTCCATTTCTACAAATCCTGAGTGATAAGAACCATTTTCGCTAATATGTTCGGCAAATGTGCCCATACGACCAAAAGCTCGAATCCAACTTGAGGCAGGCTTGTATAAGAGGCAGCACAGAGATTATTACTTCATGTAGCTAGCTAGCAAAGCTGACAGCAAAGTGAAGCGTATGCGATGTACATGAGGCCAAATGTTGCTTGAGTGCTGCCGTCCGTTTCAGCTTAAAGCTCGAAGGAAGCACCATCTCTCTTCTCCGCATGCATGCATGGATGGAGTAGACAGCGCACGTAAGCAGCTGTTTCTTTCTTGTCGCACTCGCGCGCGCAGCAGAAATTTTTTGGCTTTCTCCCTCACCAACCTCATTACGCCAGAATACTCCATCACCTACCTCCCTTCGCACACTACTATAGTAGGTTGTTGTTGTAATTTTTAATCGTCCGTCCGTCCAAGTGAGCTACCTTTTTAACTAGTTGCAACCAGAATGAGCGCACGCTAGTTTGGTTTCCGACGGCCGGCCAATTCAACATGCATGGACCATTCCAAGGAAGCCTCCTTAAATTCGAAATGTTTGCGTCTCTTCAAAATCGCCGATAATTAATACCCAAATGTTTGAAGCATTGGCGCGTATCCTTGTGCTTTCACTTCAAATGATCAATTTATAATAAAAAAAATCCATGCCAACCGTGCTATGATTGAGTGCAATTGCGCCAGTATTTTTGGCATGCCATCGAAAGGTTGCGGTTGATTTGAGTCAAACCGTATACATCATACGCCACTTCTTTTTGGAAGCATCGGTGTGTATGGTTGTCTTTTAATTCAATTTTTCTCTAAAAAAATCATGCCAGTTGTATTATGAGTGTACTCTTTTGAAAATAGTAAATACTAGCATCTCGAGAGCACCGCGCCAATGGATCAAAGAATTTTTGTGTTGAATGAAAATCGAATGGGATAAAAAAAACATAGAAGAGTACAGCAGCATCCAACCCCTCAAAGAATTTGAACATAAGAGGTTTGGCCGACATAACATTGATGGATCGGAGGAAGGGAAAACTAACCCTAACCGGGTCACTTCCCCCAAAAGAAGACGAGGAAGGAAGAAAAGAAAAGAAAAGAAAAGAAAACCGACGACGGACACTGCCGGGCTATTTGTTCCTGTGCTGTGGTGTGCGGCAGTGAGGCGGTCCCCATCCTCGCCTCCGCTCCGGTGGTTTTTCCCGGTCCTCGCCTCCGCTTTTCACCTCCCCCCCAGAAAGAAACGGAACCACAGCGCCGCGAGGGAGGAGACAGCGGAGGAGGACAAGGGCCATGGACGCCTACGAGGCCACCAAGGTGGTGTTCGCGCGCCTGCAGGCCCTCGACCCCGACCTCGCCTCCAAGATCATGGGCATGCTCCTCATCCAGGACAACGGCGACAAGGACATGATCCGCCTCGCCTTCGGCCCCGAGCACCTCCTCCACTCCGTCGTCGCCAAGGCGCGCGCCGACCTCGCCCGCAATTCCCCCTCTCCTCCGCCCGCGTCCGCCTCTTGGGGGCTGCCCACTCCTCCTGGCGGCGACCAGGTGGGGTACGGCGGCGAAGCTTTCTACCCTGAGGACTACGGGTGCTGGTCCCCCGCGAGCGGCGACCACCGCCGGAGCTTCTCGCTGACCGACGCCGAGGCCGCCGCGGCGGGCGGGTGGAAGCCCTGCCTCTACTTCGCGCGCGGCTACTGCAAGAACGGTTCCTCCTGCCGCTTCCTGCACGGCTTGCCGCCCGATGACGCCGCCGAGCAGGACCGCGCGAATGCCGCGGCCGTGCGCTCGCAGCTCATGGAGTCCGCCTTCCCCTTCTCGCCGTCGCCTAAAAACCTCAACTTCCTGCTCCAGCAGCAGCAGCAGAGCGAGTCCCAAAGGTGACACCTTTCTTCGCCAGCAGAGCAAATATTGCACTGCATTTTCATGTCCTTTTCGATGGCCTTGCTGATTTAGGTGGGTTGTTGTTTCAGGGCGGCCATGCTTCTGGGCGGCGGCGAGGACCTGCACAAGTACTCGGTTCGCTCGCCTCGGATGGACCGCGGCGACCTCATCACCAACCCCGGCGCGCGCCAGATCTACCTCACCTTCCCGGCCGACTCCACCTTCAGCGAGGAGGACGTCTCCAACTACTTCAGGTATCGGTCGACCGCCATTGCTGTGTTCTCCGTTCTCTTCTCTTCTATGGACTATTTCGGTGCGTGGTGTAATGAATGAATAAATGGAATCGATTGTCTGTGCTCCTCCAGCATCTACGGGCCGGTGCAGGACGTGCGCATCCCGTACCAGCAGAAGCGCATGTTCGGCTTCGTCACCTTCGTCTACCCGGAGACGGTCAGGCTCATACTCGCCAAGGGCAACCCGCATTTCGTCTGCGACGCACGCGTCCTCGTCAAGCCCTACAAGGAGAAGGGCAAGGTCCCCGACAAGTTCAGGCACGCCAGCCATTGCTTCTTTGCACATTGCTTATTTTGATGATTCCCGTCACAAAATGTTTTTTTTCTTAAAAGGAATTGGTTTTTCGTTTGATCGCAGGAAGCTTCAGCACCCGCACCAGGGCGACTTCGCCGGCTGCACGACGCCCACCGGATTGCTCGACTCCAGGGACCCCTTCGACCTGCAGCAGCCGCAGATTGGTGAGTGTTAGAACCGTTCTGCGCATGCATTCTTATCGTATCTGTGTAATTGCATGTTACATGTGCTTGATTTGACGAATTGGTGTTGCAATCTGTTAGGGCCAAGAATGCTGTATGGGAACATGGCCAGCCATGAGGCGTTCCTGAGGAGGAAGCTGGAGGAGCAGCAGCAGGCGGCCGAGCTGCAGCAGGCCATCGAGCTGCAGGGCCGCCGGTTCATGGGGCTGCAGCTGCTCGACCTCAAGAGCAGGGGTCACCATCTCAGTCTCAGCGCCCCCACGGACTCACCTGTGGCTCTGGGGCTAGCTGATGGCAATGGCAGTGCCGTCCATTTGGCGGACGTCAACATTCAAGGTCCAGCTCGTCTTGACCTTGACAAATTCCATGGCAATGCCGTCCATTATTGTTAAGTGCATCCAATCCGTTGTTGTGACCTCCTCATGGTTTCTCTCTGCTTGTAGATAACAAGCTCAACACTGGTGGTCTTGCAGCTGCTGCTTCTGCAGCTATTTCTGCAATTGCCGCAGAAGGCAGGCAGGAGCAGGAAGGGGAGGGTAATGGTAATGGCAATGGCAGCCCCAAGCAGGCAGTCGACTCTGGGGAAGAGGGGGAGAGGGAATCCGATCCTGGAGCAGCAGCAGCACCCAATGTTGTTTGTGGATTCCAAGAAAGGTATGATTTTCTAGTAGTAGAATATTTACCGAATGGGCACAGGCTATTTCTTTTGGGGGAAAGAAAAGAAAGGAAAGGAGCACACATAAAGAAACAAAGCAAACTTGTTGCTCTTTCTTTTGCCACCTTTTCCTTTTCTTTTATGTATATGTTGTGTTATTCTCTGACTGAACAAAATGCACCCTTAAAAGCTTGTTGCAAAAGGGGGCGAGGTATTGTAGACTGTTAAGGTGCTGGTCATATTAAGGTGCTGGTCATAGGTTCTCTTGATTGCAAGTAACACAAGGGGAAAAGAAATGCAAAGGCAGGGTAGGGGAAAAGAGAAAAGAAACCGATGACCCCAACTAATGGCCATCGTCAAGCAGTTTCTTGTGCAATCTGTGCCCTTCCCTTCCTTTTTTTTGGGGGACTTTCCAGGACTGACATGCTTTCTTGTTGTTTGAATCGTAGTGGCGTGGAGCTCAACTTGCCTGATAGCCCTTTTGCATCTCCCACCAAAGCAGGCTCCATTGCTGCTGCTGCTGCAGCAGCTCACACTGGTAACATCAGCAACAGTGGTAGCCCTCATCCGGTTGCGTCGTCTCTGTTCCCCCCTACATCATCCACCCTTGAGCTGCCCCCATACAACTCATGCTTCTTTCAACTGCCCAGGTGAAGCATCAACAACTCACTTCACTTACACTTCCATGTTTTGTTGCATTACAGCATTGAGCATTCTTGTTATTATGTAAGAGATTGTTTTGTTGTGTGTTTCTTCAGGTTCTCCCCTGGGCATGGAGCCATTGGGCTGTGAATACAGAGCAAAAAAGGAAGGGGTCTCCTTTCCTCTCAGCTGGGAGTAAGCGTCAACAGCCCTGTATTATATTTTGATAGAGCGCTGTAACAATCAATCACTCAATCATGATTCATGTAAAATTAGCCTCCTGCCAACCCCTGATGGTTCTGTTATTGTTTTTTTGATGTGTGTTTCTGCAGGGATTCATGACCCCATCAAGTGGAGGAAAGGAAAGCTTTAACAAATACTAGGAGTATCTTCAGAGAGAGAGGAAAAGCGTCAAAGAAAGGAAACAAGTCTAGGTTGTTTTAGCTCTAGGCCTTAAGTATATGATAGTATAAATAATACTAGTCTTTTAGCTCATGCCGCCAGTATCAAGGGCAAGAAGAAACCATCATGCATCGTGTATGCTCCTTGTAACTGTATGGATCTCAGTATGGAACAAGTACACCGTAGCTGCTGTAGTAGAAACTAGTCCTGGTAGCCAGTTGTTGTGAAGTGACATGGCTGCATACAGACATCAGAAGAAAACAGGTAGAGAGAGTCGTAGTAGTAGTAGAGAGAGAGAGGGGAGAGATGAGGTGTGGACAAAAGCCAGACAGACTGCAGTCACACAAGGGAAAGTGATGAGAGGGGCACTGCTGGGACCAGAGCACTCACGGGTGCAGAGAATCAAAGTGGAATCACCTCATCAGCATCCAGCTGAGCACACAGTAGTAGACGTAGTACCCCTTGGCTTGCCTTACTGTGTCCTCTTGCCCATGCGCTCCCCTCTCATCTTCTGTGCATCTTTTTGCTCTTCTCCTTTTCGTCCTTGTAGAACAGTAGAAGCTAGCAGACAAAGAAATGCAAAAGTTATATATGTTCTTTGTCCCTCATGTTTTACTGCTTCAGTTCATATTTACAATGGGAATCAGTTGTAGAAGTTTAGATGTGTCATCTAAACAAGAACTGCATGTTCTGATTCTGAAGCTCAAAAGCTCATTTATGTTCAGGTGCCGGAAAGGTATTCATCCAATACCTAAAAACGGGCACACCAAATTTAGAAATGTTCATATGCAGTACCGATAGGAGAGTGTCGGGAATCTCATTAAACCCAGGCACTTTTTGCCACAGCACTAATGTCTTGATAGCCTACAAACTGTCAAAAGTTTGTGGTTGGCTATGGCTGGAGTGTTTTATTCAGATAAACTCGTTGGTCCATAGGAAGGAAGGACCTTCTGAATATCACGCTCAATTTTGAATTTGCGCAGCTAGTTACTCTACATGTCATTTGTTTGTTAGAGTTTGTTTCTTACGCAATTTATTTGTTGCAGTCTACGACCACCCAGCAGCCTTTACGATCACATTGCAGTCGTTATGACCACGTTCTGAGTCTGGCTATGATTACCTTATGGTTACTCCAACCACGCCTTCTTGCTCTAACCGCGTACTCGTAACTTCAGCTGAAAAAGTTACGATCACGTTCACGCTGCGCTCCTCGTAACTGCTCCTTCGACCACGTAGTATCGCTTGATCACCGTAGTCATAACTCGATTACGACTACATTTTGACTTACAACTATGTTGAAGGCTCTATTGACTGTCGTGGTCGTATCGCTTACGACCACGTTTTCTGCTCTGTGATCGTGGTCGTAACTCGCCTACGACCACGTCTTCTACTCCTGCGGACACCTTCGCTCGTCGTGGTCGTAACTCGTTTACGACCACGACTCCAGCTTCACAAACACCTCTGATTTTTTCGATGCCAAAACCGCTCTTCTTTATTTCTCTTCTTTCGTTCGATCACACCGATCGCTTTTTTTCTCTCTCTTTACATTGCTCTGTCTTTTTATACCCAAATTCTACGACTACGTCTCGAAAACTTGCTACGACTTTGAGACGGATTCGATTACGACTACGACACGAATTCGAAACCACTAGAACACCAAAACCGACTCGTACACTGCTACGACCATGACAAACCAACTCGAATATGACTTAAACAAGATTACTAACTCTAACAATCACCTTCTTAACATTATTTCTCTATTTTGATCACGCCGATCTTCTCTCTTGCACTGTTTTTTCCTGAACCTTGCACAATCTGACGCTTGTCGTGCCTCGCATCTAGACTGATCACATCCTTCCTTGGACTCCTGCCTGGGCTGGAGCACCTGCTTCCACAGCCACCTTGACTTCGCCATTATCTAAGCCTTTCGCTCTTCTTTTTTGGACCAAGTTTGTCCACTTAAGCTAACTGCTCTTGCTGCATGCCGCCCCTTGGACCCGCTTGACTACTTTGAGCGCAAAACTGTTTGATCTGGAGCAGTATTTATATAGAAGTCGCATTAGATAGCTATGTCATCAATCAAATCAGTAATCAGCATGGGAAACCAGATGACAGTTTAATATCTGAAAAGAATTGAAGCACTGTATTACTGGAGGCAACGTGGATCGGTGTAGGAGGGGTGGTCCTTGTAGAATCCATGGGCCTGTTTGGATTATAGTCAAATCTTATCATACTTTGCCACACTCTAAAATCTAAATTAGATAAGTTTGATTAAGTTAGACGTTTGTTTGGTATGTGTTCTATCAAATGAGGCAGAAAAGTGTGGCAATATTTTCTTCTGCTAGCTAAAGGAGGGCGGGGAGTTTGTGCGCGCCAGCCATCTCGGCCGTCCGATCTCGATCCTGCGCTTGCGATGCGAGGCGCGCGCGTTTTCCTCTTCAGCCGCCAGCAGCTCCGGCGACGGCGAGTAGGACATCTTGCGTCCGTCCGCCGCGCGCTCTCCCTATTTATCTCTCCCGGTGGCGGCGAGAAGGCATGCGGACAGCGCCTCTCATTATTCTGATAGTTTTAAGAGCGAAGTAAGGCTGTCCCTAAACTCCAGATTCGCATGATGCTCCTTCCTTGTTAGCGTGATCTGAGACTCCCATTCTCTGCTCTGCAGGTTGGCATGGTGGAGTTCTTCGGAATACTGAATGTCGAGGTGATTTGAGGCGCCAATTTACCCATCCGGGATATGTCGAGCAGCGACCCCTATGTCGTCCTGACCCCTATGTCGGGCAACAGGTTGTTTCTTGGTTGTTGTTTCAGATTAAGCACGTAGTTTTGTTCTATCAAATTTGATCGTAGCATCGTTGTGTGCAGAAAGCACGTACTTGAGCAATCAAAGGCAACCTGAATCCTGTCTGGAATCAGATTTGTTGTTACTTCGCGTTTGGAATAATCAATTGGAGCATGCCTAGGCCAATTGGAACCAAAATAAGCATATACCAACATGCCTAGGCCAATTGGCATGCCTCGCAATTGTCTATTTATCTCACGAAGGAGTTTACGTACATCAGAGTTTCAGACAACCAAATTAAGCTAGGCAGTCCTTCCCGCTGCCTACTAGCTCCAATTGATTATTCCAAACGCAAAGTAACAGCAAATTAAACAAGAACAACAGAAAGGCTAGATTTAGTGAGCTAACACGTACATGAGCTTGCGGTATATGTGCAAGGAATATGCGCGCCTTTGACTCATTTGTTTGTCACCCAATATGCGTTCACCCAATTTACTAGTTAGGGTTAAGTAATGAGTTAGTGCTAAAAGTGCTAACGACGATGGTAATGAATCACTCGTAATTTTTTTGGTAATCAAATTATCGGTAATTAATAAATTATTCGTATGTAGTTACATGCAATAATTACTACCTTGCATGCTGCTTGTCATTATTTTTTGTTGTAACGTTTACTGTGGATCTGGTTGTTGTGGCTTCAGGTAGTTGCAGACATGGAACACTTGACAATGTTCTACAGAAATGGTGTTGTACGGGCTGGACCAGATGGGTTGGACCTATCGACATGCCAATACAAGGTGCTCCAGGCCAAGAGACTCGGCGTCATGAATATTCAGGAGCTACGAAACTGCATCTGAAGGGAATTCACCACGGAGGTAACGGCGATGAAACTTACATGGGACATATAGACGAAGACCTATTGGCATTGAATAAAAGATTGCCCCAACAGACCGAGCTCGTCTGGTCACCATTCCGCAACAGACCGAGCTACGAAACTGCATCTGAAGGGAATTCGTGTATCTTTCTGTTTATTAAATTAATTTGTGTTCATATCAATTCCGCAACGACGCGTTAACCATTTAGTTACAACAAGGGACAACTGTGATACAAGCATCTCCACATGTGCGCACGAGGGAGCGGATGAGGGGGGACGACACGGACAGAGTGACAAGTGTACGGATGAAGGAGCAGGCGAGGGGGGACAGTACCATGGTGTTTCTCACCCACCATGGTGTTTCTCATTCGCAGGTCATTTAGTACTATATATCTATTATATTATATTATTAAAACGATAGGAAAAAGTCATCATATTTGCTCTCAAGGGTTAGGAATTACCATATTAATTTGAGAGAAAAAAATAAAAGGACCTACACTTTTAATTTTACTGGGACTCTGATTACAACGATGCAAACTAATCAGATGTAGGTATGAGACTTGTTACACTTGTATAGAGAATATAACTATATTTTTATCATAAATATAAGAGTTGTAAAATAAATATACCTTTATGCCTTGGTATAAATATACGCATTGCAATGTCTAACCGTACAATTTTAGGGGAAATTCGGCCAGCTACAACTGATCTCTGGAGATGGATTAGCTAGCTAGCTATAGCTAGGGACGGTGGTGTCAAAAGTGCCAAAGAAATATCATGAAACAGAAACATTATATGCATGCGCCACGACTGTTATGGCTAGTTTCTTTGGGGCTTATAGTTTATAGTTTAAATTTTGGCTGTTTACGAGAGACAGTTTGTAGATGATTTTTTGGGCTAATGATTTATAGTTTAAATTTTGGCTGTTTGCCAGAGACAGTTTGCAGAGAAAAATAGTCGTATATGAGATAACCGGCCGGATGTTCTTCTTGCAAGCTAACTAAGCTAGGCAGTCCTTCCCGCTGCCTACTAGCTCCAATTGATTATTCCAAACGCAAAGTAGCAACAAATTAAACAAGAACAACAGAAAGGCTAGATTTATGCGGTATATGCGCGCATTTGACTGTCACGCGGAGAAGGAAACAGATGCCTCTTATGCATGCTTGATAGTACCACTGTACCAGCACGCGCGTTCACCCAATTTACTAGTTCTACTTACCTGTCGATAAGTCAGCTTCTTTTCAACTTCTACAAACTATTTTTCAATTTTTTATAGTAATTAACTTTTAAACAAAATATCTTCTCAAAGCCTACAGTGTTGTAACTTTTAACTGTTTCCTTCTCCGCGTGTAAAGTCAAAACCACACTGTGTTATAAGTTAATTACAGTATACACTATAACGACTTTATTTATATCAGTTAAAACCACACTGTGTTATAAATATACGCATTGCAATGTCTAACCGTACAATTTTAGGGGAAATTCGGCCAGCTACAACTGATCTGTGGAGATGGATTAGCTAGCTAGCTATAGCTAGGGACGGTGGTGTCAAAAGTGTCAAAGAAATATCCATGAAACAGAAACATTATATGCATGCGCCACGACTGTTATGGCTAGTTTCTTTTGAGCTTATGATTTATAGTTAAAATTTTGGCTGTTTGTGATAAACGATTTGCAGAAGGAAATAGTTGTATATGGTTTTAACCGGTACAACTAAATTTAGTATATTTTTATTATAATTTTTCTATTGACTCTATTTTAAAAAATATATTATTTAAAAACTAGTTATTATAAAAAATATAAATATAAGTTAATTTTAAACCCAAAATAGCTCGGCCATCCAGACCAGAACACATAGCACATCCATCTGGCGCATAGATCAGGGTCTCACGTACGTTATTGTACTCCTGTCTAATCCAAGTGTCAGTAATTGCACCCCGCATGATTACCGGATCATGATTGCCACAGCACAATCCACGTATACTTGCTCCGTTTTATAATCAAAGGCCCGTTAATTTCGATTTGAACATTATATTCTTGACTTATTTTTACTTTTTTTTAAATTTCTAGTTTTTAGTTTTTTTGCTGGTTCTTTTTTTTGCTTGTATTTGATTGTATGATCTACGATGGGCTAACCTATTTTAATTTTTTTTAAAATTTAATTATGTTAAATAAACTATTATCAATTACAGTATAAACATATTTTTTTAGTCCAACTGAGCGAGCTAAAAATCGAAATATAAGTACTTAGCTTGATTGGATGTTTGGTTCTTGTTTTCTTCTCATATCCAAGTGTTGCATCGAGACGAGCTGAGGTGGCAGGCATGCACTGATCGGATCAGCTGCGGCCTGGCCACGATCCTCGTGAGCGGGCACGTGTCGTTTTCGCCTTTCCCATCCGTCGCACACGTACACCCATTTCTCACACCGTTCACGCCGCCTTTTCCCTTTCTTCGCTACCTAGTTTGGTCGATCACGCCCTTCAATTGTAAATCTCTCAATTCCCTCCTCCGCAACCAGATAATCACATATAAATATATATGTTCGGTAATTCTCTTTCCAGAAAAAAATATATGTTGATTACATATAAATATATGTTTGGGAGCCGTAGCCTTTTGGCTTCCTACCTGAAAAAATGTCTTTTAGATTTCTGGCTAAAAAGGTTTTTTTTGTTGGTTTTTTTGCTTTCTGACTTAAAAGCAGCTGTAGTTTTCTCACAAATTTTTAGTGGCGATGTCCCAACTTCAACGCGCCAAAAGTCAGGAAAACAACTCTTGCCTAGTTTTTTTGAAGCTAGCTTGTTTGGAGGATCAGACTTTTTTAGAAGCAAAAGCTATTTTAGGATCTGCTCCAAAAGTGTTTAAGTGTCTGGCTTCTGACTTTGCTTATTAGTTTTTGACTGAAATTGTACTGTTCCAGTTGTTAGCTTTTTTTAGTGATTCAAATAAAAAGCCATTATATCGTCACAGATAATGCAAATTAATAAGAGAACAAAAGAAGAGATAAAAAGCCAAAAGCTAAGTTGTTTCTAGTTTAAATTAGTCGAAATTAAAAGGCTATGTGTTCTAAGTTGTTTCTAGTTTAAATAAGCCAAAAGCTAAAAGAAAAGGAAGCTACAGCCTCCAAGCATGGCTAGCTTTGTTTTACCTTTCCTATAGACCACACATTATTTATTTATTTATTTTCGAAGGAAACCTTGAGACATCAGCAATTGATTAAAACAAACAAATAATAAACACCGGGGAATTCCCCTGGAAGGAAGAATCTTTTGTACGTGACGTGAAGATTGCTCCAACACCGAACTGAAACGGTCAAACCCTGCACACTTACATGACGCATGTTCCTTTAATGGATCCAAGCAATTGACGTCATCTCAAATTAAGCTGGGCAAAAATGGTTAAGCTCTGTATTAGTGGATTTATTAATCATTTTCACTTTGCTTATAAGCAAGCAGCCTGAGAGCCTTTTTGTTTCCTTGCCGCACACTGTATTAATGGAACCGACGCTAACGTACCATGTCCGTTTGCTTTGATAAATTAAATTAAAAGGCAATTTCCCAAGTGGAAATAATCTAATACCAAATCTCCGCAAGAGAACATTCTTTTCATTTTTAATTTTGCTGGGTCAGAACCACCTCATATGTAGAGGTTGAACATACATACCTTGGATCTGAATTTCATGAGATTAAAATGGAGTTTGGTGACAAACTTAGGGCACGTTCTTTTTTGGCTGTGGCTTGTGCCTTTTGGGCTGTTCGTGCGAGAGAATACAGAGTAACAGAAACTCACGTGTGGTTTTTGCCGATATAAATAAAGTCGGTACAGTATGTACTACAATTAACTAGTAGACTCTATTTTAAAAAAATATTCCGTTTAAAAGCTAGTTACTGTAGAAAAACCGAAAAAACAAGGCCTTAATGGGGTAAATTAAATAGTTATTAAGTTGTGCTATGCTGGTATGCATGACATCATGCAGTAATTAAGAGCTATAGGGCCTGTTCTTTTTGGTTGCGGCTTGTGCCTTTTGGCTGCGGCTTGTGACTTTTGGGCTGTTTGTATGAGAGATTACAGAGTAACAGAAACTCACGTGCGGTTTTTGCCGGTATAAATGAAGTTAGTAAAGTATGTACTACAATTAACTAGTAGATTCTATCTTAAAAATACTTGTTTAAAAGCTAATTCAGAGAAAAAGAAAAGCGACTTTTAGAAGTTTGAAAAGAACAGGCCCATAGTACTGTTCATTTTGGCTTTGGGTTCTGGCTTTTAGAAGCTAGAAACTAGAATGAACATGTTGGTTTTTTAATTTTTGACTTTTTTGGTTTTTTGCTTTTGCTTTCCCTATTTTTTCTTTTGTATTGTCTGTGAAGATATAAATGTATTTTTTCTTTTATTTATTTATAATTGAATGACTCAAAAAAATTACTAATTGTTATAGTATAATTTTAGCTAAAAGCTAGAAGCCGTAAAAAAGCTAGATTAAAAGAGGCCGTGTTTTGCTAACATGTGCAGTGTATGATAGTGCAGGGCCTCAGGGAATTTGCTATGACAATGAGCCTATCCAAGATAGGATAACTTTAGTACAAGGATCTACCGACCATTATGCCAAATGGGCTATAAGCCGACGATGCAATAGACTAGGAGATTTGGATGCAATGTTATCGTGAATAGAGAACTGGCATTTTGGAAATGAGATTATGTTAGGCTCTGATTTTTTTTGGTCTTTTGGCTGCTTTAAAAGTCAAATAAATAAGCTGTATTTTAAAGTGATTTTTTAAACAGTCTTCTGATTTCAAACTGTATGCACCGTCTATATCTCCACGATACGCTACTATCTTAAAATATAAATAAAATCTATCGGCCGCAGTGGTGCTCAGTTGGGCTAATTTTTTTGTGACTTATGGCTAAATTTTCACTGTAGCTGACTGAAAATTACATTGTAGCTGATGGTAGCTTATTTGATATAATTAAATTTTAAATAGAAAAAACGGGTTAGCCCAGTACGTATAATGCAAACGAATACGAGAAAAAAAGAACCAGCAAAAAAACTAAAAAATTAGAAAAAACAAAATTTAGAAATAATAAAAAATAGGCTAGAAATCACAAACTCAGGCTAAACGAGCGGAGCTAGAAGAGCACGACCACGGTTGTCTGGGTCTCCATCGCTGTTGCAATTGAAGAAATAATCCTATTTTTTATTCTTATTGAAATATACTTACTAGCATTTTGTGGTAAAAACTAGAGAGAGAAAAGAAAAGATAGTTGTGCGTGGGCTCCACCGAGAGAGAGAGAGAGAGTAGTATTTCTTGCTTGCTTCCGGCCATTCCCTCGTTGTCGTCCTCTTCTTCTTCTCCTCCTCCTCCACCTCTCTCCCCATTCGCGAGCTTCTTCGCTCCCACGCAACTCTTAATCCATCCGAGGAATCTAGCGCTTAACTCGGAGCCTCCTCTCCTCTCCCCTCGCCTCGCCTCGCCTCTCCTCCTCCTCCTCTCGCGCGCGGTAAGACGACTGACTGCCGGAGATCCACCCCTCGGCTTCCGCCACGATTTAGTTGCCTACTGCTACGCATCTTCTTCACCTGTGATTTTTTTGGTGATTTTATTTTAATTTTGCGTTTTAAAAAGACTCAATTTTGGATCTTGCTTATTTAGCCGGGAGGTGCAGCCTGGCCTTTGGATTGATCGTCCCACCCCACTGCCTTCCGATTCCGACTACCTACCACTACCTCCTCCTCGTCGGATTCGATTAACCTCAATTTTCCCTTTTCCTTATACCCAAAATTGTTACTCCAACATCCGAATTGCCCGATTCATCAGACGATTTCAAGCATAATTCCATCAATCCTGCTTGCTACCTATACGGTCTTGTCAATGTCCAATTTCACGCTCGTGAGCACCGATGGATGAGTGCATTCCAACGAACCATGGATTTTTTTTCCTTTGCCTGTCGGTTGGTTTTGACCAAGTAATAGCACTACTACTGTATGGTAATGGCGTGCTTGCTGAAATGGTCAGGTCAATCCTGAGCTCGTCGGGTTCACACCTGTATTCGTCTCCGAGGCGTAGTAGCCACCGCCAACTACCGCAGGGGGAAGAAGAGCAAGGGTATGTGACACCTGCCTTTGTCGCAGGCCATGTGCGCCGACATGAGTCCGCACCATGCTACAAGGTGAGAGCTCTTTATTCCAATGCTCAAGTAGAGCTCTGTCTAAATAAGGCCAACTGCGCTCTCAGTCACTCAGGTGTATGGCATTACCGGAGCTTTTCTTTGCAGAGTACTTGCTTAACCTATAAATGTTTTATTAAACCGTAAAACTATCTGCTTTCTGGACTTGCAAACCTGGAATCTCAGTCAATTCATCGACGCCAACATCTGTGTTAGTCCGATCAGCTAAGCCTGTATATATATATTTTTAATTTCGGTCAACCTAATATGGTAGAGAAATGCCCTCGAGTCAAGGGAACTCCCTCACCAGATATGTCATGCCTTACAGATCGCTATTTGCTAATGTATGACTACACTGAGACACTGGCTTTTGTTGTGTGCGTTTGTGTATTTAAATCCCCCCTTTTTTTTTGGTATTGACAGGGAGGTTGTATCGGAGGTCTTAGACAGTAATGGTAACCATCACAGCCTGCGTGATGCTGATCATTTTGGACAGAACGGGACTAGGGATCCCACTAAGTATAGCAGCAATAACCTGTCCACAGACGACGATTTCTCCTCCAATGCTTCATTGCACAAACATGAAGATGTGACTTGCGATCCATCTACCCCTTCTGTTGATGACCGCTTGATTAGGTCCGGTGGTGACTCTGATGGGGCTGAGGGTACCAGTGGCAAAAGCAGCAATACAGACTCTCCATATCTTGAAGATGATAGCATCTGGGTGCCACCTCAAGCAGCAGATAAGGGAGATGAGACTGAGAATGTTGCTGAGAACATTGCTTATGACGACGACGACGATTATAGTGATGGAATAAAGTGGGGCCAGTCAAGTTTCCTAGCCACTGGTGAGGAACATGAGGCCAGTGCTAATCCTAGGGAGGAACGAGAAAACGCAATGCTAGAAGCTATGAATGGGCAGCTCAAGATACTCGTCAGTCGGTTTCTGGCCTCTGCTGGTATCTCCTTTTCCAAAGGAGAGAATAGTGAGAGTTGGCTTGATATCCTGACCTCCCTGTCGTGGGAAGCTGCACTACTTATCAAACCTGATGCTAGCATCGGAAAGGAAATGGACCCCGGGTCTTACATCAAGGTTAAATGTATAGCATCTGGTACTCGTTGGCAAAGGTGAAACATAATGTGTTTTTTCTTTAAAAATATTTTTTAAATAATGTAATTTCTGTGTATGTTTCAAATTATACCTGTCCACCTTGTAATTTTGATTGCAGTGAGGTGATCAAAGGGTTAGTCTTCAAGAAGAACACTGCTCATAAGCACATGCCGACCAGCTGTCACAATCCTAGGCTGCTACTTCTGAAAGGAGTCCTCGGGCATTCTGATGTTGGTTTGTCGTCATTTAATTCAATGGATCAGGTTGGACTTTACATATATCTGTGTGTGTGTGTGCGCGCGCGCGAATAGTAAATTCAGTTCACTTTTGTTGGATAGAAGATTAAGACATCCTATTTCATGTCTTCAACAATTAGGAAAAAGACCATCTGGAGAGGGCTATTAGTAAAATGATGGAAATATGCAGTCCTAATGTTATTATGGTTGAGAAAACTGTTTCACGAGACATACAAGAACTTCTTCTGAAAGTAGGTGTCACGCTAATTCTAGATATGAAGCTCAACCGGTTGAAAAGAATTGCACGCTGTACGGGTTCTCCCATAATCTCATTTTCAGAAGTTTTGGATAAACCAAAGCTGAAGCAGTGTGACTACTTCCATATTGAAAAATTCATTGAGGATCATAACAATGTCAGTGAAGGTGGAAAGAGGCTATCTAAAACATTGATGTTCTTGGAAGGCTTTCCCAGGCCATTGGGTTGCACGGTATGTCTAGTTCATATTCATTGCCTTTATGATGCATTCATACAGTTTGACCAGATTCATTCTTTTCTCTCTCTCTCTTAAATTTATGCTAGATTATTAATGTTTGGTCCTCCTGAAATCTCTCAAATCAAAACATCCCCTTGTATGAAAGGGAGAGTACAAAGGTATCGATATTGTGTTATTCTCAAAACATGACAAAGGAGCTGTTCCTTGCTTATCTTTTGGCAGGGCTTGCCAAATCTAAACAGATAAAAACTTGGCAGGAGCTAGGTACACTTATGGTGCTTTACAATAACTAGCCTGGTTTTTTTTTGTGTTGACTGTTGAGCTATATAGTTGCGATGTGTGCTTTTTATAAATTAGAATGAGTGAGTGGCTATTGAATGCGGTCCATTCCATGCACACCAATTACATTGCACTGAATAGACAGTAAGTGGCAAACCGATTAGTGTTTCATACTTTGCTGAATGATCTGCACAATTACAATAGTTTCTTTCTCATCCAGATATTGCTACGAGGAGCAAATAGCGATGAATTGAAGAAATTCAAGCAAGTCATGCACTACACAGTCTTTGCAGCATATCACTTGATCCTTGAAACGTCTTTCTTTGAAGATCAGAGGGTATTTTTAAATGATAAAAATGCTTCAAAAGAAAATTCTGTTACCACTATGGCAGGGCCGTCGGCTATTGGTTATGATGCAGCTGTCCTCGGTGGCGCTATCCCTGGCTTTCCGTCACGTGATGACTCTCCAGCACTTAGACTGTACCATGCCACTTCTAATGACTATGCTAATGGGAAGAAAGCTCTCAGTTCTGCAACAAATGTAGATGCTCCAAGTTCAATCACAAATAGCTCTTTGAATGAGCTTGGAGAAGGTACAAGTATCCGGTATAGCTCAACACTTCATGCTGAAAGACTACCATCACCAGTCTCAGGATCGTTAAGGAAATTTGTTGACAAGTTATGTCATCAGAATATTTATTTACTTGTCACATCATTGCAAGGGACAACTGATAATCAGATAGAAGGCAGGGTTGAATCCAGTCAAGAAACGGTTAGTAATGGTTTTCATGTTGGGCCAAAGGTGGAAGAGTCTGCAGTTTCCAGTGAAAATGTGGATCGCACAAACGATCTCTTGAAACAAGAAAGGATCGAAGAAATAATGCCAACTGGTTCTTCTATTTGTGACAAACACGAGGAATCGCCCATTATAGAAGATGGGGAACATCACAGCACCAGTATCATTAGCAAAGAGAATATTGCTAAGGAAGATCAAGCTGATGACGCACTTGATTCTCACAGCATACTGATTTTGATGTCTAAGCAATGCATCACAAAGCAGGCTATCTGTGAGCAGAGCCATCTGTCCCATATAAAATACTATGGGAACTTTGATGTGTCCTTAGGGCGATATTTGCAAGACATTTTGCAGAATCAGGTAACAACATTTCTTGATTTTTTTGTTTTGTTCACATATAGATATAATTTTTGATCTTATTTACATGAAATATCCATAGTTTTGTGTTAGTAATGCAACTTGACTCGGTTTAGATGAAGACTCACCTCATTAATGTTTATTTGTAGCAGAAACCGAGCTGCCCCTCATGTGGAGAGCCTCCAGAGGCACACATGTACTCTTACACCCATCGAAACGGAAATTTGACCATTCTAGTGAAGCATCTGGTGCCCCAACATCATTTGCCTGGTGAATCTGAAGAAAAAATATGGATGTGGACTAGATGCTTGAGATGTGATCATGAACATGGGATACCCAAATCGACTCCAAGAGTGCTAATATCATCTGAGGCGCGCAATCTCTCGTTTGGGAAATTCCTGGAACTCAGTTTTTCGAGCCACTCTGCAGCGAGAAGGTTATCCATATGTGGACATTTGGTGAACAGGGACTGCTTGCGCTTTTTTGGGTATGCTAGGTGTATTTTTTGTAACATCGAACAAATATAATTTAAGTAGAAACACTCCTTGTTGTCTTTAGCATAGCAATGCCATGAAAAGGCATATAACTATTTCTTTTGTCTGTTTTGTTGATGAATATTTTCTATTTCTTACTGACTTCAGGTTGGGCTCCAAAGTTGCAATGTTCCGGTACTCATCAGTTGAAATTTACAATACCTGCAAACCACAACCCATTCTCCAGTTCGACAACCCCAGCAGACAGGATTTGTTTGAAGAAGAGAGGAAACACGTATGTTTTATTGTCTTTACCATTATCATTTTGTATTTGTCTTTAGTACATTCATAATAGCGCCTAATGTTTATGTTACATCTTTGAAGGTTCGTGCTAGAGGTATGACGCTTTTTTCTGAGGTGGCAAGCTTGCTACAACACTTGAAGAATCTACATCATGATGTGATAACAACCAATTGTGGCACCTTTCTCCCTGTTAAGGACTTCGCTGAACTCGAAGAGTTGTTGATGAAAGAAAAGGCCATCTTTGAGGTAGACATCTCTGTCTTCATTTCTATTGGTCTAGGAATTTGTTATGTCAATGAATTCGTTCTGTTTAATTATTATTTATTGGCTGCTATCTGTGTTGTCATGCAGGACTCATTAGAAAAGACGATTGATCAAAATGGGAGACCATCCTCATCTGTGCATGAACTTCTTCATATAAATTGGTCCTATCAGGACCTTCTACTTGAACTTTATGTGTGGGACCATCGACTGCGTCAACTTTTTGAGTGTAAATCTGTTGGACAAGGAAGTGTTGATTATTGCAAGAATCCTACCGATACTGTTGACAAGATTTCTGGGCTCAACTATGATATTGACAAGAAAATTGGTGAATTGACATGTGATAGAACTATGACAGTTCTGGGGAAAGCTGGTACCACTGAGTGTACAAGTAACAAAATTAACATTGACCATCAATCAGGTGAGATTGCAGCACCCTTGCTTGATGATAGTCGGGCAGCTGGGCACTCCGAACTTTCTTGCAGTGAAGGTAGTAAAGATGAAGAATCTTGCATTGCTCCTGGAGGTGGTAAAGATGAAGAATCTTGCATTGCTCCTGGTCAAGTAGAGGTAGACAGCACAACACAAACCCAAAAAGTTCCTACTGTTGGAATTTCAAATGATACAGCGGTTCAGGGCAATGGGGTAGTGGCACATCCAATTTCCATGCAGCAGGAGCCTTCAAGCACTCCCCAGCAGTTAATAAATTCTGATTGGTATGACAGGGAAAGATGGATTTGGAGTTCGTTTTGTGAATCTCAACTGGCTTACAGGAAGGACATTCAAATGGGATGTTTGGAGAAATTTCAACTTGTTAACCATTATTGTCCATCTCATCTGTCTCCCTTGTTTGAACAACATGAAGAGGTGGACTCTCCACAGTTCACAGTTGGCCCAGGTGGTAATATCTTGTGTGTACTGGAGGATGAGATATCTAGTATAATAGCTCGTGCTCTTGCTATATCTGAGGAACGTCGCCAGGATACCATAGTTGAGAATGAGACAGTGGATGCCAGGGGAGAGCATGCTAAAACAGTGGAGAGATCCTATAGCTTTCTGTCTGAAAGTTATTTTAACACATCACCATGGCCATCTATTGGATCTTTAGATTCTGAAGCAAACTTTCCTTCTTTTAGTTCGTCGTTTTCATCCGATGACCTTTCTGGTTATGATACCTTGCCTCTATTGTCCTTGATACATCCAGAAATCGCAGTCAATGGGAGAGTAACTCTTAGAGGCAAATATTCAGTTACTAGTATATACGCTAATCAATTCTACGCTATTCGGAAGAAGTGCTGCCCATCTGAGCTTGCATATATTACTTCCTTAAGCCGCTGTAAGAAGTGGGATGCTCAAGGTGGAAAGAGTAAGGCTTTCTTTGCAAAGACAATGGATGACAGGTTCATCATAAAGCAAATAAAAAAGACAGAGTTTGAGTCCTTCATAAAATTTGCCCCTGATTACTTCAAGCACATGTACCATTCTCTAGACACTGGAAGCCAAACTTGCCTTGCCAAAATATTAGGAATCTATCAGGTAATTTACATCGACAGCTGGAGTTTCATTTCGATATATTTCCTTACTTTTATGTTTTTTTACAAAACTTGCCCATTTCAGGTCAAGCAAATAAGGCATGGCAAAGAGGTAAAGATCGATTTGATGGTGATGGAAAATCTTCTCTTTGGGCACAATATTTCACGGATTTATGATCTTAAAGGTGCTATTTTCTCACGACACGTCTCTGACTCAAACGACTGTGACACTGTTTACTTGGATCAAAACTATGTTGAGGACATGCGTGTATCTCCAATCTATATTGGTGGAAGAACAAAGCATCTTTTGCAGCGTGCAATCTGGAATGACACATCTTTCCTCACTGTACGTATAAAGCAAATCTTTGCTGCAATAACAGGTAATCGTGTTTTTCAATTGATATATGTCTCAACAAAATTATTGTACTTGCAGTCAGTTAACGTCATGGACTATTCTCTGCTCGTGGGAGTGGACAAACAAAAGCATGAGCTTGTATTTGGCATCATTGATTATCTGAGGCAATATACTTGGGACAAGCAACTGGAGACATGGGTGAAGACTTCTTTGGTAGTACCACGGAATGTTTCACCAACTGTAATTTCCCCTAGGGAGTACAAGAAAAGGTTTAGGAAGTTCATGACCAAGTACTTCCTTGCAGTTCCAGATACTTGGAGTCCTGAGAATTCTTCTGGGCCATACAAATCCTTTGGTCATGGCAGTAACAAGTTGGTAGAAGTCCATAATGATGACAACATGCTTCAGCATCCAATTGAGGCTGATGCATGCGTCTGATTCTGTCCTGGACTTCTCTGACAGTTTTGTTGAAGCCTGTCCAGCTGTTGTTATTTGGATAATTCTTGCTTTGTAAAATGGTGTACATAGGAGGGCCTCAGTATTGATCTTTCCAGAAGTTTGCAGCTTTTTAGGAAAATTCTTGGGGCAAGTGAGGTCCACAGTATGCGTACCTATACAAATGTTCATTGTTGATTTCACAATTATTATAGTGAAATAACAAAATTGATTTGATATTTTTTGGATCTATGAGGCAGAAGCATTTTAAGATGGTACTGAAAACATAAGAAGAGGTAGAGGTCAATCAAGATTGATGTGGTAAAAAGCAGTTAAAAGAGATTTAAGGGATTAAAATGTATCTAAAGAATTAGCTTTTGATAGGAGCGTATGAAGGTTAACGATCCACGTACCGGAACCATAAGAAGGTTTAGAAGCGATGTTTTAAGCTCTCGGTTTAGATGGCAGAATATATGGCTTATGGTTTAGCACTGTAGGTTTTATTTCAAGACTCTTGTCTCTTTGATCTTCAGAAGGCTTTATTCCTGATCTACCTCAACTTGTTTGGAATAAAAGACTTTGTTGTTGTTGTTGTTGTTGAGACTGAAGCATTTTCTACTTGCTTAATTAGTTATCAACTTCTGACACGGCTAACTGTCTGAGATAGATATGTTCTATCTTTGTTCAAATTAGCTCAATTTGATTAGTATTTTTCCCGCATTCCTGCACTGCAGTTACTGGCACCGGAAGTAAAAGGGCCAGTTTATTTCCTCTTGATCTTGCTGCACACCATGCAATGCAGATTTAGTTCGATGTTGCAATGTGCCCCCAATCACCTTTTTGTTGCTGCATAATTTTTCAGATCTCATGGTACGATTCATACTGCTAACTTTTTCTTTCATTAATCATTTCTGTTATTACATAGAATGGGTGAAATCAAGTTGTTCACTTGTTTGTTCTGTATTCTGTTTCTAGAATTTTGTTGTAATATGTATTTATGACCCAAATCCATTCTCATATGATGCCAAAGAGACAAAATGTAATTCGTTTTTTTTGTTCATTTCAGGAAGTAGCTCCCTGGGGATGTGGCCACTATTTGTTCTGCATCACAAAGTAGCTGCCTGGTGATTTGCCTACTCTTTGAGGTTGTTCTATATGCTAAAGTTTGCTGCTATACATCACTTGATATATCTTGAGCTTTGGTAAGGCAAATTGCTATAATCATTCAAGAACATGTCACTGTTCCTGAAATTAACATGTTAATTAGTTCCTCTTAGACAGAGTACAAACTGCACCGACCAGGGCTGCACTAACAATGCTACACTTTTCTAGAACCGAACCCTGTTATTTAAAGTGGTGCATTTGTAGGAGAATTATCCAGTTGGAGCTTATACTGTAATCTTTTTCCTGGAAAATAACTGATGGCAAGAGCTTTTCATGTGTTGGCTCAGCAGGTTGTCTGATAGTCATCCTCCTGTATCTGTTGTCCATAGCTCTGAACATTGACAAGAAGACAAGAAGGGAGTCCTGCAAATGAACAGGCAAGACCTTGGTGAGTTAGTTCATATTAATCTTGCCGACTTGCTACCTCTGCAAAACTCTGCTCGACTGATACACATATTGTGTTGAATTTTTTATAGTCTCTAGCACATTATTATGCAGCTATAGTCTGATCAGAGACTATTTTATAAAGACTGATGATGCATGCCGAAAGTGCATTGTTATCTTTCGGTTACATTGGATGAATGACAGCTAGTATATAGCGTGAGGAAATGTCTATGAAATTGCACTTAACCCCAGGTATATCATCATTAGTTTTATAAAACCATAGGTTAAGCTAAAACTTTCGCTTAACCACAGGTTCTTTGACTCATTGGTGTGCTTTGCCCCAACCTGTTGGCTTGGCTCGAGTCTGAAGCGCCACGTGTGCAACACGTTGGAGACTGAAGCGCCATGTGGGATGAGTTGACAGCGGTTAGTTGGCGTCGGTCGTAATGGGCCTGCACTCCATGGAAGAAATAGCGACATACCTTCATCGATCGCAAAAAAAACAGAGGAACACCCCGCCTCCCTTCTCATGTTGCCGTGGGCACGATCCAAGCAGAGGTGCCACCCTTCTCATCGCTCGTGGAAAAAAATTGGCCGGAGATCACGATGCAAGGTCACCGCCGGGGGGAGCGCCGTCGGAGAGCAGTTGGTTGTCAGCGGGTGGAGCAAGTCAACGTCTCCCATGCATGGGCAAGAAAGTTCAATTGGGGATTAGGGTGATGGATCAAACCTGGTTTGTTTGGCTATGTCCTACTTTGTGCAAAATGGTTGTGTCATTGTGTGGAATATGAAGTCTCAATCTGTTGGCATTTGAAATTAGTCTCCTGTTGCTCAGTTGCTCTTATAAGTTTGCAAAAGCTTCAAGGCCTCATTGTCTAAATACTCGCATTGTTCAATAGACATGGCAATGGTAGCGGAGGAAGATACCATGCCCATGAATCCAGCGGTAATTTCTGAGGTTTATATGATGTTCTTACTGGTGTACCTGGATGGGATGGCAAGTATCAATTTCGAGTACATAAGCATTATTTTATAACGTGCATTCTGGATGGGTGAGTTCAGCCTCTTCCTAACTACTGATGCCGAATACAATGGCTTAAACAGGAACAGGACATGAGAGAGTAGCATATGACGTTGAAGGTATGCTGCTATTTCTTCCATGGAGTGCAGGCCTATGACGACCGGCATCAACTAACAGTTGTCGACTTGACCTGCATGGCGCTTCAGTCTCCAGCTTGTCGCGCATGTGGCGGTTCGAACTCGAGCCAAGCCAACAGGTTAGGGCAAAGCGCACCAATGAGTCAAAGAACCTGTGGTTAAGTGAAAGTTTTGGCTAAACCTGTTGTTTTATGAAACTAATGACGATATACCTGGAGTTAAGTGCAATTTCATGAATTTATTCTCATTGTGGGTCATGGTTAAGAGTTGCATTGTGTAGCATGTTCCTTTCGAGAGTCATATATTTGCATCTATCTGTCACTAATTGTTTGGAGTTTTTATTTGTGTCTTTCTTAATATAATTATTGGTTATTTATATGGTTTTTTTGCTGTGAAAATGTGCATACAGTGACGGTATGTATATAATCTTGCTAAACTTTTAGCTCATGTCTTATTATTGCGCATTTATTTGTTGTCACAGTGTGCCTAAGGGACATGCTTGGACATGTCGTGCCACTTGCCTCTTCTTTGTTTTCGTGATAGATGATTACGTTGGATTATGACTTATGGGTTCAATGGATGTGCAAAGCTTTCAAATAAGCTTAAATTCTTTTTTCCGGCAGAGTCTGCTTCTTCTTGCACAGATTATGAGTAGTATCGATTTGAGTAGATGATAGCACAATACCCCAGAAGTTAGAGCTTTACTTGGACCAAGCTGCACTTTACTAAAGCTGTAATCTACAATAGGCTGACTTTTAGTTAAACAAGAATATATGAAGTTACTGATTCCTCCTGCCTTAAGAGTAGCAAGAGGAAATAGGCTGTTGTTTCCATCATCTGTCAAGGAGGTAACCGACAAGAATGTGGTTGGCCGTTGGCATGTTTTTCTCCTTTTCTCTTTTGCAGGGGGGCATCAGGGCATGCATACATTGACAGTAAGAGTATGACCAGAGGGAGGACTTTTAGATCATTGCAGAGTGGCTCATCATGACCGCATGGATTCTATGCAAGTCCTGTCATTGTGGAACACGGGATTACAAAAGGAGCTGTTCAGTTGTCTAGGCAAGGTTCTAATCTATGTAAAGATGTTGGTCCCAACATGACTGATTCATAGTTTGGCTCACCATATTTGGAATTCTGAATTTAGGAGTGTTGGTAGTGTTGAGCTTTATCTTATATATGTTTGCATGAAATTAGGGAGAAATCAAAATCAGAACACGTTAAAGAATGTGCTGAACCTAAAAGGAACGTAATAGGAATGCCCACGGCCAATTTCAGCATGTTTGGGACATTAATGCCATGCTTATCATGAAATTACATATATCTGATACCTTGCTGCAGTATTTGTGTTGTCCTATGATTTTTTACTTCCGAACAAAATCTTTAGATGCCACTTCCATTAGCTGTCGATTGTTTTGTGAGTAGTAAGCGTTCATCCTAGGTGCAAACGTGATTTCGCTGCAAACTCTGCCTCCCAACTGTTTTTGTGTAGTCACAGAACTATTTCAGTAGCTGAAATGCTGAATAGGAATAAGGATGCGTTGGGTTTTTTCAATTCATTTTTGATTAGTGATGCACAATTTTATTTGTTAAGCAGCTGGTGATGAATTGATCAAATCTGAAGACAAATATAATTATGACATGACACGTGTTTTTCTTTGGTTCTTGATTGCAGATCTTGCTTTAGTGAGATGATTGTTGTCGCCGTTTCAGTATAAGTGATTCGATTTGGTGGATTCAGTCTCAGCTTTTCCCAGTACTGGCAGAGTCCCAACCCCAAAGTATGAAATATGGATTACACTGCTTCTCACCATCATCTCTACCTTATGATTCTGCAAAGCAGCTCAAATCAATCAATTTGGCATTGCAGCTGTCGTGGGCATTCCTCCTTTTCGTGTGACCGAGGCCTACAAGATGATCATCATGTTCCAATTCCAGAAGGCCATCTCATCATTCTACAACCCAAATGGTGACTGTTGTCAGAGATCATAGAGAATCGTGTCAAGAACTTTGCGATAACGCCCGAAGGTATGAACTATTGGTAGTTCCTTGCCTTCTTCACCTTCTCTGTTTTGAGTAAAATAACTAATCTCTACTCTACCATTCACCATATTCTTGCGCTGGTGGAGCGATCAATGAAAAGGATTTAAAAAACGGAAACGGGAAAAATATCGGATCCCCTCCGGTACCGGTTACCGGTTTTAAATTATCCAAATTTCATCGATCAAAATTTGAATTTGGCTGGTTACCACCCGTTTGGCTGGTTACTGCTCGGAATGACTGTTTATCAATTTAAATTTAGAGCTTTTTTGGAGACATTTACGGCCGGTCTTTTATACGCATGATCAATGATAAGGAAGGTGATAAGCCTACCACCAAAAACCAAAAAGAAGAAAAAAAAAGACAACTACAATAGACCAAAAACCTAAGCACGAACAGCCAGTACCATTGCTCAGAAAGCGATAGCATACAAAGACGATGATACTGCATGATACACAGACTGCATGACACAAAGATGACGATACTGCATGACATATGTATAGACACTAGCTGCTAACTGGAGAGGAGAGAGCTCCCTGCACCCGACCAGAAAAAAAGCCTACATTTTTGTTAGCCTTCTGCTATCTACCGTGCATCCTGCTGCTGCATGCCCTGTTTGTTTGTTTGTTTGTTTGTTTCTGCCGATCTCTTGTGCAGATGTAAGCTTCATCTATGGCTGCACAGGTCAGACAACATCTTCCTGCCTTCCACGATCTCATCAAAGAAGTCATCTAGTTCGGCTATGACACTCTCTGCACCTGACCTTAGCATCCCAACCCAGCCTTTGATGATCGCTGCCCTCTCACCAATCTCCTCTGGGTCGCCGTACCCCGAGGCGATGACCCCGTCGAACTCTGCCTTGAGGTTCTCAATGCCGGCTCTGGCCTGCCGGAATTCGTACATCATGATCCCGGAGTGCTCGCCGAGGACGGCCTCCATCTCCTCGGCGACGCGCTGGCGCAGGCGCCCCATGGACGAGACGTAGCCGCCGCCCGGGTGGCCTCCGCCGGCGCCGGCGCCGCAGCAGAGGTCGGGGAGACAGGAGACGGTCCCGGAGATGAGGAGCACGAGGAGGAAGGAGCTGGCGTTGCGCAGTGCGTAGAGCACGCCCCGGAAGCCGTTGAAGGCGTTGAGCTTGAACTCCACGGGCGACCGGTCGTCGAGCAGCAGCGACGACGGGTCGATCCTGGTGTCCGCGAGGGCCCGGTTCTCCTGCTCCAGCCCGACGGCCTGCCGCCGCGGCGCGTTGATCGCCCTCATCACCTATACATACATACGTACGTACGAGTAGTCAGTCGAGGGCAAGACAGAGGAGTTGACAGAGCATGTAAACCGATCGCCGATCAAATCTTGGAGATGATGGAGAGCTGTAACGGTACACAAGTGAATACCTGCCGGGCTGTGTGGGGGTTGGGGCTGCAGAGCCAGTCGTCGAGGGCGGCGGCAATGCGGGCGGTGGAGGCGCAGTAGGTCTCGACGGCGGAGGCGCCGGCCTTGATGACCTGGCAAGCGTCCCAGAGGCGGGAGGTCTCGTCCATGTACTCGTCGAGCCAACTCTCGCCGGGCGGCAGGTGGAGGCGCTGCACGAGGTGGACGAGCTGCGAGTGCAGGGAGCGGAGCAGCGCGGCGGCCTGCTGGAGGAAGGGCGCGGACATGAAGGCGTCCGGCGAGGAGGCGAGGCTGCGGTGGAGGGCGTCGAGGCCGTGCGCGATGGACGAGTAGAAGGCGTTCATGGTGAGTCTTGTCCGTGTGCTGCTGCTGGTGGTGGGGTGAGACGAGAGGTGCATGGAGTGGAAGAGACTTGCTCAGCTCAGCTCAGCTCATGGGCTGGCCGCTGGCTACCTATATAGAGGAGGGGAGGCGATGACATGGCTAGCGTATGAGGAAGCGAGGCAATGATGGGGTGTCTCGCGGGCAGGGGGAAGGATGATTGGGGAGCCATGCCATGCATTTCTAGTATTCTCCATCACCGCTCTGCATCGCCATGCTCATGCAGCATGGGAAAACTCAACCGGCCGACCGCCCTCTTCATCGCTTGCCTCTCCTCTCCTTCCTTCCTTCCAAGGCTAGCAACACACACACTCAGAGAGAGGGTCGTGTGCTGGTTTGATTCTTGTCTCGAGCTGCCCAAATTAAAAGGGGGACCAGAGCAGAGCAGAGGAGAGCAGAGCAGAGCATTTGCGGGGGAAGAAGGAAGGAAGGGAGGGGTGATTTGCCGGGGTTAATCTGGTGGTTGGCCTTCCGTTGTTCTCTCCTGCCAGTAGCTGATGGCCATGTGTTGCTGCTGCCGCTGGCCTTTCCCACATTTTCCTGCTGGCCCGGGGGCCCTGTGTGCCGGCCTTCCCTGGGAGCACAATCAACCAACCAAGCAGAGAAAGAAGCAGGCGCTGCCTCTACTCTGTCTGGCCTTGGGCTGTTCATTATCGAAAATAGCTTGAAAATAGTAACGGTTAAAAGATGTGATTTTTATGCTCTATCCGTATTGGTTTCTGCTTTCGATTTCTTGAAACGGTTTCTTAACTCCTCTCACTCTGGTGGTCTGGATGCATCATGCGTGCACGAGTAGGATAGAGAGAAGCGGTGACTAGCGCGAGGGAGGAGGACAGGGTTTCAAAGGCGGGCAGGGAGACCGAGAGATTTGTCCTGGAGCTAGGCATCAAAAAGCTACGAGGAGGAGCCAAGTCCCCATGCGAATGGACGCTTGGTTGCTTGCTGGAATGGAATATTGGAATGATGGGTTTCCTTGTACCCGTACAAATCTCTCTGTCCGCTACAACCATGGCCACCTTTTAAGGGGAGGGATGCAGCAGCTGCAATCTCCCTCCCTCTCCACCGGGCCTGGCCTCCGACCCAGCAATCATGCCTGATATATGCCCGTGCCCTGCCTCCCCTCCTCCTCCTCCTATCTACCCCTTTCGTATTCATTCTACATACCTTCGATCGGACGGACGAACGTAAATTATCCGTTTCGTTTGCACCGCTGGTTGTGGGGGCACATGTAGTATATAGTAGTATTAGTCAAAGTGTCTAGGCGCTCGTGGGGTTTGGGAGGACGACGAGACGAGGGGGCACATATGTATATTTTGTTGGGGAAATCGAAGGGCATGTATGTTGTTTGGCTTTGGCTCTAAGTAGCCCTCCTAACTAAGTATATTAGTACTAAGTACTGGTTAACTACTAAGATCGAGTCGATGATCTTGTTTGAATATACCCAGCCCATCCCGTACGTTGAACGGAGGACATGATGCGTTGGCAATGTTATTATACTGGCTGCGTGGCCGTGTCCGTGGTTGACAGGTAGGCTCCACGGCACTCATGGCTCATCGATGGATGATCCTAGCCTGTCCCCTCTTCCTTGGGTTTAATTTGCTCCTCTCTTGTTGCTACTTGTCCCCTTCCCTCGCCAGTATGCCGGCAGCCCTGCCCAAATGAGCACTACTGTGGACATATTATATCTCTTTACCACTTTCGATATACTTAAATATTAATTCTAAGATATTCCACTGCAACTTGGTTAATTTTTTTTACCAGAGGCCTTTATTTTTGCTATATATCTTTTTTCATATATAAAATAAGTTTGTACATAAATTATGCTATAAAAGTGCACTATGATAAATTTTTTATGGAACTCACTTTTGCAGCTTCTTTTTTTTGTCCCAGACGTAACTTCCTTGTTTGCTCCAAATTAAGTACGGTGGTCACACTGGTTGAATTTTTTTTTTTGTCTAGTCCGAATTAGTACTCCATATGTATGGTTGCTGGCAACATCGAAGCACCACTGATTAAACATTACCACTCTACTCTTGGCTACTACTGTGCTACTAAGTATTTTACTGGTAATTGCAAGGAAGCGTATACCAGTACAGTAGGACGACTCATGATCGTCAGAGCTGTCGAGTAGTACAACACTACAGCATTTGCATAGGTCTGCAGCTGTAGGGTGGCTGCAGGTAGCCTGTCTGGTACTTGGAGAAAACTTGAACAGCAGCAACCAGCAGTAAGGTGTTGGTTGGAATCGCTGCCTGGCCATGCATGTATTTCTAGAGTAGTATTATGGAACTAGTTCTGTAGTGATGATGGTTCTCAGGGCTCGTACGTAGTATCGCCTTTTTTTTTTCTCCTAGGCTTGCGGAGAACTCATCATGCATGCCTACTTCCTTTCGTTGATACAGCAGCAGCAGCAGCAGCAGCAGCAGCAGCAGCAATCAAGATCGGCCGGTGAAGACGAGACGAGGGGGAAAAGTGGCGGCATGCGTGCAAATTACAAGGCACTAATTGAGACTAGATGTCGTCCATCGGAGGAGATTTGATTTGACAAGCAATTGAGGCGTTCTATTCCAGTTCCAGGTGCAGTTCCTCCTTTCTGTTACTAATGGAAATTGATGGTTCTTGCAATGGCTTTTTTAGTAGGGAGGCTGGCCTGGAGGGTCAGAATGGCTGCCTATGCACAGCACAGGATCAGCATAGCACGGCGCAGTCTTCCAGTCGCTGAGAGCTGTTGCACGCAACAAACGCAAACTTTTTCCTTTTTTTCTTTTTCCAATCTGTTTCTATGCAACTTCGTCTCCATTTTGCCACAAGAACATTGGAAACTTCTGGAGATGCAACTTGCAAAAGAAGAAAAATGATTGCCCGCACAGTTTGCAGCCTGGGAAGAGAAGAGAGAGAGAGCTAGAGAGTGAGAGAGAGAGAGAGAGAGCTCATAAGTTTGAATTGCAATGAGATCAGTCGAAGAGCTCATAAGTGATGGCCGGTCGAATCTGAGGTAAGGCTGAAAAGAGGCTGGTAAAGGGGAGGATGCATGGCGATATATTCACAAATGTGCTCGATGGCGGCTATGGAGTAAGAGGAGGATTGATTTCCTTTCTTTTTTTTTCTTTTGGAACACAAGCATGCATTGATGAGTAGTCACCTAGTAGAGCCACACGCACTGTCCTTCGCCTTTGACCTAATTTCTCAGCTCCTCGTGCTGAATTGGATCAAGCAACCAGGGTTGTAAAGACGGAGGGAGACGTGGCTCCGTATTTTATGCTGATGCCTGGATTTTTCGGAACAACGCGGTTTTAAGTTTTAAAAACCGTTTGAAGGAGTGGTTTCTTTCGTTCGTTTGTTTCGGTTTCTGGAGAAGCTAGAATTAAAAGCTAAAAGAAAGCCAAAAAAGAACCTGTCCAAAGTTGGCTCGCTTTTACAACCCCACTTTTGCACGATTTTATTTGCTTCTCCATCATTCTGTCATTTCTCTGCTGCGCCCCTCTTGTTCTTCTACCGAGCTAGCTAGTTGTTCAATTGGCTGGCTGCTTTCGGGAGACCCAAAAAAAAATGTTCTCTTGATTTGATCAAGTGCAGATGTGCGGCATGGATAATAGATTGGCCCTAGCTTGTGGTCCAGAAGGGAAACGCATATCAATTGGCATGTATGAGTAAGGATTGTCTGGTTTGGATGCTCCCGGCCTATGATCCCGGCCTATGGAATTTCAGCCTTCAAATCCAGTCACTTAAAAGCATGGCAGTCTGACCAAAAAGAAAATGTCGTTTTAGCATGAGAGTTGTGGTCAGGCCGCACAGACAAAAAAATTCGGACCAGAATTCTACCAAGAATAAATGAGAAAAACACTAACTCTATACCATTCCGTACCGTTCCAACAAGATAGACGATAATCGTTGAAACTAAACCGCACAAAACTCAAAGCACTATATTACTACGCTCCATCGCTCCCGCAGCCGACCCAACCCCCTTCTCCCCCGCTCCCTCTCCTCCTCCCTCTCTCACCGCTGCCATCCCCTCAACTTCTCTACCGCCAGCCGCACCGTGTGCTGGATCCGACTGCCTGGAGGGACGCCGCCGTCGGATGGGGAAATCCGCGCTCCCCTGCTATGGGTCACCTTCCCCAGGCATAGGAGGTCGGGGGGAGACGATGGCCCGACGGTGGAGGTGATAGTCGGGGTAGGAGGGCGGTGGGCAGATCCAGAGGACGGTGACTGTGACAGTTAGTTTGGACGGGACGGCACGGTGAGGAAGGGTTGGGGCTACAAGGCAACGACGCAACCGGCCACGGGTGGTGGTGGAGGAGACACGCAGAGTTGTCTGGGGCGACACAACGACGGCGGCCAGCGACAAGGTACCACCTACCGTTCGATAGTTACTCTCAGAATAAATTGGGTGTAGCAATAACAGTTAATATAACAACAACAAAAGAAAGCTGTGTGATCAGATATAGCATCGTCACTAACAACAAAAAAAACCTATTGAGGCAAAAAAGAAACAAAGATGCTACCGAGCGCCCCAGCATGTTCACACAGCAAGTACTAGCTCTATACGAGCTCAACTGAAGCCTTACCCTTTCTGTGCCAAAAGAGCCTCGATTCTGACGCCGAAATGGCTGTTTGGTATCCGTTTATTCCTACTATCAAGAGGGCCTATATTTTTATGCCGCTAAATCTTCTCTTGTTTTTCTCCTACGAGGGGAAGCATCTCCATCCGACTTCTTGGCGTGCGTGGACTTGGGACGACGGCCTGCTGGGAGATCAGATGCCTCACATAGCCGTAGAAGGTGCACCCGACAAGCGTGATTGCGCATCCAACAGCGTTCATGGCAGGGATTGGGTTCCGGAAAATCGTCCAGGAGACCAGCACCGCGACAGCCACCTACATCGATCATAGGATCCATTTGTGAGTGCTGAGCAGAAACAGCAGTAGAGGAAGCTAGCAGACTGAGGACAAAGGGGTCTCACTTTGAGGTTGCCAGCTACGTTGAAGGTCACGGCTGTCGTCGAATGGATGACGTAGAAGATGGAGAAGTTGAGGCAGAAGGCGAGCACTCCTGAGGTGATTATGATGATCAGTGCAGGGACGATTGAATCGTATGTGTAGAGCCAGTTGATCACGCCACTCCCTTCGAGTACGATTGCTGGTACTGACAGTATCATGGTGGCCAAGGGTGCCATGTAGTACACTGTGTTAATGCTGCAGAGAAAAACAGCAGAATCAACTCATCACGGGGAAAGCGCGCAAGATCGGACTTGATCGTCATACTATTACATTATGAAGCAGTTCTGCATAACTATAACAGCAGCACCACTATGCCATTATCTATGGTTAATTCTGACAACCGTTCATATAAAATATCAGATGGCAGCAGCAAGTCTGCCTTTTGTTTTTTTGTCAAACTGAGATCCTCTGAGATCATTTCTTTTGCAAACTCCAGACAAGATCATTTTTTACCTGTCAAATTTGTATCCATGGAGTAGGGACTCTGCCAAAATGGTCTTTGTAGATGTGGCCAGGCAGCCAACCAAAGCGGCACAAAAACCAAACATGTTGAAACTAAGTTCGGTTATTGAAGTTAAGAGAATTCCTCCAACTATTGGGACCAAAGAAGCCCATATGCGCCACTCAAAATATTTCCTCCAGACCAACCACTGTAGAATAACTGTGTTACAGTGCAAGGGATCCATCAGAATATGCAACAGCAATTGCGCAAAGGCTGACATATGACAATAACGCGTCTAGAAGAGAAAGAAATGAGAGAACCTGTCGTTGCTGGAGTGAAAGATTTTATTGTCTGCATGAAGGAGACTGGAATGTACCGCAGGCTGACATTTCCCAAGACAATGTTTATGCAGAATACAAATGACATAGGAAATATCCTTCTCCAGCGATCCTCGGGGGCAACCTCAATCAGCGGTTTTATTTTAAGCACTTTGATTGCAATATAAGCTCCAATAGAAGAGCATATAAAGTGGACGCATGACACAGTCAGAGGAAATTTGAACTCCAATTTCTGCATCCAAGAAAAACTTAAAATAATCAAGGTCACGCCTTTGTGCCGAGGCTGCAATAAAATCATGAGCTATTCCTTTTAAGCTTCCAATCAACAAATCCAGTTCCTTCTAGTTCCAAGAAAAGAAGGGAGCAGAAAACTTACTCATTAAGGATCCGTGTAATAGTGAATACATCACATGCTAGGGGGTTTCTTCAAGAATACATGAAGCAAGCTGCTTATTACAGCGTGCTCATCATTCTGGATCAGTGTATTTTAAGGCATGTCAAGGTAGCGCAGGATGGTCTATTTCTAGTCCTAAATGCAGAGTTCGAGTTCACAAGTCAAACCATTTCAGAAATCAAGTTTCGTTTATATCAAATTTCATTACCATGTCAGTGTGTCGATAACTGAATGCAAATATTACATAAGCTCCCCAAGAAAGATGGCAGAAGAAGCCCGTAGGAAATATCAGCCCTATCCATTCATCGATATGCTATTTAAGGTGAAGTATGCTTGGGTCCAACTTATCCTCAAATATCATGGAACAACCACCAACCAAACATATCAGCACATTTGTCGCTAGGCCAAAGTCAACGCTAAGTTGGGACGGCGAAATTCCATCAAATCAAATGTCAGTATGACGGAATAGAAACCTTGCTGTTCATCCTAACAACTCAAATCAACCACAATCTTAGGAACATGCACGTTTGCAAAGAGGTGAAATTTGGATGTTAGGGTCTGTTCTCTTTTGAATGGAAATTCCTAACCCAAGCATCTATATTACTCTTTTTCAAAGGCAAATGGCAAGAGAACCCCCTACTGAGGTTTTCATATATTCGATTCCACTAAAGTTTCTTCCAGAATCACCATAATTCTAGTTAACTCTGAACCTTCAATGTTCGTCAGGTTATGTTCTTTCGTGGAAAACTTTCTTAGTTACCATGATTGCCCACAACAAAAGGAGTCTTCCTCCACTCCCTCTCCAATGCATTTTCCATTCCGCTGACAATAGTCTATTTTCAAATCCATCAATATAACCCCTTAATTCTTTCCAAGGAATAAGGTCCTTCAAATTATGCTTTTCCTCATCACAAATGCCCGATCCTAACCCCAAACCACCAATTCGAGCAAATTATACACATAAAGATCGTTCCTTTTTGCTACCTCTCCATGTCCCTGACACTATACGTCACTGGCAGATCATCTCCACATATAAAACCAAGTATTTTGCACAAAAAGGCGATACCTTTCGCTCCTAAACGCACGGATCAACCCCAAAATCCCCATAAGCATTAGAAATGGTCACCGTAAAATCAGGAAAAATAAAAGGATGGACGGCGAAGGCCAAGAATTGTGACCTGGAAGATCCACTTGTTCATGATGATGACGGTGACGTTGAACCCCCACCATTGGAGGATCGCGAGGACCGCGCGGATCGTCGCCACGTTCCGCATCTTCCCTTCCTCCATCGATCCGGCGTGATGCCCCAGGGCCCAAAGAAACACCCAGAAGAAGAAGGAAGCAATTCGAACGGCAAAGAACAGCCTATGAATCAATTAATCCGCGGAAAACTCCTCCCGGCGATCCATTAAAGGCCCCCCCGGCTTCCAGAAGGCCTCGGTGGTTCTTCTAGAAGGTTCCGGAAATCCGTGAAGGTGGTGGTGTTCTCCTGCCAAGTTGTAGCGTTGGCTTATATAACAGAAGAGGAAGAGGAAGAGGAAGAGGAAGAGGAAGAGGGGAATTCAATGGACGAGAGGTGGGATATATATTATTTATTTACCATTCTCCCTCTGGTTTTGGCAGGTTGGGGGTTCGGTTGGTGTGAAGATGCAAGACTTTGTCATACGTGTTGCTTGCTTTACCGGCTTTTGCCTGCTTCTGGGTGGCCATCTTGTGATTGGACACGTGGCATGTGAAACGTCCAATGTCTAGGCACTGTCTTGCTACTCTCCTCTTCATGCCCTATTTCAGTTCATCTCCTCAAACAAAAAAAAAAAAAGTGTTATTTTTGTTTTTGAGATGGAGCATATCTGATTCCTTTAGACCATGATCGCACTTAAATCAGCGACCACCTGAGAGGCTACACAGCACGGTACCTGGTCCAACTCCGGACTAGTACCATGGCGTTCAAGCTCATGGGCAGCCTTACTGCAAGCCCTGGGGCAATACAAAAGATTAGCCTCTAAGAAACCGGGCTTCTCTAAACAGAACGCCGCACATCGCCAGGTCGAATTCAGTGCCCTGCAAATCTGTCTTCAAGTTCAGCGCATCAGTCTCCAGAATAATTTTGCCCATTCCCAGATCTGCTATCTCCTTGTTCTTGCCAATATATATATATCCCTCTTTCTTCTATATCTTAACAACCGGTTTATAGAAATAATACTCAGGAGATAAGAAAGGAAGAGACCTGACAGATACGCGTGATCCGTGATACGTAACAAACACGAGAGGTCGGCCACGGATGGACAACATGGTCGATGGTCGTATGCAGATATCTAACACTTCCCTGCAATCGGAATGGCAGAATAATGAACGTTCAGATTGGATCGAAACTCGATGAAGACGGACGTGGGCAGACCTTTAGTGAAGATTTTCGCGTACTGCGATGGTGTTGGAACATCAAGAACACATACGTCACCGAGAGCAACACGCTACCGAATGAAATGCAGGTCAATCTCTACATGTTTAGTACGCTGATGCTGAACCAGGTTGGTGGAGAGGTAGACTGCGCTGACATTGTCGCAGTAGACTAGGGTGGCGCGACGAAGTGGATGGTGTAGCTCCACGAGCAATTTGCGCAATCAGCGGGCTTTAGTGACGCCATTTGCGACGGTGTGATACTCGTCCTCCGCACTTGATCGGGAGACGGTGTACTGTCGCTTTGATGATCAAGAGACGAGGTTGTCACCGAGTAAGACGCCATAGCCCGAGATGGACTTGCGTGTGTTAGGACAGCCCGCCCAATCAACATCGGAGTACACAACTAGTTCGGTAGGTGAAGCGCGGTGAAGGAACATACCATACTCACGAGTCCCCCGAAGGTACCGTAGGATGCGCTTCACCAGAGCAAGATGCGGATCATGTAGATCATACATGTAAATACACACCTGCTGCACAACGTAGTCAATATCAGGGTGAGTGAAAGTCAAGTACTGTAAAGTGCCAGCAAGGCTGCGGTAGTGAGTCGGGTCATCAACTGGAGCGCCTTCGCCAGAGAGCTTGGAGTGCATGTCAATAGGTGTGTTGCAAGACTTGCAGGCGGACATCCCGGCACGCTCTAGGATGTCTAAAATATATTGGCGCTTGGAAAGAAAAAACAACCCTAAGAACATTTTTATTCCAATAAAACCAGCTGCTGCTGCTGCTGAATGCCCTCCCCTTTCCTCGACGCCTACATCACCCGTAAGCACAATTACCAGCCTATGATTTGAGTGGTGTGGATCCCCATTAATCACCTTATAAGCTCGCACACAATCCAAAGCCTATGGCTTATTGTTAGTATGGCCAATGATGCCACTACAATAACGAAACTCCAGGAGAAATTCATACTCAGAAGGACACCGATTCTTCCATACCAACCGTCAGGAGAAATTCATACTCAGAAGTACGAACCTCAATCCTGAGGAACCTCCCATTCTCCTCCGAATATCAGGATTGGTTTATAAGGCATAGTTTGACTTGGCATGGTCTTGAACTGCGATTCTGCGATAATAGATTGACCAGCCATGTCTGCGATTCTTGAGGGTGTGGAGCGAATCCTGGATGGAATAGGAGAAAAATTCCAAGGACTTTAGGCCAGATATCACTTTGTAGTAATTGCTCGCTTGCATTGGAAAAAAAAAAGAGTTAATGAAACCACGAATTGCATTGGAATTGCGGAAATTGGAGGCAAATCCTCCCAAGTCGTCGATCGTCGGTCCCCGTATCGTGGAATTCTGGCAGGCAACCATCAAATTCTCCAATCCATCAAATTGCTAGTCTCTCTGGCACGTACGTACGTTGCGAGATCATTACTCACACACGTACTACGCACGTGCGTACGCTTAACGCTTCTCATCCTCCTCCCTCTCAATTTGCATGCGTCAGAACTCAAGCTAGCAAGGTTCCAGTAGCTTCCTCTGTTTCTTCTGCTTCAGCTCACATGCCCAAGGATAGGAATTGAGGCCATTGCTGTAATGAAACTATACGATGGTGGAGTATCATCTTAGCTGGGAGATCCAATGCAACAACAATATCTCCAAGATGCATGATGGTATCCACGTACATGCTCCATGCTTGTCTCAATTGTCAAAACAGCAGCAGCTATTGTATCGAGCTTGTAATCATTCCTGCAGCAGACATCACAGACATGACATTGATCCTCAACCAATTAATCCCAGCACATATAACAGACATTTTGCAGGCTCCTTGTATCTGACTGATGCTTGCTGCTTCTGCTGCTGCTGCTTTCATTCTCTCTGAACGTACGTACTATGCTGCTACTGGTTGGTTACCCCAAACAATTTCTTGCTTCTGAAACCTCAACTGAATGAACAGCGAGCTCATCTGGAGAACCAAACTACAGCAGCAGCAGCCTTCATCATTAACCAACCATTACAATATACAGGGCGTACAGTACATACATTGCCTTGTTGCACCAATATAGCATTAACAGAGCCTCACAATCATAGATCAGAGGCTAAAAACAATGATGAAGCAAGCAATACAAATACAAAAACAATTTGTCCCCCAAAAAACTGTTCCATATCACCAAACGATGTCAACAAGGATATGTCAACAAGGATATATCATCCATTACAAGGGAACAACACAGATGAAAGACCAGCACAACACAAGCGTTCTCAAAATGGTCACAAAGGAAAACAAGGAAAGAATGTTCCATCCAGACACCGCCTACATACACCATCTTTACCAGGTAAGACTTCTTCCTGTAGATGTCAACTGCAAATAATTAAATAAACTATACAACTGATTCAATTACTGAAGTCAGTGTATAGGTCTTCAGGAGGACCAAAGAAAGAATCTTTTTTTTTCATTTACTCTAAGCTTGGCCAAGCAAAAGTTCTGAAGCTGATCCAAAAAACTATTCTGCTATTTTTTTTTCTGCGCCATCACCTAGCAAAGCATTTGACTGATTGGCACCAGAAGAACGCTTAACATTCTTGTGCCTCTTCAGGATTGACTGCTCGTACTTTTGCAATCCTTCCCTCGCCCTTTGTACACTGCACAATGAACAAAACCACTGACCTTTGGGAACAGCAGTGCGCAATGGTTTCATGCAGTATAGGTGGTAAGCATCATCACAACCATCACACAAGACAATCTCGTCATCATCCTTGTCCTTGAAGCAGCCTCTGCAGAGACAAGACGGGCAGTACCAGCATTCTAGTTTTTTTTGCTGCTCACTTGCAATCTGGCTTGTTTTCAGGCATCGGATATGGTAGAACTTGTAAGGGCAGTAAGGATGACCACATACCAAGAATTTCTTGTCATCATCTTCACATGTGCCACAGTGTTTGCACAAGTTTGACAGAGCAGTTGTCGACAGGTCTCGCTCATTATCTTCCTCCATGCTTGAGACCGAGCTCCCCTCTCTTTCACCAGCTAACTCAGTTCCGCTAGCAACCTCAGGATGTTCTTCTGGCTTGACAATGCTAGCAACCTCAGGATGTTCTTCTGGCTTGACGATGCTAGCAACCTCAGGATGTTCTAGTGGCTTGACGATGCTAGCAACCTCAGGATGTTCTAGTGGCTTGACGATGCTAGCAACCTCAGCATGTTCTACTGGCTTGATAATGTCAAGCTTGTCACATAAATCACAATCATCATGCAAGCTAACAGCTGATTCCTTTTCCTTATTGCTGCAGGCAGAACAGTTCCAGATCGTCGGAACTTTTTTCATGTTAGGATGGAGTTGCTTGGCACACTCAAAGTGATACACGGTGTCACATTCATCACAGATAAGGCTTTTTTCTTCCTCTGCCCTGGTGCCACATTTCTTGCAAGTGCGAATTCGATACGGTCCAGATGTCTCAGTTCGTTTTGGTATTGTAGAATGACTAGAATCACATGGGGCCAACAGCATGGCAGTAGTCGAGTTCTTTGGGACTTTGTGGACAACACCAATCAAACTTGTTTCCTAATGAGGAATGCAATTATTAAAATTATTAGCTAAATGTAACAATGAAATAGTGACCAGCAAACATGTCCCTAAACACACAACTTACCTCTGTCCTGTGCTCAGCTACCTCAACTTCAGAAACTCCAGAAGCCTATAATGAATCTTTCCATTAGCAATGCCCAGCATAAAAGGAATTATATCAACAAGTGAAATCCTCTACAACATTGAGGCGTTGTAGTCCAGTGTGCAGTAATAGATGTCTAAGTCAGGGAAAAACCCCACAAATTTACCTGCTTTTGATAGGAAGCTCGTGAAATGATTGAAAGATTGCTCGCTAGACCTGTCATCTCTCGGCCAACTTGTTCAAACTTCTCCCATATCTACAGCATATACAAATATATACATATGAAAAGAAGACACAATATTAAAAATATTTTACCTGAATGTTACGCGACTTCTGGGGATATTTGGTTCATTAACAATAGCAAGCAAACCAAAAAAATCACAGATGAAAAAGTGAAAACCAAAGATAAGAGAAGCAATAAAAGATCACTGGTTCACTCTTTGCCTCCAAATATAATATAATCTAATCGTCCATTGATTTGCCCCCAAAACGTTATAATATTGTTTTGCCATATGTCATTTAAAAGAAGTGAAAAGGGGTAAATAAAAGTATAAAACACTCCTCACTTGGATTGAAACCTCAGCATTGAGCTGTCACACATGGCAGCATGAGTAATATGTTCCAGATTCTGTGTGTTCACGAATGCCTTCCTCCTCCTCTCCGTCAATCTGACAGTCAAACTTGTGGTCCACTTGAAAGGAGAGCTGAAGGGAGTCAGCATGGTGAGTACAATGGATGAAGCGGGCAGAGAGAAAGTAGATCACTCCTTGAAAAAAAGGAAGTAGATCCCAGTTTTGCCTCAAGACAATAGAGGAACATGGCTGTGCGGTTACATATATGCCCTTTTGGTTGAGCACTGCTCCTATCCTAACTAGTAACTACAACAGCAAAGGCGCAGTTCAGAAAACAAGCATCCTCCCTTCGAATCTGTTGTTTGGATGACTCAAAAAACAATTTGGAAGACCGAGCTATCCGCTGAAAAATAAACCCAAACAGGCAGCGGAACATCGACATAATCATTACATCAACCGGATATATCCAGAACATCTCACCCTTTGAATTTATGCGGCCAAACGGGACGAAAGACATGGACCATTTTCAAACCCATTTTCAAACTTACAGTGTACAAAGGTGAAAGGTTCCCTATAGGTTGCTAATTGCGAGAGAGATTGAGGGAATAAGGGATACTCACATTGAGAAGCCGCTTCGTTCAAAGCGGCTCCTGTAGTGACTCCTACAAACGGTTTATAGAAACTAGCTTAAGAAACCACTATGTTCAAAAGCTGGTTTCTAAAAAGTAAAAACCAAAAGCGAGAAGCTATTTGGAACAGGGCCTAAAAGTGCTGTTTATGTATCTCTATTAGATAAACACAGTAATAAACACTAGCTAGTTCCCCCCAAGGAATCGGTGTAATAAAGAAACAGCTACCTGCTGGATATCGTCGTCAAACAGCGCAGGGTTCTGCGCATAATCTCCATTTCTCATCTTGGCATCAACCCTTTCCAAATCAATGGCCTTATCAGGCTTGTTCACATGGAAAGTTCCAACTAGCAAATCACACAACAAGGCAAACTTCTCCGAGACTAAAATGTCGAGGAGAGCACTGTTGCACATTGCTTTGTTGGCATCCAAAGATGCTGCAGTTGCATCTTTTAATGCAACAGAGGCAACAATCTCTTTAGCATCCACCACTCCACTAGGGTGCTCTTCTGATGCTACTTGGCCCTTACCTACGTTACCCTGGTAATCGCAGAGAAAACTTGTGTTAGGAAAATTCTGATCATAATAAACCTAACACACAAGGTCGTTCCTTTAATTAAATATTCTGAACAAGAGAATTGTTACTGACTTGTTGCACGGATTGACAAAGATTGTGTCTGAGTGCATCACGGACGCAGCTCTGAATTCCTCCGGCCTGGTTCACACTTGGGGATTGCAGGAAGCCCTCCAATGTGTCCCTCCAGGTAATCCAATGTCGGGCAAGCCTTTGGTGCCCGTCTTGAAGAGAATTGCCGCTACGTGCCACCATGTTGACAGAAGTCTGCACCAAAAACAAGCAAAGGAAGCACATTGAACACGAGTGTGTAGAAAACTGACATCACAGGAGAATGAAAAGGTGACTTGCTCCTCGACAACGAAACATCCAACACGAAACAATACAATAACAGCACACGGGAACAGCTATTCTAAGGTGCCGAGAGACATGAGGCAAAGATTCTCAGCATTTCAAGAACCGAACCTACAAATCTTGGCACATGAGAACGAAATCTTGACAGCAGATAAACAGAAGTTGTAACTTAAGATGAAAACCATAAATATGGCTGAGAAAAGAGAGGGAAGGCAGGGTAGTAGAATGCTTACCGCTCCGGGACCGGGGCTGGGGGTGGGGGCCTTGGCGGCGAGGCGGCGCTTGTAGGTGACGACGTCGGCCGGCTGTTGTGCCTCCGGCGCACGGCGCTTGGGCGGGGGCGGGAGACGGTTGGCGGCCCCCTCGGAAGCCATCTGGAGCAAGCTAAAGCATGGCCAAGAAAGAAAGAGCGAGCCGAGATTGGAATTGGAAGCGAGGCCTAAGGAAGGATGGGAGGGAGGCAAAGGCAAAAAAAAAGCAAGGGAAGCGGGGAGAAGTTTCTAGGGTTTGGGGGATGGTTGCCGGGGAGGATTTGGGATCTCTCGGTGGAGAGGAGAGCGAGAAGAGCAAGCCGCCGCCTCGGAGGGAGAAGAGGAGAGGAGAGAAGAGAGGGGGAGGAGGAGCGGGAGGAAGAAGAAGAAGAAGTGAGAGGAGTTTGGAGGAGGCGGCGGCGTCGGCGGCGAAGGAAATTTATGAAGCCACCCAATGCCCGCCCGCCATCTTGTCCGAATTTGGGCTCGAACCACAAAAAAAGAAATACCATAAATGTTCGATCTTGGGTGGATCTTTCCCGTGCTTTCACTTCATGTTCAATTGGACCCTACTCGTAAGGAAAAGTATCAATTAATAAAAACTCACATATAATTTTGATAATATAAATAGAGTTGTAATAGCGTATATTACAATTAATTTATAGATCTCATCTTGAAAATATATTCTATTAGAAAGCTAATTAGTGTAGAAAAGCTGAAAAATAAATTTTAGGAATTGAAAAGAAAAGCCGTTGACACACCGTCTAGTCCGTCATGGTTATGGATGAGTTCTTTTGGGTTGATAGCTTGTAACTTAAATATTTGAATTCTGACTGTTCGCGAGAGATAGTACACACAGAAAAATAGTCGCATGCGATTTTGGTTGGTACAGTTGAACTCAGTACACTTTTTACTACAATCTTTCTATTAACTCCGTCTTAAAAAATACATTATTTAAAAACTAATTATTGTAGATAGTATGAATATAAGCCAACTCTAAATCATTCTGAACCCAGCCATTCTAGACACATGGTATTTTTTAACGGAAAAGAACAAGTAGAAATGTTATCACTTAGTTCTCTGAAAACCCAGGCAGTCAGGCCTGTCCATGAAAGGAAAAGAACGGATGCCTCTCTCTCAAGAAATGAAAAAAAAAATCCTTATGTTGGGCTTGGGTCAACAACACCCAGAAATGTGATTACATTTGGGCTTCGCCGGCATCACCCAACAAATAAATAGTAAAATGATTCATCACTCCCCAGATAGAGCCGCTCATGATCATCTCTCCCTTTTGCCATGACAGAGATACAATTGTGGCAGGCAGATAATGCGTAACAGAGGCCAGCGAGAGAGATCATGCCAATTTCGCAGAATTTGTCCCAACCACCAGTCCTTCGGAAAGATTTACAATCTCACATAAATGTACTTCTGAAATCATGCCATTTTAACGCTGGACGCTATGGGCCAGGTGTTGAATGGCAGCTCATTCGTGTTAAATTTGGACAAATTTTAAAGCGAACCCATGAAAATACCAAAAATAAGTACAATACAGATATGGGTATGACATTTCCTTCAGGATACCATATTTTACCACTACTGCTATGCTCCTCCCCTTAGCAGCGAGACATCATATCAATGCGCGGTGGTGGCGAACCTCCAGAAAAAGAAGCAGGCATCAGTACATAGCCTAGCAAGGAAGAACTGCACAACTTGATCCAGCAGCGGTCGCTCGCATTGCCCCTGCATCAGGTGATCATTTCATAGAGTCCCCAAGGCTTGTCTTTTACCTAAACATAGGGTGTTCATCAAGTCAGATGAGCACATCAATGAAATTATGAAACACTAGACAACCAGGATGTTGGATAGTGCAAGATAAGAGCATTTTCAAGTGAGGTGAAAAAGAAAGACCAAACATTGGATAGCAACATGATAGGAATCGAATAAAGAAATATAATAAACATTTATTACCAGTGGTTACTCTAAACTTTATATCAATTTATCCACTCCTTTTTTTTGTGCAGTGTACCGACTATGATTTCAGAACAAAACCAAATTACAAGTGACCGAAGTATTTTGCCATGTGCTGAGTACTGACTACGATTTCAGAACAAAAGCAAATTACCAGTGGCTGATGTATTTTGTACTGTAGTGACTAACATTCAGCAGTATAGTAACAGTGAGATATGTATTTGCAGCTAACATCAACAAGTAGTGACACCTTGAAATTTACATACAGTGCAAACTTAAACAACATATGGAAATTTGTCACCAATTAGGCTAAACTCAGTCTCTGTGCATCATGATCACATAGAGCACAGGGTTGTGTAAACAAAGCAAAAACGGCTGATCCTCAGATGGCCTAACAACTAACAAGAGCTCACTTGCTATAAATTTGGTATATCTCGGAACATTTGATTTTGTCGGTAATGAAATTTCTAAACAGGATTAAACCTAGACAACATGATAACCACACCAGCAACTGGAATCTATAATCAACCATGACAGTATAAAATGCATTACAGGCATTAGTGCACTACTGATATATATACCTGGGAGAAGATGAGCAGCTCGAGCTGCCATGGAACACTGCGAATACATTCGAGTAGCATTTTGTGAGGTATGCAAAGTTTCGTATTGGCGGCAATGCGGGCACACGCTCCCCTTTCCTCAGCAGCTCCTCCAAGTTGAGCCTTTGCAAGGTGAGCACAGCCTTGTTGTCTCTCCAAACAAAGGCGAGCCGGCCATCCTGGAGGACAAAGAGTGACCCGGGCTTTGAGCCAGGGTACCTGAACCCGTACCCGGTGGCAATGCCCTCACCGGCAAAGCTTCTCTCGATGTCCACACCACGGGACTCCTCATCAGTCTGCCATGGAAAAGCCTCCGCCGATGGCTCACCCACTCGCACGATGAACATGGACGACCCATTCGGATGCACGACATAGTGCGTGCCCTCCAACACCTTGGTTGCAATCAGCAGAAGCTTCCCCTCGCTGTCCTCCTCGTATGAGAGGAGCAGGAAGAAGAGAGCCTTGCCAGGTTTACGCTCGTCCTCCGGCCGCCCTGGCGGCCACCCGAATGTGCCTCCCCACAGCCCGGCGTACTCCCGGCCGGGCATGGGCGCCTGCGCCGTCAGCTTGTAGAGCGCAAACCGGTTGTCGTGCATGCTCGGCCACGCGCGGTAGGTGGACAGGCGCATCCGCGCGCCCCGGAGACACAGGCCGACGCTGTCGCCGGCGTGCAAGAAGTCGTCCAATGCCAGATGCTTGCTGTCCGCGTACTCCGCCCTCGAATTCGCCGACGCCGACCGCGTCACCATGTGCCGCAGGCCGTTCTTAACGTACCCGGCTATCGCAGAGAAGCTCCTCCGCAGCCGCATCCTTTCGCCGGCGGTGTCGCCCGTCGGCGGCGGTATCTTCTTGGCCCCCAGCAGCAGCGCCTCGACCTCCGGCCTGCGCACCATGCCACTGCTCGCCTCACTGTGCAGCCGCAGCATCGCCTCGCGCCGCGCGGCGAGCAGCGGGAGGTCCTCCTCGGAGCGTGCGAAGAGCGGGGCAGCCGCGAGGTCCGGCGGGAGCGTGACGCGGCACGCGGCGACGAGGGCGTCGAGCAGCCGGCGGCGGTCGCTGAACGCGAGGTGGGGAAGTGGGAGGAGGAGGGGGATGGGAGCCTGGGGGTGTGGGCCTCGAGGAGGAGGGTGTTGGCGTGGGGGTGGAGGGAGGAGAGGAGGCCGGGAAGAGGGAGTCGGGGTGGTGGCCGTGGAGGAAGAGGAGGGCGGGGCGGCCGTGGGCGTCGGCGAGGAGCTCGAAGACGGGGGCCCAGAGGAGGTGCGGGGAGAGCTCCTGGGGGATGGAGCGGACGGCGACGAGGGAGAGGAAGCCCGGGAGCGCGGCGACGAGGTTGCCGAGCTCGGGGTTCTGGTGGGCCCAGAGGCCCAGGAGCGGGGAGGCAGAGTGGAGGAAGCGGCAGACGGCGAGGGAGGAGTCTCCGACAGCGGCGCGCCAGGCGAGGACGTGGGAGGGGGAGGGGAGGAAGCGGCGGCACTGGGCGAGCCACGCCTTGTCGGCGGCGGAGAGGGCGTCGTGGAGGCGGCGCGAGGCGGCGGAGAGCGCGAGGAGGTCACGGGGGCGGAGGTGGGTGGAGATCAGGGAGAGGACGTCCTCGGGCAGCGACAGTATCAGATCGGCGCCGTCGCCGGCGAGCTCGCCGTCGCCGGAGGAAGGCATCGGGATGGGGGGCGCGGTTTCTTGTGGATGTGTGCTTCTTCTAGAACAGCAACTCTCAGCAAGTCACCGGGCTGCACGCGAGGCGACTCGGTGTCGACGGTCTCCCCTTCAAAAGACTCGGCGACAGTCTAAACGACAGCCACACATGAAAAATTGTATATATCGTGATAACTTTTTTTTTGTTGGGAGGGTTTCGGCGCCATCTTGAACCCATAACCACTTCGAAGCAGCGGTATCTATTAAGAGGTCTATCCCGATTCAAGTGCACAAGTCAATCTCGGTGAGATTCGTAAATCCAATTTTGGGTGAGGTACGTAAGATCAACCCCAGAGGAGTTCGGAGCTAATCTCAGATGAGGTGCGTAAAAACAATCCCGAAGGGGTCCGAAGCCAACTTGGGCGAGATGTGCAAGACCAACCCGGAGGGGTTCCGAGGTCAACCCCGAACAAAATTCAAAGCTAGCCATAAACCAACCCCGGAGTATCGAACACGATGGGACTCACGCCGAGCGAATGACATAGATACCCCTTAAGAGTAGGCTGAGCCTGATGGCAAACCTGTAAATTCACTTGCCTTTCTCTCCCCCTCTATAAATATGACCTCATGTAATGGGAGAGGGGGAGGCCATTTGTAATCCTAGATACTCATATTGATACACTTGGGTCATTTGAGTGTTTCTCCTTGAGTCCCTCCGCATCCTTGGTGTTCTCCGCATTCGACTGGGGGTGCTTCTAAATTTACTGTTCGGTCTCGTATCGACGATAGTTGACATCGTCCGTGGGGACTCGAGTAAGAAGCCATGCTGCCTAAGAAGAGGAAGGCACGAAAGGTTGCCGATGTGGGAGGCGCGAACCCTCTTTCGAGGCCAAAGTCAAGCCGGATCGTAGTCCGCGCCGTCTCGGGGCCGAAGGCACAATTAGATCTCTCCACGGAGGCTTAGGTCATCGGCGAGACCACAGCATCTCGAGAGGCTGACTTTCCGAATGCTTGTGAGGAGGTGGAGCAGGAGTTGGAGGACCTATGAAGGCAGTTGAGGGAATCACATACCGAGGCTCCGCGATCTAGATCAAGGCTCGCCAAGCAGGAGATTTCGGGCGCAACTTGAAAAGACACGAGCCAAAGCAAGATCCCTGCCACCCGTGGAAGCCTAGGAAGTCTAGGAGCTAAGGAATTAGTTAGAGGAAGCACGAGCATTGGCACGGGAGACAGCAAGCCTCAAGGTCCTCGAGGTCGAAGCTCTTCGAGCCAAGCTGGTCGAAGTCTGCGCCCGAGCGAACCTGCCACCTTCAGCCAGAGCCCAAGAAGCCAGCGACCTCTAGGCACAACTTGACAAGTACGGAGAGAATTCTTGGCCTCGGCCAAGGGCGCAGGGACGAGCCGTAGACACCTAGGGGCTGAGCTGCCCTGGGCTGGCCCAATGCAGGCCTCGCACCCAACTCCGCACCGAACTTCCCTTGCAGCCTCCAACCTCAAGGGGCTCCCTCCCACGAGATTGCTAGGTCTCTTGATCATTCCAACCCACTGATCCCGGCCTTGCAAGTCACGCCGTGGGCGACACAGTTCCGGATGCCCGAGGTCACAAAGTACTTGGGGAGCTCCGACCCAGTGGAGTTTGTTCATGTGTACGAAACCACCATAGTGGCAGCGAGAGAGGGCGAAGTCACCATGGCAAAGAGGTTGTCCTTGGCCCTCTTGGGGGTTGCCCATTCCTGTTACCTCTCCCTCTTGCCGTGCTCTATGTACTCGTGAGAGCAACTTTGGGAGAAGTTGAGAAAGCACTTCCAAGGAACCTGAACCAAGCTAGTGACATCCTTCAACCTTTATGCATCCAAACAAATGCTAGGCGAGTCCATTCGGGACTTCATGCACCGGTTCATCCATATCTATTGCCAAGTCTAGGGCATTCCTGACACAAGTTCCATGGAGGCCGCACGCTGGGCTCTCCATAAGGGGGAGTTGGCTGACAAGTTGGATCGGAAGGAACCAAATATGGTGGTAGAGATAATTTCCAGCATGGAGAAGTACTTTAAGTTCGAGAAGGGTTGGGTTCACAGGGAGGTGGAAACCTCAGCCACGGTGTCCCTCGCACACCCGCATGACCCCAAGTCCGCTAAAAGGCAGCAACGCCGCCACCGCCCTGTGTACCGTGTCAAATCCGAAGCCGCTCAGCCATGCCGCGATGATCACCGGGGCAACAACTGTGGGCGCAAGCGTGAGGGCGATCGATGGCATGATGGGGATGCTGCGACCATGGCAACAATCCCTTTTTCTGTGCCATTCATGGATAGACTTACCACGAAACTTCGTGGTACGAGCTCGTCGCCTCCACCCGACAACTTCATAGACAGCAAGTCTAGGCCACCGCCGATGCACCACAGTGCAACCCACCTCCCACGCCCGCGGCGGCAGCCACGCTACCTACCTTGGTCGCTTCGCTTCGGCTTGAGGCCGTGGGACAAGCTGTTGATCCTATGCGTCGTGTGGTGTATGCAATCACTGGTGGAAACTCATAATTAGAGACCTTAAGCCCATTAGAGTAGTTACAGCCGAATAATAATTAGAGGCTAAAAGTACTTTATTAATTACAAGGGCTTAAGGTCTGTACATATAGATGCCCTTGGTTATTACAATATTTACTGTCCATTACCACACAAGATACTAAGCGGTAAGTATATATATATATATATATATATATATATATATATATATATGTATGTATGTATGTATATGTATATGTGTGTGTGTATATTCTACAAGCAGGTGTAAAATGCGTGTCGAAAAATTACTACCGTGTGTGAGTGAAGTTATTACCAAACATATGTAGAGTTACTGTCAGTTATAACACTACACAACTAGTAGTAACTCTACATATATTCGATAGTAATTATACTCACGCACGACAGTAACTCTCCGGCGCGCATATTGCGCGCAGACGCGGAATAGCGCAGTCGTATACACACACACCCATCCGACTCGATATGATGAGCTACAGGTCGTCTAGTCCTCCCGGCTGTTGTATAGGGCCTCCATCTCGTCGTACCCCCAGTCAGCCTCAATCTTATATCCCTGTGTACCTTCATTATTAACCCCACCCCTTGTCAAATCTCAAGTATACCCCAGCTGAATATGGCTCTGAAAGGGAGAGATTTAGTAGCAAGAGTGAGTATGAAGTACTCAGTAAGTTTTTAGATAATGATGCACATTTGTCCTCATATTTATCAAGTTCTTACCTGATCTATTATGCAAAAACCCATTATTATCATTTTAAAGATTTTTTAATATTTTAACATTCTGAAATTTGCTCTAACAATCATTCTAGAGAAAAGAGAGCCCTAGTGGTTTCCGTAGACTCTTTATTCTGGATTCTTATGGACACCGGGTCTTTCGTATTTCATTTGATGTGATCCTAAATTCAGAATACGGAATGTTTTCTCGACTCTTATTACTATATCTCCATCCAACTATTAAAATAGCCGTTGGTCGAGCGGGTGTGAATACTCGACACTCCATCTACGCTAATATAAGTGTCTTGGAACTCCCAGGTTCTATACCAGTCATGAGTTCCTCCCCTAGTTTATATTACTTACTCATGATAGAGATATTAGCAATAAAAGAGAGTAACATGTTTCGCCCACCTGAGACGGGAAATATGATTGATACTGTTTTATAGCCTATTCCAGAATGAAGATTGTTTTCTAGTCCTTATATTATATTCGTATGCAGAGGGTCTCACCAGGCTCTAAATCTCTACCAGAGCACTCTCTACCCTCCTTTATTATTTTGCAGGCCACTGCTCCTTCAGTGGTCCTATTCTCTTTCTTTTCTTATCATGAGTCATTCCTCATTTCTTTTAGAAATTACTTTTTATGCAAGGTAATCATAGAAAATAACCATATCTAAAATAATTCATGTACCACAGCATGTTTAAAAGCCTGCTTCACTTGCCTGAATGTGGGGTATCTGCCTTAGTGGTGGTCTGACTGATTTCTTCCCGTTGGACCAGTTCTTCCCTTGCATTACTTGAGGTCAAATAACTATTTAGTACTTTTGATTATGTTCTACATGAAGCAACAACCCTTATTGAATGTTTTTTACATTTATTTATTTTTAGATTCCTGTCTATTATTTGGGAAGTTACGCTGGATTGTTTTTCCTTAGTGAAATTATCGAGCTTCTTTTAGTCCAGTCTATAGATATTTGGTTTATTATGTGTATGCAGTTATTTATTTATTTACACATTCTTTTTAGTGTTTTATTTACTGCTTGGCCTACTGGCCCATTTCCTTTGGACGCATGAGCTTGAGAAGCAGCCCATAGGCCCATAGTTATTGGGTGCATGGCTCTTGAAGCTGGCCCGTAGCCATCTCTTTCTTCCTTATCTCTTCCCTTTGCTTTGCATTCCCGCATGGTGCTTCATTTCCCCCTTCTTGTTTCGCCTCCTTTCTCCCAATTCCGCCGCTAGTCTCGGCTTGGTCGGCCACGACGCCATGGAGGGCGTGCCTCCTCGTGCCGTTCCCAAGCTCTGCCTCACCTCCACTCTGTTTCCCCCTTTATTGGCATTGCCGGATGTGCCTGGTTCGCCTTATTTTTCTCGCTTCCTCCCCTTCATCGCCGGTCCGATTCCAGCCGCCCATGGTGAGTTGGGGTTCGGCTTCATCGGATCTGGTCCCAAAGTGAAGTAATACAACTTCTTTCCCATTGGATTTGTCATCGCTGGCCTCCTTGGTGCGCCGAACCCCATTGGATCCTTCGGTTCCATCGGTCCCTCATCGCTGTTGGAGCTGAGCGTCTTGGTGGCTGTATGCCACCAACTCTTGGCATTCTGGAGGCTACACCCGTTGGCACCATGCTCTGGTATACCTTGGGCTCGTTATTCACCCACTCTCATCCAGCACTCTGGTACAGTGAGCAACCATGAGGTACTGGGGCTTTGGCATGAGCCGAGGAGTATGTTCATGGCTCACTGGTGGTATTGTTGGTTTTCTCCTTTCCCTTCTTTGTTGGCTTTATTTCATGTCCCGCTGGGCTTCGGTGATGACCAGTGGCATGGAGATGAATTGAGTGGCTCCTCAAGAATGGATGTTTTACCTCCGGATGATAAAAACCCCATTACGTGAGAGGTGTCGATTGGCCCTGGACAATCCTGGTATCTCGATGAGCGATTGCCCCTCGAGCAATATTACTACAATTCAAGTTCTAACTGCAATCTATTCATTAATTTGTTTTAGCATTTCTATTTGTGGTTTTGGATAATATGACTTTGCAGGTGTTCCAAATTGAGTCTACTGTGAAGACATTGATTTGTTAGATAGAATTTGATGCAATGCACTTGTATAGGCTTATTTTTGTAATTAGATGAAATTGTAATTGTGTAACACTTAATTGTAGGATTTTATTCTTTTGTAAATATTGAGATTGAATTATTGTACATTGGACTCATAATATTAAAGTTGAATGTATGTGAGTTTTATTCGTTGTAGCTAAATTGTTTGTAACTAGACTTTTTGTATCATGTCACTCCATTTGTTCTGTGATGGAAGATTAAATGTTAAACATTCTCATTAATGTATTAATTTTGGCTTAACTATATGATTCGGATTAATTAGTTTTCTGAGGGTTGTCATTCACCCAAAGTGAGAGTGTGGTCTTCAATGTTGTTGATATCCCATATCAATACAACGTGATCCTAGATAGGGTGGCCCTCAATCGCTTTGGGACGGTGCCTTACCATGCCTATCTATGTGTGAAGCTTCCTTGCCCTGGAGGGGTCATCAACGTATGTGGCGACCAAGATCTTTCAAAAAAGATAGATGAAAACATCTAGGTGACGATCCGATACATGCACTCCATTGCCCTGGAAGTCACGAAAGCCGAGCTAGGGGCTCAGGCCTCTTCCTCCAGCAAATGGATCCCTAAGCTGATGCCTGACGGGGAGACTCAGGCCAAACCCCTCTTAGAAGCCGCCCTACCAAGACCGTGCTGCTGGGCATGGACCTCGACCCTGCAATGGCTATGGCCATATTGGCCACCTTATGGGCAAACCACAACATATTCGCCTGGGGCCCCGAAGACTTCCCCGGTGTCCCAAGGGAAATCATCGAGCACCGGCTCTCTGTGAAGCCTGAGACCAAGCCTATTAGGTAGAGGCTCCGAAAGTTGTCGAGTGAATGCTAGGTCACAGCGAGGCAGGAGGTGGAGAAACTTTGGAATGCCGGCATGATCCGGGAGGTGGTGCACCCCGAGTGGCTTGCCAACCTAGTTCTCGTCAAAAAGTCCAACAGGCAGTGGCACATGTGCATGGACTATACCAACATAAATCGTGCATGTCCAAAGGACGACTTCCCACTCCCAGGATCGACTAGCTGGTTGATGCCACTTTAGGGTGTGAGCTCATGAGCTAGCTCAACGCTTACTCGGGGCACCACCTGGTGTGAATGGCCAAGGAAGATGAAGAAAAGACCAGCTTCATCATACCCTTCGGGACGTTCTGTTATGTCTGGATGGCATTTGTGCCACCTTCGCCATGCTCGTGTACAAAGCGCTTGACTCCCAGATCAGCCGCAACATGGAAATTTATGTGGATCACACCGTCGTCAAGAGCGTTCTTGCATAGGCACACACCGCAAATTTAGCAAAGCCTTGGGAGTAAATATGCATTATTTAATTGTTTTTATCGGTCAGTAATATTGTCACGTCGTTATACCAAGACCTTTTACATATATAAAAGACAGTAAATACAAATTCAACTAATTGATTTTACATATAGCCAAATAGCGTGGTCAGTCACTTTTTACCAAAGATAACAAATAAGTACAAAACTAACTGCTTTGAAGTTTTTTCTAGTGGCAGAGGTAGCATGCTATCTCTGTCTTCGAAACTTCATAGACGATATGGTCGGCATTGAATGGTTCAGGATCATCAGTGAACGAAGCTCAAAATGCGTCCACCCAATGACGCGCTCATTCGAGTGTCTCCCGAACACCCTCCAACTAAACAATCAAGTCGAATTGAGCCAATAGGTTCTTTTCCCTTTCTTGAGGGGTCTCAGCAAGGTTGACTTAGTCGCCCGCCACCTTGATTAAGCACTCCAAGCAACGATAAGCCTCCTGGAGACATACAACGTCATTGTGGAGGACCACGTCGATGGTGAGGTTAGTTTGTCAGAAGCGGGAGACCCACCAGAAGATGCGGCGGAGGAGGATGTCAAGACGACATGTGGCCTTCAACTGTTTTGGCAAATCCTCAGATATAGGAGGGAGGACACTGTTGGCACAGTGTCCTTCCGCAGCATCTGCCAGCATACAGCCGACGAGGTGCTCGTCCAGGATGGCCATTAATGCTGGCAACAAGTAAGAGTAGGGAGCCATTTATTTGTGCTTGAGAGACAAGGAAGATAGCCGGCCGGCGATGTGCTTGTATAGGATCAACGATGTGGAGATTAATCTCTGGTGGAGGATGATCATTTTTTATAAATTTTCGTTTTTATTTATGCACCGAGGATGTGAGACTCCGTCAGATGTGAGACCTGCATTGTGGAATCCGGTGCTGTCTTCTGCTGCAGCATTATTTTCTTCTTCAGACGATTTTCTTGTTGGACTTGATCTTGACAATATTGTATTTGCGTGCGTGTACATGTTAGTCGTGTGCAGCACGAGTCAATGAGTTGGTCACATGTTGTGGACTAACTGCCTGAGTTAGTCAGTCAGTTGCGTGTCAAACACAAGAGAGAGCAACAGTTTGGTAGAGCAACAGTTTGCGTGCCATAATACAGTAGATTGTTACAGTAGGTTTGCGTTGCGCGATCAACTGTAAAGGCATCCACAGTGTATAAAAACAGAGGGTCTTAAACCACCTTAAGATCGACCTTATACATTACAGGGGTGACCTTAAGCAGGCCATAAGCAAAAAAACCTTAAGACCAGTCCTCAAGCTAAAGACCTGGCCATAAGCATTAAAATACATTTTTTCTTTATCTGACAAGTGGGACCATCTTAAGGCCCAGTGGGTTATATACATTACAGTATTGGCCTTAAGGTTTAGATGGGACCCACCTTAAGACCTCTTGTGTTATATACACTATGAATGCCCTAAGCAGTTGATGCATATATTATTTAAGCTTACATGCAACAAGCGAGACAGTCCAGCATATAGTAATACTAGCCATGCAGCTAGCTTGCTAGGGACATGACAAGAAGATAGATAACCAAAACATGCAGCCAGCGGATGGTCCGTCTGCTCTGCTGTGCTGCAGGCGCACGCGAGAGAAACCGACCGATTAATCGTGCGGCAGTGCCGGGACAAGGAGGAGCTTCTCCTTCCGGTGCACCGTCACCCCGAACGACTCCGCCGTATCGATCACCGACCCTTTGGAAGCTCCGGTCAAGTGGTACATGAGGTTCGCCAGCATGATCTCGACGGTGGCGATCGCGAAGTTTATACCTGGGCATATCCTTCGCCCGGTCCCGAACGGCAAGAAATGGAAATCGTTTCCCTTGTAGTCGATAGCCGCGCTGCTACCACCCTCCATGAACCGCTCCGGCATGAACTCCTCTGCCATCTCCCAACAGCTTGGATCCCTTCCTAGAGCCCACCCGTTGACGATGACGCGCGTCTCGGAGGGTATCGTGTAGCCCTCTACGTCGCAGTCGGCCATGGAGAGGTGGGGCACGAGGAGCGGTGCCGGGGGGTGGAGCCGAAGCGTCTCCTTGATGACCGCCTTCAGGTAGGGCATGCTACTAATCATCAGGTTATCTTCGGTAAATATTTCCTTTCTCTTGGGTCCGCTTCTCCTTGCCTCGGCTTGCAGCTTGGCCATGAGGTGGGGCTTCTGCACGAGCTCAACCATCGCGTATTCCAACACTATGAATGATGTGTCCGTGCCAGCTTCGAACATGACCTGCACATGTGTACATATATTAATTGAATTTAGATGCCCGTGCGGGCTTTAATATAGTACCAGATGATCTATCGATCGATCATTGTCGTACGCTATGTTGTCCAGAAAAATACTACATAATTACCACCAATAGTGCTTTAATATTGTCTCTGGTGAGGCTGTACTCTTGTTGAACAGAGAGCAGCACATCGATGAAGTCACTCTCTTCATCATCATGTTGCGGCACCGATGGCTTGGCGGCATGGTCGTCGATGAGCTTGTCGAGCAGCTCATCCCATCTCTTCTTCACCTTCTCGGCCTTGGCGCACACCACCCTCCTCACCATTTCCATCCTCCCCAAGCTCGGGAAGTGGTCCTCCAGGTTGAACCCGCCGATGAGCATTGAGTTCGCCTCGACCAGCTCTCGGAACAGTTTGTTCCGGCCTTCCTCCTTGAAGAACTTGCCCGATACGGCGTGGCACACGATGTCGTTGGAGAACGAGTTGAGCAGCTCGCTCAGGTCTACCGCCGTGCTCGCTGCGGCTGCCTCGCGGATCTTGGCCATGACCAACCGCACCTGTCGACCATTAATCATCCATCACAATGCATGATCAGGTTAATTACAGCATTGATTGACATGCATGCACGAACATATAATTAAAATTAATATAGAGAGCGATCGGGTACCTCTTGCTCGCGGGCTCGCCGGTAGGATCGGACCTTTTTGACGGTGAGGAGGTGCGTGGTGGCAATCTTTTTGACCTGGCGCCAGTGCTCGCCGTAGGGGGAGAAGGCGATGTCAGACGAACCGTAGAAGAGGATGTCGGTGACGGCGGAGTAGGGCCGGGACGCGAACACGTGGTCGTGCGTGCGCAGGACGGCCTGCGCCGCGCGAGGGGACGACACGATGAGGGTCGGCACGGCGCCGAGGCGGAGGAGCATGAGGCCGTCATGGCCGTGCTTCCCGGCGAGGTCGCGGAGGGAGACGTGCGGGAGGGAGCCAACGAGGTGATGAAGGTGACCGATCACGGGGAGCTTCCATGGAGGCGAAGGTAGCTTGTTCAGCAGCTTGCCTGCTCCCCTGCTCGTGCTGGTCGTCGCGAAGCGGATGGTGATGAGCAGCAGGAGCAGAAGAGGGCATACCATCAGCAGGAGAGAATAGTACACCGGTGTCTCATGGGGGCCACCGTCGTCATAGAGCAGCGCTAGCACCTGAGCCATGGCTCCCGGCCCCTAATTCGCTTGCTTTTTTATATGTCGGCTGAACAAACCAATTAACTAGCTAGCTTGGTGGTTTTATTGAATCAAATCAATTGTATGTGGCTAGTGCGATGCCTTCAGCTAGACCGCTGGGTTTTATATATAGCCATAGCTCCCTCTAATTCGCTTGCTTGCAGTTGAACAAATTATCTAGTGCGAGGCCTTTAAGCTAGACCGCTGGGTTTCCTGCTTGCGTTTTTATACACAGGTAAGTAGCACAAGGCAAATCATGCAATTCGCTCGGTCCATACCACCACTATGACATATGATTTTTGAATTATGACTGTTCGTGAGAGATATTACGAAGAGAAAGACAATTGCATGCCAATTTGCCCAGTGTAGTGTGTACTACAATTAACTAGTAGACATCGCCTCCATTGGTCTGACCGACAAGGTACCGGCGGTTTGACCGGTGGCCGGTCTGACTGGCTTGAAGCTAACGGTTTGACCGGTGGCCGGTCTAACCGGGCCTAGTTTTGGACCCGGAAACAACATCTGCAAATCCTTTGTGTCAATCATACCAGTCCAAAAAAAGCTAGTGCATATAGTGGTAACAAAGATACATATCATCCATAATGACAAATATTATTAAATTAACTAGTATGGGCTTTACGACTAAGTTTTACATTCCACGGCCCAGAAGCCAAATATATAAATTATAGTGGAAGGTAAAAATGACGTGAAGAAGACCATTTAGTTTGCCCATAGGCAAACAACTGTGGGACGCAACCTATTCTTCATGACTCTCACTGTAGTCAAAGCAATCCTCCTCTAAGAAATAATAATTAAGCAATGGTGAGTACAAAATGTACCTTGCAAGTTACACCAATAACAGAATAAATGTAGGCAAGGGTGATATCAAGGAAGGAATAATATGGTTATTTGAGCGTAAAACCAATTTGATAGGTAAATACAATACATAAATGTAGATTGCTGAATTTAATACAATAAGTAAATAAAATAATATTTTCATCAAATGATACCGTTAGTTTAGGTCCAACCTAACGCTAACCTATCTACGAGCATCCCACCTGGATAATCTTTTCCAAAAGATCTCATCTTTCATTTAACCAAGTTTTTGAAAAACAAAGTCTAATCTATGAAAAACTTTAATCTGCTTGCCCATGACTATGGACACAACTATCCATGATAGTTTATACACTCTGCAGATGTTGTACAACTTTACCCATAACATATAATTTACTTATACTGTCCGTTTTACATACTTCTAAATATATACGACTAACAGATTATCACATGATCTTTACAATATGCAATCCCCAACCTGGCCGCACCCTGCTTAGGTTTCACAATAACATTGCATCCGCTAAGTTAGATCCCCTCTTGCGCTGTGCGAGTTACCAGTGGTTTCGCCGTACCCACATTCAACTTGTTGTGAAACCAAGATTTAGACCCGTAATTTACTAAGCTAGATCTGTTGTATACAAAACTCATGGTAGTACCATGTCTTAAGCTAGACTGGGTTTCTTGCGACAATCATGACATGGCATCTATGGAAAAACTCCAATATATGTAGGATGACGACCGTGTTTCAAGCGACTTGGTGAAGGAGATGAGCTGCCATCGGGCGATGATTTTCAATTAATTCATTTGCTGAAAAATGAGAACACATTTTAATAAATTGCTGAAAATGATGAAATATCTCAAAAATTCATAAATGATGATTTTAAAAATAATTATATTGGTTTTAAAATTTTTGAGATGTTACAAGTCTGCACCGAAGAAATTTAAACTTTGTAAAAAACAAATTTCAACTCAATAAATTTAACAATGGTTCATCACATAATGACATAACCTTCTCACATATTTTCAGTGGCATGATTACATTTTGGCCGCACATCTTTTGCCATGGATGAATACATGAAAAGGTCTTATCATCGAGGCTGGCCATGCAAATGATGCATGCGTGAACGCTACAATGACTAATCACCAAGATAGCGAAATTAATCTAAAAAGAGCAAGATTGCGAAATTAATCTAAAAATAGCAAGATTCTGAAATACACTTGTCTTGTAATGGACGGCCTGGCCGGGAGCATAAAATCAACAAGATTCTGACCATTAATTTAACGCAGATGTATATGATGTTTGGAGCTTTCTTCAAATCTAGGTTTAGTTATTAAAAAAGTTAAGATAGCAACAAGCGAATTAATTAGCAAAAGGAAATGTACTACTTTGAATTATTTTCCTGTCTGGTGTGACCTTTTGTCAATAACTTTCGGTGCATTGTGGAATCCGGTGCCTGTTTTTCTCTTCGGACGATTTTCTCTACACTGACGATCATCTGACCATCATGGTTTCAATACTGCATTGTATTGTATTATTTATGCTTACATGCAACGACAGTCCACCATTGATGCATATAGTAATACTAGCCATGCAGCCAGCTTGCTAGGAATATGACAACAAGATAGATAATTAAATGGTCCATCTGCTCTGCTGTGCTGCAGGCGCACGCGAGAGAGACCGATCGATTAATCGTGCGGCAGTGTTGGGACAAGGAGGAGCTTCTCCTTCAGGTGCACCGTCAGCCCGAACGACTCCGCCGTATGGATCACCGACCCTTTCGGTAGCTCCCAGTCGAAGTGGTACATGAGGTTCGCCAGCATGATCTCGACGGTGGCGACCGCGAAGTTTATACCTGGGCAAATCCTTCGCCCGGCCCCGAACGACAAGAAATGGAAATCTTTCCCTTGTAGTCGACAGCCGCGCTGCTACCACCCTCCATGAACCGCTCCGACATGAACTCCTCTGCCATCTCCCAACAGCTTGGATCCCTACCTAGAGCCCACCCGTTGACGATGACGCGCATCCCGAGGGTATCGTGTAGCCCTCTACGTCGCAGTCGGCAATGGAGAGGTGCGGCACGAGGAGCGGCGCTGGGGGTGGAGCCAAAGCGTCTCCTTGATGACCGCCTTCAGGTTGGGCATGCTACTAATCATCATATCGTCTTCGGTAAATATTCCCTTTCCCTTTTGTAATGCCCCTATTTCTGGAGATATTACTGAACTCCATAATCGTACAAGAATGAACAGTTATGGCGTTCTAATTATGAGCGATCATCACAACAGTATAAACTTACACCAAAAGATTCAACTTTACTACAACATACGGTTGTCACCAGTTTTACTAGCGGGCGCGCAAGCCCACAAACCACAATACATTACAAAAGACATCCCAGGCGGCCTGAGCGAGGCTAAGACCTAAGACCAAAACTCCTCCGCATAGAAGGGCTCCTCGGGAACTTCGCCTTCTTTTGGGACTTCCTAATTCTCTGGGTCTTCTGTTAAATTGTTTAGCAAGTCATGAGTACCACCGTACCCAGCGAGCCACAAGAGTAATCATGTCTTACTACTTGCAAGGATATTCAAGGATGGGAGTATACTGGTTTATTATGTTGAGTGGATGCAATTTTATTTGCAAAGAAATAAAAGTGAAATATTTTCTCCTTAAGATCAGGAGGTTTTATCAGATAAAGGTTCACCATTAACCAAATTAACACATAAAAAATTCTACTTATGCCTCGTTGTTGGAATCACCAAATTAAGACAGCTTCATTAACCAGAAGCATGGCGTATTCGAATATCATTTATTTCACTCTGCAGAGTTGCTCAACTTTACCCACACGACCCTCGCCCTGTTTTCCTAAGGTAAAGTCGTGGGCTTGGATCACTTTTGTGATGCCCCACATACAGACTCTTACCTTAGTACCAGTTTTCAAATTCTATTAGCCAACGACCAAGTCACTTAGTAGTACGAAATGTTGTATGAGATGATCATATGAATATTTGTACAATATTTTAATTTCTTACTAAGCTTGTCAAGGTGAATATGGCCATCAATCAAGGCAGGGCATTTTTCAGTGGTAGAAGTAACTAATTAGCATGTCATTCTAAATATTTTATTTTAAGCAACTAATATTTCAAAACTATCCATAATGCAAATATATTAGTTAAATAATGTAATTTCATGGGATTCAATATGATCAAAAACTTGTAACTTGCCTTGCTGCTCTGGGATTTCTACAACGTCAGACATCCGGGGTGGTAGCTCGGTCAAAGAAGCGCAACTTCGGTGAACTCGGACGCTAGCGTAAACACATAAAATAACAACATAAGTCCAAACTTGATTCTAAACAAGCTAGGAAAATAATCTAATTAAAAAGGATTAAACTGCATAAAATTTCAAATAAAGAATTTGGCAATCGGAGGAATCGAAGGGATTTGAATTTATAAAATTGGATTTTTGAGAGATGGAGGCCAAATTTGGGTTCTAGATATTAATCTGGTCAAAATGGTGTATTTTTGGGATTTTTGGGATATTTGGAATTTTCTAGATTTTTTCTGGGATTTTTAATAAATTTTTCGGATTTTTAAATTCATGTGAACAGTAATGGGCTCGGCCCGATGAACAGTGCGGCCGAGCAGGCCGAACGGCCCGCAGCCCACGCGAGCATGCGGCCGGAGAAGTACTTTAAGTTCGAGAAGGGGTGGGTTCACAGGGAGGTGGAAACCTCAGCCACAGTGTCCCTCGCACACCCGCACGACCCCAAGTCCACTAAAAGGCGGCAACGCCGCCACTACCTTGTATACCATGTTAAATCCGAAGCCGCTCAGCCATGCCATGATGATCATCAGGGCAACAACCGTGAGCAGAAGTGTGAGGGCGGTCGATGGCATGATGGGAATGTTGCAACCATGGCAACAGTCCCTTTTCTGTGCCATTCATGGATAGACTTACCACGAAACTTCGTGGTACGAGCTCGTCGCCTCCACCCGACAACTTTATGGACAGCAAGTCCAGGCCACCGCCGATGCGCCACAATGCAACCCACCACCCATGCCCGCGGGGGCAGCCACGCTACCTACCTTGCTTCGCTTCGGCTTGAGGCCGTGGGACAAGCTGTTGATCCTATGCGTCGTGTGGTGTATGCAATCACTAGTGGAAACTCATAATTAGAGACCTTAAGCCCATTAGAGTAGTTACAACAGAATAAAAATTAGAGGCTAAAAGTACTTTATTAATTACAAGGGCTTAAGGTCTACTTTGTTGGTTCTTGTGTGTGCTGATGAGTTCTACTTTGTTGAATTTGGAGGTTGGGGATGCTCTTGCTCTCACTTGGTTATGTCTTTCTGATTTGGCTAAGCTCTATGGATGTCATCCTCTGGCTCACTGGTGGCTATGGGTGGTGGTATTGTTGGTTTTCTCCTTTCCCTTCTTTGTTGGCTCTATTTCATGTCTCCGCTGGGCTTCGGTGATGACCAGTGGCATGTAACATGGCTTATGCATGGAGATGAATTGAGTGAACTCCTCAAGAAGGACAGATAGGTAAAGCTTAAAGGTAAGAATATATGTTTTACCTCCGGATGATAAAAACCCCATTACATGAGAGGTGCCGATTGGCCCTGGACAATTCTGGTATGTCGATGAGCGATTGCCCTCGAGCAATATTACTACAATTTAGGTTCTGACGGCAATCTATTCATTAATTTGTTTTAGCATTTCTATTTGTGGTTTTGGATAATATGACTTTGCAGGTGTTCCAAATTGAGTCTACTGTGAAGACATTGATTTGTTAGATAGAATTTGATGCAATGCACTTGTATAGGCTTATTTTTGTAATTAGATGAAATTGTAATTGTGTAACACTTAATTGTAGGATTTATTCTTTTGTAAATATTGAGATTGAATTATTGTACATTGGACTTGGAATATTAAAGTTGAATGTACGTGAGTTTTATTCGTTGTAACTAAATTGTTTGTAGCTAGACTTTTTGTATAATGTCACTCCATTTGTTCTGCGATGGAAGATTAAATGTTAACATTCTCATTAATGTATTAATTTTGGCTTAACTATATGATTTGGATTAATTAGTTTTCTGAGGGTTGTCATACACCCGAAGTGAGAGTGTGGTCTTCAACGTCGCCGATATCCCATATCAATACAATATGATCCTAGGTAGGGCGGCCCTCAATCGCTTTGGGATGGTGCCTTACCATGCCTATCTATGTGTGAAGCTTCCTTGCCCTGAAGGGGTCATCAACGTATGTGGCGACCAAGATCTTTCAAGAAAGATAGATGAAAACATCTAGGCGACGATCCGATACATGCACTCCATTGCCCTGGAAGTCACGAAAGCCGAGCTAGGGGCTCAGGCCTCTTCCTCCAGCAAATGGATCCCTAAGCTGATGCCTGACGGGGAGACTCAGGCCAAACCCCTCTTAGAAGCCGCCCTACCAAGACCGTGCTGCTGGGCATGGACCTCGACCCTGCAATGGCTATGGCCATATTGGCCACCTTATGGGCAAACCACAACATATTCGCCTGGGGCCCCGAAGACTTCCCCGGTGTCCCAAGGGAAATCATCGAGCACCGGCTCTCTGTGAAGCCTGAGACCAAGCCTATTAGGTAGAGGCTCCGAAAGTTGTCGAGTGAATGCTAGGTCACAGCGAGGCAGGAGGTGGAGAAACTTTGGAATGCCGGCATGATCCGGGAGGTGGTGCACCCCGAGTGGCTTGCCAACCTAGTTCTCGTCAAAAAGTCCAACAGGCAGTGGCACGTCCGCTGATGATCCTGAATCGTCCGATGCCGACCATGTTGCCTACAAAGTTTTGAAAACGGAGATAGCATGCTACCTCCACCACTAGAAAAAACTTCAACACAATTAGGTTTCTACTTTTTTGTTATCTTCTGTAAGAAGCCTTGGGAGTAAATATGCATTATTTAGTTGTTTTTTATCGGTTAGTAATATTGTCACGTCGTTATACCAAGGCCTTTTACATATATAGAAGACAGTAAATACAAATTCAACCAATTGATTTTACATATAGCCAAATAGCGTGGCCAGTCGCTTTTTACCAAAGATAACAAAAAAGTAGAAAACTAACTGCTTTTGAGACACCATGTGAGAGTCATCCCGTGTGAGTGATGAGTAATTGACATCGGTTTTTAAAAGTCGAGTTTGAGTCGGTTGGTTCTGACCCTGACGTTGCGTGGTGTAACGGGCTCGGTCGAACTTTGGTCGAACTTGTCATATGGGATTATGATGCGTATTCTGTTGATGCGACAGGTTTGGACTTGTTTATGCTATTTACGCTTTAATGTATTGAGCGGTGCTATTTGATGTGTTTCTTGTCTGTGTTGGCTGCAGGACGTCGAGGCAGAGTCGTGGCGAGACACGGTGGACCGTACTAGGCACATGTGGTGCTGAGGTCAGAACGGTCGGGATGTGTCGAAGACGGCGTGGACTCGAGGTGGTTGCGAGGCGTGCGAGACAAGGAGCGCGGAAGCTTCCCGGAAGGTGCAGGAGGGGCGAATCGGTAATTTCGCAAAGCTGCACAAGCGGGAGACGGCTCCGTTAGGGTTTAGCCGGCATAACGGGTTGGAGACCCGTTAGCCAAGGGCTATAAATAGAGGTGAGGGGCTGCATACCCCTTAGGACACTTGAGAGCTCATTCATCCCTTTGTGTGGGTTGTGTTCCTCCCAAGAAGCATGTGAGGCTCTTGGTGTTCTTGAGGATTGAGAGGGAGAGGATGGATTGAGAGTCTTGTAATCATTTTTCTTGTTCTAATGTCCATGCGTATGGGGATGTGAGATGGCTGTCACAAAGCTCTTTTAATCGTTCATCTCAACGTGTCAATATGAAAAGGATTTTTGATTGAGATGTTATGATCTTTTAGAGTATTGCTTCCTTGGTTGCTCTAGTTCTATCTTTGTTGTTGTTTTTCCCAGTTCTAAGTTTTACTATTTTGTGCTGCTACTCAGTCTTAATATCTTTTCTGCAGTACTTCTTGTGTTGTTAGGTTTGTATCTCTTCCTGAAAATTAGTCTCTGTTGTTCTCGTTGCTCTCTCTGGAATGGCACTCGGTCAGTGATCAAAACATTCGTCTAGCGCCTGGACTGCAGTAACATTTTATCTAGCGCCTGGACTGCAGATCAATCAAGTCAGATTGCTGATTTCATTTTCTTGTGGGCAGACTAATCCCATTTCTTTCTTTTGATCAGCTGCTCCCTGTTCTTCTCTTAGCCGCAGGAATTACTCGCATTTCGGTTCTTCTACAAAGATTTGTTTGATCTGAATTTCTTTTCTTACGCATCTTTGTTTTGCTTTCTCTGCAGCTCTTGTCTTCACTTCCTTCGGTTTGCTTTTCGGTTTGCTTTTTAGCTTTTCTTGTTTCAAAGAATTGCTGCCTGCACTACCGCTATCAAGACGTTGGCCTATGGATTTGTCTTAGTCTTCAGAATTCTGCCTTTTCCTTTTTCGGTTTGCTACAGCTTGATTTCAGTTTTCTTTAGTTGTGGACAGCAGACCAAGTCCTTTGTCTCTTTTCTTTTTTTAGCTGATATTTGACGATTTTGCATGCAGATCAAACGACAATATTTTCAGTTGAAATTTTTACTGTTTACTCTCTGATTTATGCTAAATTTTTTAGTATCGCATGCGTTCCAGTTTTAGCAGAATTAATTTTCTGTGAGTTGCCTCGTTCTGCAGTGTGCGAATTCTCGGGGGCGATTTTAAAAAGAACGACATTCACCCTCCCTCTGTCGTCATTTCGGTCCTACAGCTTTGAAGTTTTTTTCTAGTGGCGGAGGTAGCATGCTATCTCTGTCTTCAAAACTTTGTAGGCGACATGGTCGGTATTGAATGGTTCAGGATCATTAGTGAACAAAGCTCAAAATGCATCCACCCGATGACGCGCTCGTTCAAGTGTCTCCCGAACACCCAGCAACTAAACAATCAAGTCGAATTGAGCCCATAGGCTCTCTTTCCTTTCTTACGGGGTCTCAGCAAGGTTGACTCGGTCGGCCGCCACCTTGATTAAGCACTCCAAGCAACGGCAAGTCTCCTGGAGACACACAACATCATTGTGGAGGACCACGTCGATGGCGAGGTTAGTTCGTCGGAAGCGGGAGACCAACCGGAGGATACGGCGGAGGAGGATGTCAAGACGGCGACAGGTGGCCTTCAACTGCTTTGGCAAATCCTCAGATATAGGAGGAAGGACACTGTTGGCACAGTGTCCTTCCGCAGCATCCACCAGCATACATCCGGCGAGGTGGTCGTCCAGGATGGCCATTAGTGCTGGCAACAAGTAAGAGTAGGGATCCATTTATTTATGCTTGAGAGATAAGGAAGACAAGGAAGATAGCCGGCCGGCGAGGTGCTTGTATAGGATCAATGATATGGAGATTAATCTCTGGTAGAGGATGATCATTTTTATACAAGGAATATATTTAACGCGTGAGACGAAGAGATGCATCGGGGAATCGAAACGATCAAAGAGGTGCGTATAGGGGAGACGAGGCGCCATTCATGCTTACAAATACATATCACAGATGGTTCCAACCACATGTCGTCTGCGATATGCAAATATCACAGACGGTTCTTATTAAGAACCATCTGTGAACTATCACATACGGTTCTAATTAAAAACTGTTTGTGATATCTACAATTATCACAGACAATTCGTATTAATAACCGTCTATGATAGTTACATATCGCAGACGGTACATGATCACACTTGTAAACAGTCTGTGATAATTACAGCACAGATGGTTCTCTATGAACTGTCTATGATGTGACGTACAATATAACTTATTTTGTAGTAGTGAGCTGCCTAAATTTATCTTTACAAGAGTAAACAGCCAAAATTCAAAAATTTCAGCCAAAAGCCATAAGCCGCAGCCGAAAAAAACAGGCCCAACATCCGGTTTGGCTTTCTTGGCGTCGTGGGCCATTTGGGCTAATGTGGGGGCTACTCCCTAATAGACGGATTTTGGGGAACTGTCTATTATGAAACGTCCAGTGTAACTTTCTCTGTAGTAGTGTATGCAAATCTTTATTATCCACATGTAGTCCTTTAGAATGATGTCCGTGTAGATGCGTGGATTATTACCTATTTAATAAAATAATGTATTGTTTATAAATTTTCGTTTTTAATTTATGCACCCAGGAGGTGAGACTCGGTCAGACAGTGGGCTCACCGACCTGCATTGTGGAATCCGGTGCTGTCTCGTTGGACTTAATCTTGACGTGCACATGTTAGTCAATGAGTTAGTTGCATGGATGAAGACGTGTGCGTGTTTGTACGTCTCGATACGTATTTAAGTTCATGTATTGCTGGGTTTTTTTGGTGGAGGTGAGCCAGAGAATAAAGCGAAGAACACAGAAGGACTTAGTTATGTTCAGCTCATTTAGACCCATGGTTCAGAGAGTAAACCCGATTAGACCTAACCATACGACCAAGGTGAGCTGTTGTCATAATACAGTAGATTGTTACAGTAGGTTTGGCAAATCATGCACGCATGGGCGATGATCTGATCATCATGGTTTCAATATCAACGGTCTCAAATTTAGATAATTGTTAGAAAAAAACATCCGAATGATGTCTAGACACACTCATATTATTTAAGCTTACATGCAACAAGCGAGACAGTCCACCGTTGATGTATAGTAATACTAGTCGGACAGCTTGCTAGGGATATGACAAGTAGATAGATAATTAAAACATGCACCCAGCGGATGCTCCGTCTGCTTTGCTGTGCTATAGGCGCACTCGAGAGAAACCGACCGATTAATCGTGCGGCAGTGCCGGGACAAGGAGGAGCTTCTCCTTCCGGTGCACCGTCACCCCGAACGACTCCGCCGTATCGATCACCGACCCTTTTGGAAGCTCCCAGTCGAAGTGGTACATGAGGTTCGCCAGCATGATCTCGACGGTGGCGATCGCGAAGTTTATACCTGGGCATATCCTTCGCCCGGTCCCGAACGGCAAGAAATGGAAATCGTTTCCCTTGTAGTCGACAGCAGCGCTACTACCACCCTCCATGAACCGCTCCGGCATGAACTCCTCTGCCATCTCCCAACAGCTTGGATCCCTACCTAGAGCCCACCCGTTGACGATGACGCGCGTCGCGGAGGGTATCGTGTAGCCCTCTACGTCGCAGTCGGCCATGGAGAAGTGGGGCACGAGGAGCGGCGCCGGTGGGTGGAGCCGGAGCGTCTCCTTGATGACCGCCTTCAGGTAGGGCATGCTACTAATCATCAGGTCGTCTTCGGTAAATATTTCCTTCACCTTTCTCTTTGGTCCGCTTCCCCTTGCCTCGGCTTGCAGCTTGGCCATGAGGTGGGGCTTCTGCACGAGCTCAACCATCGCGTATTCCAACACTATGAATGATGTGTCCGTGCCGGCTTCGAACATGACCTGCACATGCATACATATATTAATTGAATTTAGATGCCCGTGCTGTCTTTAATATAGTACCAGCTGATCTATCGATCGATCATTGTCGTACGCTATATTCTCCAGGAAAGTACGATATAATTACCACCAATAATGCTTTAATATTGTCTCTGGTGAGGTTGTACTCTTGTTGAACAGAGAGCAGCACATCGATGAAGTCGCTCTCTTCATCGTCACGCTGGTGTTGCAGCACCATTGGCTTGGCGGCGTGGTCGTCAATGAGCTTGTCGAGCAGCTCATCCCATCTCTTCCTCACCTTCTCGGCCTTGGCGCACACCACCCTCCTCACCATTTCCAACCTCCCCAAGCTCGGGAAGTGGTCCTCCAGATTGAACCCGCCGATGAGCATCGAGTTCGCCTCGACTAGCTCCCGGAATAGCTTGTTCCGGCCTTCCTCCCTGAAGAACTTGCCCGATACGGCGTGGCACACGATGTCGTTGGAGAACGAGTTGAGCAGCTCGCTCAGGTCTACCGCCGTGCTCGTTGCGGCTGCCTCGCGGATCTTGGCCATGACCAACCGCACCTGTCGACCATTAATCGTCCATCACAGTGCATGATCAGGTTAATTACAGCAGTGATATATTGACATGCATGCATCAGACATATAATTAAAATTAATATAGAGAGCGATCGGGTACCTCTTGCTCGCGGGCTCGCCGGTAGGATCGGACCTTCTTGACGGTGAGGAGGTGCGTGGTGGCGATCTTTTTGACCTGGCGCCAGTGCTCACCGTAGGGAGAGAAGGCGATGTCGGATGAACCGTAGAAGAGGATATCGGTGACGGCGGAGTAGGTTCGGGACGCGAACACGTGATCGTACGTGCGTAGGACGGCCTGCGCCGCGCGAGGGGACGACACGACGAGGGTCGGCACGGCGCCGAGGCGGAGGAGCATGAGGCCATCATGGCCATGCTTCCCAGCGAGGTCGCGGAGGGAGACGTGCGGGAGGGAGCCGACGATGTGATAAAGATGACCGATAACGGGGAGCTTCCATGGAGGCGAAGGTAGCTTGTTCAGCAGCTTGCCCGCTCCTCTGGTCGTGCTGGTCGTCGCGAAGCGGATGGTGATGAGCAGCAGCAGAAGAAGAGGGCATACCATCAGCAGGAGAGAATAGTACACCGGTGGCTCATGGGGGCCACCGTCTTCATACTGCAGCGCTAGCACCTGAGCCATAGCTGCCATGGCTCCCTCTAATTCGCTTGCTTTTTTTTATCTGCAATTGCATGCATGTGGACAAGTAGCTAGTGCGAGGCCTTAAGCTAGACTGCTGGGTTTCCTGCTTGCGACTCTATATATAGACAAGTAGCTAGCAATTGCATATAGACAACTAGTAGCTAGCAAGCACAAGGCAAATCATGCAATTCGCTCGGTCCATACCACCATTATATCAGGAGAAAGATATTTTGTTTGGAAAAACTGCAACATATATAATCTAACATGTATGACAATCATGACATGGCATCCATGGAAAAACTCCAATATATGTAGGATGACGATCGTGTTTCGACCGACTTGGTGAAGGAGATGAGCTGCCACCGGGCGATGATTTTCAATTAATTCATTTGCTGAAAAATGAGAACACATTTTAATAAATTGCTGAAAATTATGAAATATACCAAAAATGCATAAATGATGATTTTAAAAATAATTATATTGGTTTTGAAAATTTTGGGATGTTACAAGTTTGCACTGAAGAAATTTAAACTTTGTAAAAACCAAATTTCAACTCAATAAATTTAACAATAGCCTTCTCACATCGTCCTTTGTATTGTCCGCACATCTTTTCAGTGGCATGGTTACATTTTGGCCGCAACATCTTTTTACCATGGATGCATACATGAAAAGGTCTTATCATGCGTGAACGCTACAATGATTAATCACCAAGATAGCGAAATTAATCTAAAAAGGGCAAGATTGCGAAATACACTTGTCTTGTAATGGACGGCCTGGCCGGGACCATTAAATCAACAAGATTGTGACATTAATTTAACGCAGATGTATATGATGTTTGGAGCTTTCTTCAGATCAAGGTTTAGTTATTAAAAAAGTTAAGATAGCAACATGCGAATTAATTAGCAAAAGAAAATGTACTACTTTGAGTTATTTTCCTGTGTGGTGTGATCTTTTGTCAAGAACTTTCGGTAAAATGGCATGGTAACATCTCAAGGAGTGCATATATATGTTTCAATGAACCGTGCATAAGTGCATAATTGACACATGTTTTAACCCTCTATTGTTGATCTCTTAACGGGCCTCAGTGTTAGCGATACTTTTCCATGTAAAGCTATCTTGTATATCGTGTATAGATAGAAACAGATCGTCGATATCGTGTAACTAATTCTGTACTTTATAGTTGTAATCTCTTGTAACATCAGGCTATATAAAGCATACAACCTCAGCCTTTCATGTGGTGAGGTGCTTCCCAATCTTCGTTCTTTGTCTATCATGGTATCAGTTCAGTTTCGATCCATCTCTTCCATTGCCCTCCATCTTGCGCACACGTCGCCTTCGGGTGTTCACGTTCTTCCTTCTCTAACTCGCCATGGCACAGCACGGCACGGACACTGGCTTGGGCGCCAGCATCGGCTCCAACACCATCACCGTTGTGGCCAACATGGCACCGCCGGTCCTCATGAACCCGTTCAGCTCCGTCGTTGTCAAGACGCACATCCCGATCATCCTCAATCACAAGTGCTCGAACCACACGAAGTGATCCTCCTTCAAATCGATGTGTGGTAAGTTCGGGCTTCTTACCCACATCGACGGCTCCGCCCCGGCCAACCCAACTGACGCCCTCTTGGTCCAGGCTATAACGCCCCCGTTTTTGGGAACAACAACGTCATTACCTTTCATAACAGCTCAGTAGTTCAGTTACGGATAGAAGGAGTATCATGCCTGCCTACGAACATTTCAAAAGTTAGTTTGATTAAAATAAATACCTAATGGTCAATTTTAACAGCTTTAAGGGCATCAAAGCCCAAAAATTACTTACACTCAGAAGATCCAAAGAAAATTTCCACAGGAACGCTTGAGTGAGGTCGTAACCCTAATAAGAAAATATGAAATATCCTTTCTTCTTCCGATTTCTGTGTTGGTGGAAATGAGGCAAGACTGAGTACAATCAATCGCACTCAACAAGTCACATGAGGAAATGCTATATAACAACTTGCCAGAGTCCCCAAGGGATGGGGATAAAATTGTTTTATTAAAGTATTTATGGATACAAATTTCATTTGTAAACATATTCAAACATAAATCGATAGTAACTTCTTAAGGATTTAGAGTTTCAAACTTGATTACCAGACTACAACATTTCCAAATCTACTTATACTTCGCTATTGGAATCACCCATTAAAACATAGCTTCATTTACCGGAAGCACGGCATATCGAATACCATTATGTTATGACTCTACAGAGCTGCCCAAATTTACCCACAAGATTTCTTAACACTCACGTCCGGGTTTAGAAAACAAGGCTTTTCACTGCTTAGCTCTTTATATAGCCTCTACCCACTACGGACTGTTTCCGAACAAACTTATGTGCCCTACGGCCTCACCTAATTTGAAGCGGTCCTCCCATACCACAAAAACTCCCTTGTCTCCCTCCACCCTTTGTAGATATTCGATCAAACTTGCGCAGCTACTAAACCAAATTTGACCAATCAATACTTGGGGTTGTCGACCGAGAGACAAGGGAGAGCAAAGGCGTTGGCGGGAAAAGCAAGAACGACGGTGGCTACTCTGACACGCGGCCGGGAGCATTTAAGAGGGTGTTAGAGGCGGGAAGGGCGAGGTGGTACGGCCATCTGACAACTTGCAGTAGTGAGGCAGCGGCGGGAGCAATGAAATTTCACTATATCTGAATGTTGCTTATTTGGCGTAATTAAATATAAAAATAGAAAAAATATGCTAGCTCATCACAGATAACACAAACAAATACGAGAACAAAAGAACCGGCAAAAAACTCAAAAAAGCCAAAAATTTAAAAAAAGATGAAATCTATGAACAGTAAAAATAAACCAGAAGTCAAGCGACACGCGCAAGGCAACAAGGAAGATCCCTCTGTGACAAGACGTTTACGTAAAAAATTTGCTCGTTTCTCTTTGTATAGAATATTTGTAATTTGCACGTTTCTGTTGTTTTGATTCTTCTAAACCGACGCTTGGACCAGACAGCCAACCCCGAAATCGAGGCTAATGAATCTTGTAATAAGGCACGGAGTTCGGGGAAAGAAATCACACACAGTTGCTGAAAGCCTGCTCTCGTGTGATTTTTTTTTCACGGAAATTGCTACGTGCACCCGAGAAACGTACTAGGAATTTCTAATTACGAGATTTCTTAGGTATACACAAATTCATATAAAAAAACCGCAATAAACATTCAAATTAATATCATAGACATGCTAATTAATCTTGAAAATATTCCTTGTTGTCCTGTAATTAAGGTCATGATTTATTTAGGAATTTTTTATATCAATTCATTTAGGCAAGTTAAATCCAGAAAAATTAAACTATAGAACCCTCCATGATTCAGCACTTCAACCGTATCAAGTTTTTCCGCTGATTCAGCAGAAAGTTTCGGCGCAGGACGATTTTTTACTCCAGTCTTTAGCTACTATATATATATTTAGTATTACTAAGTTCTGTCAGGGTGAATATGGTCCATCAATTTGAACTAGGCTTTATCAGGCGGTAGGACATAACTAATATCATGTCATTTTAAATATTTATTATATAAGAAATAACAGTGTGCAAATAATATAATCAAAATACTCGTAAATAAATAATTAAAGGAATATATGTTCAACACGATCAAAAACATGTGACTTGCCTCTTTGTCCATACTCTCTATTTTATTGTAGTCTTCAAGTGTGACACTTCTTTAATTGCCGCTGTAGTTGTTCCGTTTGACCAACTCGTGCGGTTCCAATAGCAGCGTGGAAAACGAATGCAAATAAGTTCCTACTTTGCATAATGCAAACTAGGAACAAAATACAAATAAATATAAAACCAGAAATAAAATATGTTTGGATGGTCAGGGTTTAGGTTGTGCTTGACTTGGCTAGATAGAGTTGGAATTGGACTAAATGGGTTTGAGACGGTCAAAGAGGTATATAGGCATTATATGGATTTTTGCGAGTGGCTGTGGGTATGGATGGTATTGGATTTAGAGTCGGAATATCATCTGGATGGTTTAGAGCTTTATCGGAGTCTAGGATGGCGAGACGGAGCTAAGAAATGGATAAACAGGCTTGAAACGATCGAAATGGATGTATATGTGTATTTTAGAGAATGTGAACAGTAACGATATGTTACTGTTCATCGTGAGTTTTATGTTTACATCAGGTTTAGTCTTTTTGGGTTGTCGCTGCGTACTCGGAGAAACAGAGAGGTTACGAGCACTCAGGTGATCTCGAGTACGACCATGAAGTCGAGTGGATGATCGGGATTCGACCTCGAGCATGAAGTTGGTGGAGATCAGACGGTACTTGATGAGTTGTAAGTGGTCGTAGAGTCTGTGGTCAACGCCACACTCAAAGCACTGGTCGAAGTCACAGTCGAAGCGGGTGGTCAAAGCAGCCATGGTCGTAAGTCATAGAAGCTACAGTGGTCGTAGCAGCTGCGGTGGTCGTCGTGGAGAGATTCCATGAGAATAGGCCTAAGTTTCTCAAAAAATTAAATTAAACAAGATTGCAAATTTATTTAGAAATTTTGATTTTGTTTCACAGGCCGACTTGTCGGTCCTCAGCTAGCTGGATGGCTCCGTTAGCCACGACATTCTCCACACCACCATGGTTGCTCGTGCTCTCTTTTCCGCACACACGTTAACGTATTGTCACATAGGAATCTTCCTTGTTGCCCCGCTCGGTTGGGTTGAAAAGCTGTGGCTTATGGCCGAAATTGCGCTGTAGCGGCTGAAATTTCACTGTAACTGAAGGTCGCTTATTTGGCGTAATTAAATTTAAAAAAATTAAAAATAGAAAAAAAATGCTAGCTCATCATTGACAACACAAATGAATACGAGAAAAAAAAGAACCGACAAAAAGCTCAAAAAAGACAAAAGTTCAGAAAAAGACGAAATTTATGAATAGTGAAAAATAAGCCAAAAGGCAAAAACTGAAGCCGAAATGAGCAGAGCAACAAAGAAGATTCCTCTGTGACAAGAGATTAACGTGCGTGAGGAAAAGAGAGCACAAGCAACCATGGTGACTTAGAGAATATCGTGGCTAACGGAGCCATCCAGCCAGCTGAGGACCGAAGAACTAAGGCCGCCTAGTGACCCATCGATCACTCCATAAGCATCAACAGCATCAAATCTGTCTTCTTGTTCCATCAACAGCTCCCAACTTCTTCAGTTGCAGTCCTCACCTTCGGCTTCCAGTAATTCTGTGTGCCTTTAGTCTCTATCCCCTTAGTATGATAACCTTCTTTGTCAAGAACTTTAATCTGCTATAAGTTTACTCTTTATGTAGAACTCGTTTCCTTCGTTTTATACATGTACTCTAGTAGTATATAAGAAGAGTGAAGCACTCCATTACAGTCTCTCTTTATCATAGTGATTTGTCTTTAAGCGCTCGTTAGTTTTTACATAAAAATTTTTCACGTTTCTCTTGCATGTATTTTTCTATAGGATAGTCGTAATAAGTAGTAAAACTGTCGCCTTCATCGGCGTACAGCGGAAGCGACAGCAAGCCAGCGCTCCCGAGGCGATTTCGGGAACGAAGCCACAGAAGAAATCAAAACATCGGTCCAAGAAAGCAAGCAAAGCCAACAAAAAAAAAGGCACACAGAATTGCTGCAAGCCTGCTCTCGTGTGATTTTTTTCACGGAAATTGCTACGTGCACCCGAGGAACGTACTAGGAATTTCGAATCGCGAGATCTCTGAGGTATACACAAATTCATATAAACAAACTGCAATAAACATTCAAATTAATACCATAGACATGCTAATGAATCTTGAAAATATTCCTTGTTGTCCTGTACTTAAGGTCATGATTCATTTAGGAATTTTTTTAGATCAATTCATTTAGGCAAGTTAAATCTAGAAAAATTATACTGTAGAACCTTCCATGATTCAGCACCTCACCCGCATCAAGTCTTTTCAGCTAGCTGATTCAGCAGGAAGTTATAACGCAACCACCGAATCCTATAATAGGATCAGCACGGCGACCCTATCTTCCTATATCATAGATCCTTCTTGATATAAAGAAAGATGATTACTAAATAATACGAATAAGTCATATCACCTTCTCACCCCTAGCCACAGCTGCCGGCTCGTGGTCAGAAAGTCAAAACCGAGCAGATCTTACCATCGAGGCCGGGCATCTAGGCATCTAGATTTTCAATAATACAAACACAGATATCTCTTAGCTATATTAAATAAATAGAATTTTTTATAAAAAAGAGAAGATCAGAAAAAAATAATATATTATCTCTTATGTAAGAGATAGCTTGAGCCTGTAAACTAATACAAACAGTGAAAGAGTGTGAGACAGAAAGTTATGAAAGAATAGTATAAAATAGTTAGATGAATAGTTTATTATTAGAGAGATCATCTCTAGTGTTGTATTTAGGTGAAGTGAAAATCTTAAAGATAACTCTAAAAAACCAACTATATTATTTATATCTTGAACGATGCATAAACGCGACAATGATTAATCACCAAGGTAGCGAAATTAATCTTAAAAAGCAAGATTGCAAAATACACTCGTCTTGTAATGGATGGCCCCGCCGGGACAAATCCAATCAACAGGATTGTGTCAATAAATTTGACGCAGAGTATATGACGTTTGGAGTTACCAGCTTTCTTCAAATCTTAGTCAAGGTTTTAAGTATTAAAGGAAGTTAAGAGAGCAACAAGCGAATTAATTAGCAAAAGAAAATGTACTAGTTTGAATTATTTTCCTGTCAGGTGTAATCTTTTGTCAAGAACTTTCGGTAAAATGGCATGGTAACATCTCAAGGCATGCATATATATGTTTCAATGAACCGTGCATTAGTGGATAATTGATACATGTTTTAACCCACTATTATTGGTCTCTTAATTGTCCTCAGCGCTTTCCCGCACGCATGTTAACGTATTGTCACCTTTCTTTCTATAAAATCAAGCACATTTTGCCACACTCCAGCTACTTGATGAGGAAAGTTTTACAACCACTTTACCTAGAGGACAAGGTACCGGCGGTTTGACCGATGGCGGTCGACCGGCTCAAGTCGACAGTCGACGGCTCGAAACTAGTGCATATAGTGGTAACAGTTCTTCTTTCGTTGCCTAACGGAAGGGCCAAAATTTTGTTCACGACAAAATTTTGAACCCTGCATACCATCAGCAAGAGAGAATAGTACACTGATGGTACTGGTCCTTGTATCTCATGGGGGCAACCGTTGTCATAGTGCAGCGCTAGCACTTGAGTCATGGCTACCTATAATTCGCGTGCTCAAGACAGTAAGTAGGAAGGACAAGGCAAATCGTGCGGTTCGCTCGGTCCATACCATCATTATATCAAGAGGGAGGTATTTTTATTTGGAAAAACTACAACAACGATAAGGCAGCAGCGGAGTAGCATGGGCGAGCTCAGGGATGAAAAGAGGAGACCATGACAAAGCGATTGGTAGCGATGCCAAGGCTCGGAGCTCATCGGAATTGGGTCAACGGCGGAGTGAAAATGGCAATGGTGGCTCTGCAACAACGGCGAACACGAAGGAGGCGACGATGAGCCAAGAGAATAGGTGCGCTAGCTTAATTGGGTATAGACGAAACCGAAGACAGTAGCGTGGGGACCTATGGTCAACTGAACAAGAGGATAAATGGCGGTGAGCAGTGGTGCCATGGACAGCCACGGTGGTGACAGTGTAAGCGGACACGAGAAGCAAAGGAGAGCGGCGCAAATGAACTCACCACGTTCACTATGGGTTATGTTGGCAGCGATGGAGAAGATCAGAGGCAGCAGCTCATCGAAAAACAGTAGCAGTCGTGAGGATGTCAACGGCGACAGCACACCATAGCCAGAGATAACTGAAAAGGAGCATGGCAATGTGTTCAAAGCAATGAGGACCATGGCAAGGTCTATGGCTCATCGGAGCGACATTGACGACGACCGGTGTTGAAGACGAAAATGGAATCCCAGCAACTCACTACACCAAAATCGAATTAACTTCGAGGCTAAAAGAATGGAAACAAAAAACATAAGGTGACGTGGAAGGAGGGGCACATAGCTCACTAGAATGGACATTGGCCACATGGAGCATGACGGTGGCACATACTAGAGCTGAGGATGATGATTGTGTTTCAGGTGACTCGATGAAGGAGACGAGCTGCCACTAGGCAAAATGGAAGCGGTGATGGGTGGTGAAGAGAGGGGCAAGCTCAGATTGGGCTTAAAAGGGCGAAGCGCAAGGAATCGCTCGGCAATTCTCCTCAGGCCATGATACAAAATTGACACGCACGGGCTCTGCAGGCGATGGGACAGCTCAAGCACATGTGACAGAGGATCATGACGCTGAAGTGACGCCATCAATGCAGCGATGGGGTCTCGGCTTTGGCAAGGGCTTGTCACGGCGCATTTGGCGTGGCGCTCATACAGGCACGTTGTAGCTTGATGAAAGTTGCAAGAAGGGTGATGACAGGTGGGTCCTAATCCCATTGGTCAGCGATGGAGGGGAAAGAAGACAGAGAGAAGGTGAATTCTGCGGAAGATGCCTTCGCGCAGGGACAACGGAAACTAGGAGGGGCTTGGCTAAGGATGGCGTGTGGGCCAGAACTGGGCTGGAACAAGGATGGGCTGGGCCAATAGGGAATGATTCGGCCCACAGATGGAGACGAATTTTGAAATCCTTTTCTAAATTATTTAATTACAGAAATAAAATTTTGAATTTTTAAAATTAGGAAACCAACACCAAAATTCATGAAATTTTTTGGGGAGGTACTTTAGAATATTTAGAACCCAAATAAATCATTTCTAGGTTCTGCACAAGTTTCAATTAATTTTATAAATTCATTTTCAGCTGCTAAAAATGAGAGCACATTTTAATAAATTGCTGAAAATTCTAAAATATCCCATAAATGCATATATGATGATTTTAAAAAAATTATATTGGTTTTGAAAATTTTGGGATGTTACAAGTTTCCACTGAAGAAATTTAAACTTTGCAAAAAATCAAATTTCAACACAACAAACTTGACAATGGTTCATAACAATGATATTAACCTTCTCACATGGTTCTTTATATTGTCCAGTGGCATGGTTACAGTTTGACCGCACATCTTTTACCATGGATGCATGCATGAAATGTCTTATCATCGAGGTCGGCCATGTAAATGATGCATGAACGCGACAATGATTAATCAACAAGACAGCGAAATTAATCTAAAAATAGCAAGATTCTGAAATACACTTGTCTTGTAATGGACGGCCTGGCCGGGAGCATTAAATCAACAAGATTCTGACCATTAATTTAACGCAGATGTATATGGTGTTTGGAGCTTTCTTCAAATCTTAGTCAAGGTTTAGTTATTAAAAAAGTTAAGATAGCAACAAGCAAATTAATTAGCAGAAGAAAATGTACCACGAACAATAATGGTGAAGTTCACAAGCAGGTCGCCGAATCGGTCCAGGCCTCGCATCACGGGATTTTCAGGCCTCGCATCACGGGCTGTTAATAGGGACGAGATTTTCAATCAAACACACTACCAGGTGAATCTGATCGGTGAGCACATCGACAAGCTACGAGGGCTACCCGGTGCTGCCCATGGCCACACGCCAGGACATGCTCGTCGCCATCAGGAGGCCTAAGGGCAACGAGGTGCGCATTGTTGGAATAAATCTTGTTGTGTTATTGTCAGTGTGGTCGGTGTCGAGTGCTCGGTGTGTTCGAGTACTGAGAAGTCGTGTCGAGTACTTGTGTGTCGAGTACTAAAAAATCGTATGTCGAGTACTCGGTGTACTCGAGTAATGTATAGTCGTGTCGAGTGCTCGGTGTATTCGAGTATCCAGCAGTCGTAGCAGTCGCAGTCATAAGTTGAACTGCGCAGTAGTCATAGCTATAATGGTCATAGCTACAGTGGTCGTAGCAACATAATGGTCGATGTGTTTTTAACCACCGAGTGTGTGTGTTTTGTACTCGAAGTCTCTCTTGAGTGTTTGAAGCTTGGTTTTGCGCATGCGCTCGTGCCCTATATGCACTGTCTTGATCGCCTCCCATTCCGACTTGGCCGTGTCCTTCCCGGCGAGGGAAATCATGACTTCCTCCGGCACTGACTGGTAGATGGCATACAACTCCATCCGATCCTTCTAGTACTCAGCGGCACCAGGCTTGATTGCTTCCCACATGTTCTAAGCCTGAAGCGCTACCCGCATCTTCATCACCTAGATGGTGTAGTTCATGCGGGTATGACAACATCATCGTGCTCTCCCTCTTCATGACCACATGTGAACTGGAGGCAAATGAATCACCTTGAAGCAGGCCGCGGACCGCTGACGAAGACATACTCCTTCCTTCTCTCGGCATCTTCTCAACTCACGGGAAATCACCGAGTCTTCTTCTCTGACAGATAGGAATCTCTAGGCTCTGATACCAATTGTTGGTCTAGGGACAGAAAAAACGCACACACTCGATGGTCAAAAACACACACAAACACCTTTTGATCAACTCAAGACACACAGGAGTTTGCGCTGCATCAATCCACTCACAGCTTTTCAATTTTCTCTTCTATTTATACTCATAGATTACATGTACTTTGACAGACCTTCTTCGGGTGTCACTTTGAATCCTTTAACAAGTCCTGCTTCGTGTCCTTTGACCACGCCTGTTTGACCACAGTTGCTTGATGCCTTCACCACGATGCCTTTGACCGCTTCACCGACCATGGCTTGTCGACCACATTTTTGACCATGGCTTCATTGACCGCTTCACCGACCACGGCTTGTTGACCAGCATCTCCGGTAATACCGCTCACATAGACGGTACTACCAATCTTCGAGCACGACTGGGATACTGTAGTTTACGAGTACTGACCATCGACCAATATGCAGCTACGACAACTGTAGTTACGATCACTATAGCTACGGTTACTGCAACTACAACTACTGCACAGTTTGACTACTGCATAGTTTGACTTACAACTGCGACTGCTATGACTACTGGGTACTCGAACACACCGAGCACTCGACACGGCTACACAGTACTCGAACACACCAAGTACTCGACATACGATTTCTCAGTACTCAACACACGAGTAGTCAACACAACTTCTCAATACTCAAACACACCGATTACTCGACACCGACCACACTAACAACAACATAATAAGATTAATTCCAACACGCATCGCCAATGTCGACAACAAGTACCCCATCCGCGTCTACCCAGCCGACCCCGACAAGGTAATGTGCCAGCATTAATTATAAACCATTTATATTGTATGCTCTATTTGGCAAGTCGGTCTATGTGTTGTAAACCTCACCTAGTAGGCATATGTTCGGTTGTTACCATATGTACTATCTTGTTTAAATTTATCATGTATAGATGTGGTATGAATGTTGTTGTATATGTGTTAGCTACTGATCATAGGACTAGAATGGTAAACACATGTGGATTTCGAATGCAAATTCTGGGTCCCAACAATGCACGACAAATATAGTAGATAAAAGGAATAGGAGATGAGGATTTAACATGGAATGTAAGAAAAACCATGGACGCACCAAGACAGACTTCACTATATGAGAAGAGATTAAAATGAGGCTCTTGCTCTTTCTATATACTACAGTGGTATATATATATATATGTATGTATGTATGTATGTATATATATGTATGTATACCATTGTAGCGTCCATGGTTCTAAGCCTGAAGCGCTACCCGCATCTTCATCACCTAGATGGTGTAGTTCATGCGGGTATGACAACATCATCGTGCTCTCCCTCTTCATGACCACATGTGAACTGGAGGCAAATGAATCACCTTGAAGCAGGCCGCGGACCGCTGACGGAGACATACTCCTTCCTTCTCTCGGCATCTTCTCAACTCACGGGAAATCACCGAGTCTTCCTTCTCTTGATTGCTTCCCACATGTTCTAAGCCTGAAGCGCTACCCGCATCTTCATCACCTAGGTGGTGTAGTTCATGCGGGTATGACAACATCATCGTGCTCTCCCTCTTCATGACCACATGTGAACTGGAGGCAAATGAATCACCTTGAAGCAGGCTGCGGACCACACTAACAACAAGATAATAAGATTAGTTCCAACACGCATCGCCAATGTCGACAACAAGTACCCCATCCGCGTCTACCCAGCCGACCCCGACAAGGTAATGTGCCAGCATTAATTGTAAACCATTTATATTGTATGCTCTATTTGGCAAGTCGGTCTATGTGTTGTAAACCTCGCCTAGTAGGCATATGTTCGGTTGTTACCATATCTACTATCTTGTTTAAATTTATCATGTATAGATGTGGTATGAATGTTGTTGTATATGTGTTAGCTACTGATCATAGGACTAGAACGGTAAACACATGTGGATTTCGAATGCAAATTCTGGGTCCCAACAATGCACGACAAATATAGTAGATAAAAGGAATAGTAGATGAGGATTTAACATGGAATGTGAGAAAAACCATGGACGCACTAAGACATACTTCACTATATGAGAAGAGATTAAAATGAGGCTCTTGCTCTTTCTATATACTACAGTGGTGTGTGTGTATATATATATATATATATATATATATATATATATATATATATATATATATATATGGAGTGTCTATTGCCAAGCGACTGAAATTTTTTGTCTCTCAGTCACTTGAAGTTGCACTTGGAAGGGGGGGCTGTTTTTTTTTTGGAGGGGGCTGTTTTTTTTGGAGGGGATGCAGTTTTAGTTGATTGAGAGTGCAACTTCAAGTGACTGGGAGACAAAAAAATTTCAGTCGCCTTGGCAATAGCAAAACCGTATATATATATGTTAGTACGTAAAGCATATACCAAATGACAGTGAAAGGAAACAAAAAGGTTGTATGCTTTCCGTTATAATAAAGGGCTCGCATGTAAATTAGTACAGTTTGTCAATATATATATTGTATACTCCACCATCAAACAGCAAGAAAAAATGCCTCGCAGAAATAACACAAACAAGACAAAAAACCAACAGACATCGCGACCTTTTATATATAAACATATAAAGTACATACATGGTGTAGAAGCAGCTTCATTTGTGAAGGAACAAGCATGCGTTATGCATTCACAGCATGCACACTACGTACAGACATGTATGCACTTAACATGTATATATACATGTATATATAGCAGCTACGCACGCAAATTAACATGTATCAACAAATGCTATATACGGTGACATGCATGCACACTGCGTACAGACGATGCTATATACGGTGCGGTTTCGGAACAAGCATGAGCTTCTCCTTCCGACGGACCGGCAAGCCAAAAACCTCCGTCATGTCGACATCCTCCTTCTGCATGCCGGCCGGCAGCCCCCAGTCGAAGCAATACGCGAGGTTCGCGAGCATGATCTCGACCGTGGCCAACCCGAAGTTCAGGCCAGGGCAGATCCTCCGGCCAGCCCCAAACGGCAGAAACTGAAAGTCCATCCCCCTGAAGTCGATAGCCACGGCGCTGCCGCCTTCGACAAACCTCTCTGGCATGAACTCCTCCGGCTTCTCCCAGGACCCTGGATCCCTGCTAATAGCCCAAGAGTTGATGGTGACTCGTGTTCCAGAAGGGATCGAGTAGCCGTCCACGTCGCAGTCAGCCATGGAGAGGTGAGGGAGAAGGAGCGGCGCCGGTGGGTGTAGCCTGAGCGTCTCCTTCACGACGGCCTTCAAATAGGTCATGCCGTCCGCTAGGTTCTCCTCCTCAACCATTTCTTGTCCCTTGGGCGTGTTGTTTCTCACCTCAGCTTGTAGCTTGGTCATGAGCTGAGGTTTGCGCATGAGCTCGGCCATGGCGAGTTCCAGGACCAAAGACGATGTGTCTGTGCCCGCAGCAAACATGTCCTGTACAACGTTATTTAGGCGAGATCAAATCAGGTAGCTCTAGTGAGTAGGGTTCCTGAACTCTCACTCTCTCTATATATATATCGGTTTTCACTCCCTATATATATATATATATACAAGATTGCTATTGATGTATATATAGGTACTCACGTACTCACCAGCAAGATGGCCTTGATATGGTCTCTGGTGATACCGTACTCTTGCTGAACAGATAGCAATACATTGATGAAGTCACTCTCTTCTTGCTCAGCACTCCCGTCATGATCTCTGGCTTGATGCATCGATTTTTTCTCGTGGTCATCTATAATCCTTTCAAGTAAATCATCCCATCTTTTATTCATCTCCTTGGCCTTGTTGCACTTAAACCAAGTGAGCAGATCTACCGCCTTTGCTAACCTTGGGAAGTATTCTTCTAGGTTAAAACCCCCCATGAGGGCCGAATTTCCCTCCACCAGCTCTCTGAACGTCTTGTTCCGGCCTTCTGCCCTGAAGAACTTCCCCGACACGGCGCGGCACACCACGTCGTTCGCGAAAGTGTTCATCGTCTCGCTCAGGTCGACGGCGGTGCTCGCAGCCGCCGCCTCGCGGATCTTTGCGACCACCAGGCTCACCTCTTGTCGACGGGCGAGGCGGTACGAGTTGACCTTCTTGACGGTGAAAAGGTGCGTGGTGACGAGCTTCCTCACCTGCCGCCAGTGCTCCCCGTAGGGGGAGAAGCCGACGTCCGACGACCCGTACAGGAGCGCGTGGGCGACCGTGGACGGTGGCCGCGACGCGAACAGGTGGTCGTGCGTTCGCATGATCGCCTGGGCGGCACGCGGGGACGACACGACGAGGTTCGGGACGGCGCCGAGGCGGAGGAGCATGAGGCCGTCAGGGCCATGCCTCCTGGCGAGGTTGCAGAGGGAGACGTGAGGGAGATCACCGACGAGGTGCAGGTGCCCTATGACAGGGAGCCCTGGAGGCGAAGGAGGCAGATGCTTTCCTTGCTGCTTGCTACTACTGCTTGTGGTAAAGTGCAGCAGTAGCAGTAGCACAAGAGGGACGACCAGTAATAGTACCAGTGCTTGTAGAGGAGTCTCATGCATCAGTTGGTTTGCTACGTGAACCACCATGGCCTAAATATCTAGTACTGACTCTGGTGTAGTACTAGCTAGGTCATATATGGCCTAGGTTCTTGATATATGAGCTGCATGAGTGGCAAAATGGCAAGATGACAAAGCATCACATAGGTCGTGCTTCAACTAGATTTTAGCTTAAAGTTTTGGGTGTGATTTTTTGCTATGTGATTATCTATCCAGCCAGCTAGAGCGAGGAAACCTTGATTAAATCCGATGGAGAAGAAGATAAGGTACAATAGCTGGAATGAGAAAGACTCGTGGATAGATCCAGAAAAAAATGTGGCATGATGTGTCTAGTTGTTGCGAAATTATTGTCCAGTGGCATGATTACATTTTGGCCGCAATTGTTGCGAAAGGATCTTATCATGGAGGCCGGGCATCAAAGGGCATTTTTAAAAATATCATCTCAACTATCTCTTAACTATACTAAGTGAGTAAAATTCTATGCAAAAGAGAGAATGTAAGGAGAGATAATATACTGTTGCTCATATAAGAGATAGCTTAAACTCGTAAACTAACGTAAATAGTGTGAGGGTGAGGGACAGAAAGCTATAATAAAAATAGTATAAAATAGTTAGAAGGATAATTTAGAGATTATCACTAGTATTGTCTTTAACTGAGATAAAAATTTTATAGATAATTTTAAGAGATAAGCTATTATACATTTCCTAAATAATGCATGATGAATGCCCTTAAAATTGTTAAAATTGACTGTTAAGTCTTATTTTAATCAAATTAACTTATTTTAAATGATCGTGAGCAGGCATGATACTTCTTTGTCCGTAACTGAATTTCTGGACTGTTACGGAAGGTAACGACACTCTCGTCCCCAAAAACAGGGATGTTACATCCACAACAACGTACAAATTATCAAGATTAATTCCAACGTACACTTGTCGCACATTGTTTCTCGGGCCCCTTCAGACTGCCTTCACCGATCTCCGGGCCACCTTTGGCCTTCGCCTCTGGACTGCCTTCACTTCAACATTCTGGTCTGCGAGCTAGGCATCATGCCTCAATCGCGCTTGTGTGACACAAAAATGTTTTTTTTCTCTCACATGGCGTCTCTGCTCTTTATATCTCCCTCTCGTGGTATGGCACTCCCTTTCCCCGTTCCTCGCCGCCCGAAGCCTTTCGGTTAGTCCGACGATGCCCTCCGCTTCCTCTGCCATCTCACCTCCCACCGCAACCCCATCCTCCACTCCTTCCGTGAGCACAATGCATGCCCTCCACAATCATTAATAACTCTATAACAGGAGCATCCGTAAAGTTTTTTTTTCCTAAAACTTTCTAGTGCATGTGATGAATGCTCGAAACTCTCAGCTCACCTCATCTCTTTTCCTCTCGCTGTCGTGTGGGGCCCGATTGCAGAGATCGTCGTCCACCTCGCGTGCATGCGCCAGCTCTGTCATGGTTGTGGCTAAGCTGCCCCTGATTTTAGATAACGCGCCTTTAGTTTAATCTCATATTTGGTATCAGAGCCTCCCTGGCCGCATTTTCGTTTTGTAGTTGTGAAGCAGCGCAGTATGCGCAGGCGTCGTGTGTGTAATGTCCGGCAAAACCGGATCGTAGTTTGGTGCTTTTAGTTTCAGAAAAAGACAGTCGATGAAGTTGTTAATTAGACGTATTCTGTTGAGAAATACATCAGAAAATTGCCCCACAATTCACTGCCTTCTCGCCGGTTTTGTTCTTCCCTGAATTTACTCTTCATCTTGTGAAAACACAGAAACTGAGTGATAACTCGGGTGTGTTGATCCTAGGATTATATCCAACAAGAAGATTTTCTTGCCAAGTGACCATTGGATAAACAACGTAAGGCCAGCGAGCAACTGTAGAAGATTTTCTTGATAAGTGACCATGGGATAAAGAACGTAAGATTTTCTGGATTTTCTTGATTGTCTCTGAGTCCCCCATCTGCATCTTGCTTGGTTGCCGTTTCAGCACTTGTGTGCATGCCTCTTGACGCGATCTTTGCCTATTCACATCTCCCTGAGTGCGATCTAGACTTCTTTCGTTGTCTCCTTCTCGGCGATTGACATCATCACGTCATTTGGCACCGCTTGCAAAATGGCCACCATCGTGCCTTGATCTTTGTTGCCATCATCGTCTCCATCTTCGACTGCCTACCATACCCTAGCGAACGCAATGTTAACTTCATTTTGATGACCCATATGCCGTAATTTATTTCGCTCAACATTGGGTATCGAATCGAGATCGAGACACTTCTTGTCATCGGCTTGACGTATACGCCTGACTTCGATGGATTGATCTCGTTGCCCGTGGTCTAACGAGCACTCTTAACTTCGATGGATCAACAGCATTGCCGGCCATCGCTTCGTCACCTTAAGCTCTGATATCAATTGTTGGGGAATTTGCCTAGGGTTTAGATAAGCGATAAACTTGAACTTTGAGATCACACACGCGAACACGAATAAACACAGATAGATCTTTTGGCGACGCGATATGCCTGCGTCCTTTTTCATCTTTCTTATATAGAGAAGCAACATACAAGATTCTGTATCCAATACGGCATCCCACAATGAGAGTCCTACACGGACACACCTTGACTTTCTTTTATAACCACTATGAATCCTAGTTATATGTGGACTCTGATTCCTGACCTTTTATGACTATGACTGCTGCACAACTCGAATATACACATTGGTGGTCATAAAGACTGTCATGGTCATAGGACTGATCGTGAACTTGACCAGACCTGAAGACAACTAGATTAATTCTATCAATGACAACTATATAGATAATTAAATCATGCAGCCAGCGGATGCTCCATCTGCTCGGCTGTGCTATAGGCGCACGCGAGAGTGACCGATTGATTAATCGTGCGACAGTGCCAGGACAAGGAGGAGCTTCTCCTTCCGGTGCACCGTCACCCCGAACGACTCTGCCGTATCGATCACTGACTCTTTCGGAAGCTCCCAGTCGAAGTGGTACATGAGGTTCACCAGCATGATCTCGAAGGTGGCGATGGCGAAGTTTATACCTGGGCATATCCTTCGCCCGGTCCCAAACGGCAAGAAATGTAAATCGTTTCCCTTGTAGTCGACATCCGCGCTGCTACCACCCTCCATGAACCGCTCCGGCATGAACTCCTCTACCATCTCCCAACAGCTTGGATCCCTACCTAGAGCCCACCCGTTGATGATGACGCGTGTCTCGGGGGGCACAACCCCAGAACAATTTCAAATTTAAATTATTTTCAGATTTTATTAATTCAAGAGATAATGTTCAAATTTTTAAAATTAGCAAACCAACTCCAAAAATTATGGAAATTTTTTGGAGTGTACTTTAGAATATTTAGAACCCAATTAAATTATTTTCAGGCTTTGGACAAGTTTTAATTATTATCAAAAATTCATTTTTATCTGCTAGAAATTATGAAAACATTTTAAATAATTTTTGGAAATTTTGAGAAAGCCGAAACATGCATAAATGATGACTTTAAAAATAATTATACTGGTTTTGAGAATTTTGTGATGTTACATAATATATATTCTTTGTTTTAACATATACAATACTACTTATACATTAATATCACAAATAAAACCAATTCTACAAACTTGTAAATTAAATCAAATTGATAACATTCTAAGATCTAATATTTGAATTCTTTCCTGTGATCTGCTACCTTTTATTATCCACTTGTAGTTCCTTTAGAAGGATGTCCATGCACTTGGGCGGACCACCATGCTAGTTAGGGCTGTGCATATTTCAACCGAACCGAAAAAACCGGACCGAAAAAACCGAACCGAACCGGTCAACTCGGTTTGACCGGTTTTAAATGGGAATTACTCCTACTAGATTGCAGCTACGTGAACAAATGCATATATATATTTCGCCTACTCGTCTCGTTAGTTACTATATCGTTTGCAATTTGCGTCAACTTTGGTAAATATGGTATTTACCGATACCACACCAAAATAAATTGGGATTTACCGATACCGAACCGTATTTTTAAAAATACCGTATACTACCGAACTAACAATACCGTATTTACCGTATATACCGAATATACCGAACCGATTTTACCGAACTAACCGAACGCACAGTCCTAATGCTAGTTAACAAAATATTGCATTGTTTTTTTTTAACATCTGAGAGTCCACCGTTGAATTCTGAGAGTGCACGCATGAGCTGTTACATGCAACAAGCACGACAGTCCACCGTTGATGCATATAGTAATATGACGAGAAGATCGATAGATAATTAAAACATGCAGCAAGCGGATGGTCCGTCTGCTCTGCTGTGCTGCAGGCGCACGCGAGAGAGACCGATTGATCCATTAATCATGCGGCAGTGCTGGGACAAGGAGGAGCTTCTCCTTTCGGTGCACCGTCAGCCCGAACGACTCCGTCGTATCGATCACCGACCCTTTCGGTAGCTCCCAGTCGAAGTGGTACATGAGGTTCGCCAGCATGATCTCGACGGTGGCGATCGCGAAGTTTATACCTGGGCATATCCTTCGCCCGGCCCCGAACGGCAAGAAATGGAAATCGTTTCCCTTGTAGTCGACAAACGCAGCCGCTACCACCCTCCATGAACCGCTCGGCATGAACTCTCTCGCCATCTCCCAACAGCTTGGATCCCTACCTAGAGCCCACCCGTTGACGATGACGCGCGTCCCGGAGGGTATCGTGTAGCCCTCTACGTCGCAGTCGGCAATGGAGAGGTGGGGCACGAGGAGCGGCGCCGGGGGGTGGAGCCGGAGCGTCTCCTTGATGACCGCCTTCAGGTAGGGCATGCTACTAATCATCAGGTCATCTTCGGTAAATATTTCCTTCACCTTTCTCTTTGGTCCGCTTCCCCTTGCCTCGGCTTGCAGCTTGGCCATGAGGTGGGGCTTCTGCACGAGCTCAACCATCGCGTATTCCAACACTATGAATGATGTGTCCGTGCCGGCTTCGAACATGACCTGCACATGCATACATATATTAATTGAATTTAGATGCCCGTGCTGTCTTTAATATAGTACCAGCTGATCTATCGATCGATCATTGTCGTACGCTATATTCTCCAGGAAAGTACGATATAATTACCACCAATAATGCTTTAATATTGTCTCTGGTGAGGTTGTACTCTTGTTGAACAGAGAGCAGCACATCGATGAAGTCGCTCTTCATCGTCACGCTGGTGTTGCAGCACCATTGGCTTGGCGGCGTGGTCGTCAATGAGCTTGTCGAGCAGCTCATCCCATCTCTTCCTCACCTTCTCGGCCTTGGCGCACACCACCCTCCTCACCATTTCCAACCTCCCCAAGCTCGGGAAGTGGTCCTCCAGGTTGAACCCGCCGATGAGCATCGAGTTCGCCTCGACCAGCTCTCGGAACAGTTTGTTCCGGCCTTCCTCCTTGAAGAACTTGCCCGATACGGCGTGGCACACGATGTCGTTGGAGAACGAGTTGAGCAGCTCGCTCAGGTCTAACGCCGTGCTCGTTGCGGCTGCCTCGCGGATCTTGGCCATGACCAACCGCACCTGTCGACCATTAATCGTCCATCACAGTGCATGATCTGGTTAATTACAGCAGTGATAGACATGCATGCACGGACATATAATTAAAATTAACATAGATAGCGATTGAATTAAAACAGACAGCGGTAGAATACCTCTTGCTCGCGGGCTCGCCGGTAGGATCGGACCTTTTTGAGGGTGAGGAGGTGCGTGGTGGCGATCTTTTTGACCTGGCGCCAGTGCTCGCCGTAGGGGGAGAAGGCGATGTCGGACGAGCCATAGAAGAGGATGTCGGTGACGGCGGAGTAGGTCCGGGACGCGAACACGTGATCGTGCGTGCGCAGGACGGCCTGCGCCGCGCGAGGGGACGACACGACGAGGGTCGGCACGGCGCCGAGGCGGAGGAGCATGAGGCCGTCATGGCCGTGCTTCCCGGCGAGGTCGCGGAGGGAGACGTGGGGGAGGGAGCCGACGATGTGATGAAGATGACCGATAACGGGGAGCTTCCATGGAGGCGAAGGTAGCTTGTTCAGCAGCTTGCCTGTCGTGCTGGTCGTCGTGAAGCGGATGGTGATGAGCAGCAGGAGAAGAAGAGGGCATACCATCAGCAGGAGAGAATAGTACACCGGTGGTACTGCTGCTTGTGTCTCATGGGGGCCACCGTCTTCATAGAGCAGCGCTAGCACCTGAGCCATGGCTGCCATGGCTCCCTCTAATTTGCTTGCTTTTTTATCTGCCGGCCCCTAATTTGCTAGCTAGCTAGCTTGGTGGTTTGATTGAAGCAAATCAATTGTATGTGGCCTTCAGCTAGACCGCTGGGTTTCCTGCCCTGCGTCTTTTATATATAGCTCAAGACGCCTTCTGGGACACCTCGGATGCCTTCCCTGTGCCCACACCGGGACGTGCTGCGTTCGTCCTTTGCTACCTGCTCGTCGTGGCAGCACAGCCGAACGAAGACAAACGGCATAGCAGCGTTTCCCTTTCTTCTCTCAGCAAACGCACATGTGGCGCAGCGCAATTTAACGTCTCTTTTCTCTGCTACCCTTTATCAAAATGAGAAGAACTCTTTGTGATGGCATACGTCCTACTACACAAGTCTTCACTTCTTGTCCGCTTTGATTCCTCCTCATCGTCATCTGCGTGTGCTGCTGCTGCCTTCTTCCATCTGCATGCGCGCCGCGTGCACCAGCTGCATGCGCGCCGCCTTGTGCGCCGTCCGCTCGCGCACCGTGCGCTGGCACTTGAGCCATGGCTGCCTCTAGTTCGCTTACTTTTTTTTATCTGTCGTTGAACAAATTAACTAGCTAGCTAGTTAGGTGATTTCATTGGATCAAATCAATTGCATGTGGATAAGTAGCTAGTGCGATGGCTTAAGCTAGACCGCTGGGTTTTCTGCTTGGTCTTTTATGTATAGCTCAAGACAGTAAAGTAGCAAGGACGAGGCAAATCATGCAGTTCGCTCAGATAGGCCCTAGCTGCAGTCAGTTTGTAGAACACAGGCCAGTAATCCGCAGCTAACAGGCAAACAATCGGGCGAGAGATCAATTGAGAAGACACAAAACAAAACAATCAGGATCAGCCAAGTCTGAACTTCTCTGAATATTTCGACAACAGCAAAACGCGCTACAGTAACTGAATACTCTGAAGAAAACTGAAAGCAGCGATACAACTGCAGACTAACAGACTGCGCTAAACCAGGAACCAACCGATCGGATCCGCCTAACTCGGTCACGATCTGCACGACTAGAAAACAGCATAGCTAGACTCGGTCTAATGCCAGCTCAGTAAGTCTGGATTATTTCCTACACAATTGTCAGTTGTCAATCAACTGAAAATTAATAAAAATCCGATAAATATACCCTACCTATCAGTTGTTGATCAATTGCATGCCTTACATATACTAGAGTTTTTCTATAGATCTATGTCATGATTGTCATGCACACATGTATATATACACGAGAAGTACAATCATATTATATATTTTGTAGTCTTTCCAAACAAAATATCTTTGATGTGGATCAATTGCATGCCCTACATATACTGGAGTTGTAGTTACAGTGCAGTTTTAGATCCGCAAACTAGTAAGTCAGATCTGTTCTATACCAAACTTATGGTAGTATGATGCCTTAAGCTAGGCTAGGTTTTTTGCTTGTGTCTGGCAAGAACAAGGCAAATCATGTAGTTCGCTCGGTCCATACCACCGTTATATCAGGAGGAAGATATTTTGTTTGGAAAAACTACAGCATATATCTAATGGTACTTCCTGTCCTATACGTATGTGCATGATAATCATGACATGACATCCATGGAAAAACTCCGGTATATGTAGGACATGTAATTGATTGACAACTGATAGATGGAGTCTACTCGTCAGGATTTTATTAATTTCCAGTATATATAGGGCATGTAATTGACCGACAACTGACATATGGGGCCTACTCATCGTACATGTATATGCATGACAATCATTGACATGACATGGTGCCTCACAAATTTTCCCTTAATTATTCGTAAATTATTCACTCTAGTAGCTACGCAGCTATAAAGATCAGAATTAAAGCGAAGAAGCAAAGTTACAACCTCACAAAACCAAGAGAAGCGAATTTCAGCTCTCCACTGGTCTGACTAACAAGACACCGCGGCCAGACCGGTGGCCGGTCTGATTGGCTTGAAGCCGGCGGTCTGACCGGTGTCCAATTGGACCGAGCCTAGTGTTGGATCTGGAAACAACAACTTCGGATTTTTTGTATGTGGCTCGCCCTAGCTGAGAAACAACTGTAGCTGAGTTGCTGTTGCGTGGGCAAACTTTCTAGATTGCTCTGTGATTATTGGATTTCTACCATCCGTTGGAGAAAAAGATAAGGTGAAGTAGCTGGAATGAGAAAGACTCGTGGATACATCCAGAGAAAAATCTGGCATGCTCTGTTTAATTGTTGACTGTTACTTTGCGAAGTTGTTGTCCAGCGGCATGACTACATTGCGAAATTATTGGAGTTACCAGCTTTCTTCAAATTTAAATTTCAGCCACTATCACCTACAGCGTAATTTCAGCCAGCTACAGTGCAAATTCAGCCAAAATCCACAAAAAATCAGTCCAACTGAGCACCACCTTAGTAAAAGTTTAGTTATTAAAAAAGTTAAGATAGTAACAAGCCAATTAATTAGCAAAAGAAAATGGTCTACTTTGAATTATTTTCCTGTCAGGTGTAATCTTTTGTCAAGAACTTTTGGTAAAATGGCATGGTAACATCTCAAGGCATGCATATATATGTTTCAATGAACCGAGCATTAATGGATAGTTAGTACTCTCTCCGGTTTTTATTTGACTTTGTAAAATTCATGTAGTCAAATTTTCTAAAATTTAATTATTAATAAATTTAAAACTATCTAGATTTGCTATACAAAAATTATATAATTAGATTTATTGTTAAAAATCTTTTAGTAGTATTACAATTTTATTAATATAACTTAACATAAAGTTATAAAATATTATAAGGATAAACGTCTACTCGACACGCCGACAGCCCTATTTTCATCGTACAGCAGCAATCTACCGATGTAAATATTCCAACGGGGGAGACTAACAACAGTAATCAACTTGTTTAGTTTGTCACGGCTAATTCAGCAGCTAGCTAGTTGCTATCTAGCAACTAGCAGACAGCAAGTATTGGCTGATTGATGGTTGGAACCACTAGAAAACAGGATTCAGGACTCTCTGCTTGCATCCAACACAGTACAGTGCGTGATGTACGAGACGATCTTTTCAAGAACAGCAGCAGCAGCAGCAGCAGCAGCAGCAGTACGTGAAGAACAGCAGCAGCAATTCAATCAGCAGCCAACCCTTCACAACTCGCCACCAGCTGCTAGCGCTCGCCCAACAGCACCACAGCTGCGTAGCATAGCAGCAGCGTAGCAGATAATTTTGGTCGACGTTGAGTCGATCTCGCCGAAAAAAACAAAGCCAACCAGACGCACCACCGAACCGAGCACCAAGTGTCGGTCACGAATCGATGAGATGTGAAGCAAAACTGAAATTCCAAAAGATTCTGGATTTCTCGTTTGATTTCGATTTCTCCTAAACCTTAACCTAATTCAGCTCAAATCCCAGCCCTCCATATCCAAAACTCCCTGCGGCATCATCTCCAGTGAACCAATTTTGCGTGAGCTCTATTCACCGTCTAAAATTATCACCGCCGCCCTATCTCTCCCAGCTCCCGCGCATAAAAAAACCAGAGCCCTTGTGCTATTCAAACATCCCACAAAGGAAAGATCTCGCCGTCGGCGAACGCCAACCCCCTGTCACCACCGACCCCCAAAAATGGACTCCCTTCATCCCTAGGAACCCAACCATAGTCCCTGATTCCGTCGCAACCCACCCTAGCCGCGCCAATCGACGTCGCTTCTCTCCCCTATTCTCGGCTGATATAGTGCACGTGGGAGGGGAGAAGACGACACTATTCATCTCGGGCCGTACAGTAAAAGGGCTGAGTACTGTAACTAAGTGGGCCGGCCTTTCACTGTGTGGAACTGTAGCAACTGGGTTCATGTGTACAGTAGAAAAACCGTTGTGAACAGTAACCCAGTCCAGTGTGAACAGTAAAAACCCGTAGTGAATAGTACCGAGACCCGTTACTGTTCACAAAGTCCGAAAATGCATATATATACATCCATTTCGACCGTCTCGAACCCGTCTACCTATTTCTCAGCTATGTTTCCCCATACCAAACTCCTACAAACCCTAAACCTATTTTATTTGATTTTTCTAGATTTTATTTCTTTATTTTATTTATTTCTTTCTAACTCAATCCTGCAAGCATGGAATTGATTTATTTTCTTTTAATCTTCAATAGCACACGACATCGAAAGTCAGCTAGTCCAGGAAGGAGAAGCTCAAAATCAAGCACAAGAATCAGAAGAATACGAACTTGTAGAATACGTCGATCCGCAAAGCAAGTCATATGTTTTTAATCATATTGAACTTACATTCCTTTAACTACTTATTTATTTGTATTTTCACTATGTTATTGGACAACTCTGCCGAGTCATATTTAACTACTTACATTCCTTTAATCATATTGGACAACTCTGCCGAGTCATAACTTAATGGTATTTGAATATGTCGTGCTTTCAGTAAATGAAGTTGTGTTTAATGGGTGATTCCAACAACGAATCATAAGTAGATTTAGAAATGAGTTGAAAATGTTGAAGGTTGGTAACCAAGCTATTGAAACCCCGATTCCTTAAGAAGTTATTATTCTTCTATGTTTAAAAACATTTGCAAATAAAATTGCATCCACAAATACTTTTTTAAAAACACTATATCTCCATCTTTTGGAAACCTGGCAAGTAGTTATTTAGCATTTTTCCATGTGAGTTGTTGAGTATGGTTGGTTGTACTCACGCTTGCTAAAATCATAAATAGAAGAAGATGCTTGTCAAGAAAATGAAGAAATCTACGAAGATAACGCTGAGGAGCACTACGATATTGACGACGCCTGGTGTTAGGGTTTATTCTACAGTCAGGCATACATGTGGAGTTTCTTTTTGTATTGTAATGTAATTTTGGGTTGCACGTCCCGTTGTGTAAAATTTGGCTGCTAAGTCTTAATTTTGTAATAATTTTTGGTTTTTATGCTTGAGCTTACGTTGGTAATGATGTATACTCGTCTACAGCACTTGTAACTGAACAATCTTAGATAATTATGAAGAAATTATAATGATCCAGAAATAGAGGTGTTACAAGATGATTCACATGGAATCACATGGATTAGAGGGCAGCCGCACCACCAATCCTCGTGTCAATCACAAAAAGCCTAGATCGGTTTTCTCTTCCTCACGCAAGACTTGCGCCAAAAACCAATATAGCTTTTATATATTCACGCATGCACACACAAGCGTAAGCTCAAACTACACCTGGGACTTAGAAGGACAATTATATTCAGAAATACTTCAAAGGAAACCGACCGACTTAAAGATAGAAATCAATCCGGATTTTAGGGAAATCAATCCTGGAATTTTAGAGATCGATGGAACTGACTCAGAAAGGAATTAGCTAGGATCTAGGATTGATTGTTCCAACGTAAACACAGTACCGTGCATGCCTGGCTTCTTTGTTTCTTGCTCCTTTTCCTGGCTCGCATGCTTTAACTGACATGATATTTAGTTATGTCCTATCACCATAAAAGTCCTGTTAATTTGATAGCCATATTCACCTTGAAAAACCATTAGTAATACTAAATATACTATTTAAATATTCAGGGTAGATCAAGAATTCAAATACTTCATGCTGCTAAATGATTCGGCTTTTGCCGATAAGTTATTGGTTTATGGTTGAAAGTTGTTTCAGTGAAAAATAAGGATTAAAATCTTATTCTAAGTTGAAATCTACGAAGATAACGCTAAGGAGCACTACGATATAGACGACGCCTGGTGTTAGAGTTTATTCTACACTCAGGCATGCGTGTGGGGTTTCTTTTTATATTGTAATGTAACTTTGGGTTGCACGCCTCGTTGTGTGAAATTTACCTGCTAAGTCTTAATTTTGTAATAAAGTTTGGTTTTTATGCTTGAGCTTACGTTGGTAATGATGTACACTTGTCTACAGTACCCGTAACTGAACAATCTTGGATAATTACGAGAAAATCCTAATGATCCAGAAATAGAGGTGTTACAAGATGATTCACATGGAATCACAGGGATTACAGGGGGCAGCCGCACCACCAATCCTCATGCCAATCACAAAAAGCCTAGATCGGTTTTATCTTCCTCACGCAAAACATGCGCAAAAAACCAATATAGCTTTCATTAATTGGCCTCAGAGCCTTCCCGCACCCACGTTAACGTATTGTCACCTTTCTTTCTATAAAATCAAACACATTTTGCCACACGCCAACCTGAGTGAAAACAATACAAAGTTCTAGGTAATTACTTTCACCAGCAGATAAGTAGCTACTACGACAACATAAAGAGACTAAGAACGAAGAACTAAGGCCACCTAGTGACCCATATCATTCACTAAGCATAATGTAGGACCAGTAATAGTAATAGAGAGGTTAAATGGTGTCTCATAAATTTTTCTTCAAATATTCGCAAATTCTTCACTCCAGTAGCTACAAAGCTATAAAGTTCAGAATTACAAGCCTAGAGCAAAGCAACAATCTTAAAAACCCATAAGCTAGAGTTTTCAGCACCACACCGGCCTAACTGCCACAGAGAGTGCGGTCTGACTGATAAGTACCTGGCAGTCTGACCAATTGCGGGTCTGACCAGCTTGCGGTCTTACCGGTGGTCTATTCGACTGGGCTTAGGAGCGGTCTGACTGTTCCCCTATTTTCAGAACAGAAAATCAGCCCGAGCCAAGACCAATAATGGTGCATCTCCCAAAATCTAGAATCAAAAGAGATAGAACTTTGCCACCTTCCTTAGGGTTTCAAAAACCTATGCCATCCAATGATCGGAATTATCTTGGCCAAAGTTCCAACATTTCACAAAGACAAGCAAGATTGCACTAAAATCGGGCAAACTTCAAAAATCTTGGGATATGACTATCTCGTGGGTATAGGATAGATGAGTTCCTATATGTCACAGCAAGCTATTTCTCCTAAAGATTTAAAGTAAAACCCTAGAATCAAGAAATCTCAAGAGAGGTCAAATCCAAGTAAAATCGAGCAACATCGAAATCTTGCAAGACATGGTGCCTAGATGGATGTGATATGATCTTCAGGAGTCATCTCCATCACTTACACATCCTTGGCATACATCAAGATCAAGAACGGGAGAGAAAATATCAAAACCAACAAGATTAAGTGCAAATAATTACACCAGGGGGCTTCGAATTCCTCTTCATGGCTATTGACACATTCACGAAATGGATCGAGACTGAACCTGTGACTCAAATAATTACAGGTAATGGTAAGCAATTTTTGAGCATGAAATTCCAAGAATTTTGCAACAAATTGGGTACCAAACTTTGTTATGCCTCGGTCCCCCATCCTCAGAGCAATGGGGTAGGTGAGCGCGTGAATGGTTAGATAATGCAGGGAATTAAGACTCGAGTATTCGACCAACTTGTAAAGCGCTCGGGGGCTTAGGTTCAAGAATTACCTTCCGTATTATGAGCAATTCGCATGACTCCTAGCAGGGCAACAGGAGAGACTCCATTTTTTCTACTCTATGGAGCCAAAGCCATGCTTTCTTCAGAACTAAAGATCCGGTCGACAAGGGTCGACAGCTTCCACGACTCCAACCAAGAACAGCTTCGAGCGCATGACATCAAGCTGCTTGAAGAGAAGAGGAATAAAGCCTTAATCCGATCAGCGGTCTATCAGTAAGCCATCCGTAAGTTCGATCAGCGGTCTATCAGTAAGCCATCCGTAAGTACTACAATCGTAGGGTCCAACCTCATAGTCTTGCTGTAGGTGACTTGGTATTAAAGAAAATCCAATCCCAGTCTAATCGGAATAAGCTTTCCCCCAATTAGGAGGGTCCTTACACCATGGTTGAAGTTACACGCCTAGGTTTTGTATGACTTGCTATAGAGTACGGCCAGATTCTCCCAAACTCTTAGAGATTAGCTTAGTTTCTAGTAGTCTAGGTCTCACCCTAGTCAGGCCGACCAAGTCAATATTTGTGTACACCAATATTGTCCACGTCGTTGGGTAATATCGGTCATACACAGGTCCTCCTAGTTGCTTGCCTGTGGCGAGATGTGTGTTCCCCTTTTGCTTTCACTACCGCTTCCGCTTTTATGTAATGTAATCATTTGGCCTAAACAACCCTATTGTAAATTGGACCTGATATGGTCTATTTGAACTCTGATGGCTTGTAATATTAATGCATGGTACATTGGGTTATAGTGCAGCGGTTTCATAGAGAATTCTGGATTGGTTAAATTCGGGTCCGACAGGACCAGAAATAATCTTTGCGTTGTTTGCACGGTGAATACTCTCCAACTGAATGAGATGAGCTTCATTCTCCTTTCTGAGTAAAACATTTTCAATTAATTATTGCGTAAATTAGCAAGATATATACACCCATAAGCAAAATATCACATGCAAAGATTTTATTAACTTTCTGTTGGACTCCAAACATGATTAACACGCATGCATGCAAAGCAATATAATTGCATGCATTCATACACATATGTTGCACATATAAGTAACCCAATATGCCGGACTAACGGCCCGAGAACTAATCGATTCGTTCACACCAAATGCATGTTTCACACATATGTAGGGCCTTTTGGGCTGGGCCAAATGCCATTTTGGACTGCACTAGTTTGTGACCGTGTGTTGGGCTGGGCTGGCATCCTGAGTCCCTAAGGAGTTACCAGGGAGTCTTGGAACAAGGAGGAGCTTCTCCTTCCGGCGGAGCGACAACCCATACACCTCCGTCATATCAATCCGTCCGCCACTCTCAGCCACCAGCTCCCAATCAAAATGGTACACAAGGTTGGCCAGCATGATCTCGACAGCAGCCACCGCAAAGTTTATCCCAGGGCAGATCCTCCGTCCAGACCCAAATGGCACGAACTGGAAATCACTCCCTCTGAAGTCGACAATGGATGCGCTAGCCCCATGGATGAACCTCTGTGGCGTGAACTCCTCCGGTCTGTCCCAGTATCTTGGATCCCTCCCGAGAGCCCACGCATTGATGAAGACACGCGTTCCAGAGGGGATTGCGTGGCCGTCCACTTCACAGTCGGCGATGGAGAGGCGCGGGACGAAGAATGCCACCGGCGGGTGGAGCCGAAGCGTCTCCTTCACCACCGCCTTCAGGTAGGTCATCTTGCTGATGCCCTCCTCGGTGACCATGCCTAGTTCTTCGCCTTCAGGCACCATGTTCTCCCTCACCTCGGCTTGTAGCTCTGCCATCATGTGTTGGTTCCGCATAAGCTCGGCCAAGGCGAATTCCAACGTCAAATATGTCGTCTCCGTGCCAGCTTGAAACATGTCCTACAAATCAAAACTTTTCCTTGAGTAGTGAGTATACACTACACACACACACATATACATAGTGCTAATACCTATTTGGGTGATAACATGCTAATGCGAATGTTGACCGTCCGATCTAGAGTTAACAGTTACGAATCATGTGGGTGGAAGGTCGCTCCTCACTTATACATTTTGCGTTTACAACCACGCCTAATTGATTGCAAACACGAAAATGCCCTCCGGTCATTCCCTTCTTCCTCGTCGAAGGCGTCGCCGTGGGAGAGCTCCCTCCGACCCGCTGGCCTCCCGACCACCGACAGCACCCTCCTTCCTCCTCCTAGTCACTCACCTCCATATCCTCGCATCCGTCCCCGGCGCCACCCTCCCTGTCCTCCTTCGGCGCCGCCCCACCACCACAGTCGACCTTCCTCCACCACCGGCGCGCCCACCCGCCTCACTCCACCCTCACGGCCTCCTCGGCGCCACCCCCGCCTCCCCAACGCCCCCGGCCTCCCCCGCCGCCCCTCCTCCATCCATGCCTTCCTCCCGACCATGCACTCCTTCGACCACGGCAGCTTCGACCATGACGATTTTGACCACGTCAACTTCGACTACGACGGTTTTGATCACTTTGGTTTCAACCACGGTGGCTTCGACCACGGCGCCCGGGTGTAATTACGTCCACCTCTAACATACCACATAAACAAACTTGAAATATTTTTTTATCATTTTAGGTATACTCGTATACTGATTATAAGATACTCCAATGTGAACTGTATGAAAAAATTGCAAGGGAGTCTATAGTTTTGAGCGTATTTTGTAAATACTTTCATATACGCACATAAAAAGAAGTGTGTCAGAAAAAATGTATATACCACATCTGAAAAATTGTTCATACCACCTAGATGGTCTTAAATACTCGTATGCTACGCGTACATACCCTCCGTTACGCGAAAATACTCTCTACGTTATGAGATACGACATAGATTGTAATAACACCCGAGAGTAGAAAAAGGCTTCTATATATATATATATATATATATATATATATATATATATATATATATATATATATATATATATATATATATATATATATATATATATATATATATATATATATATATATATATATATATATATATATATATATATATATATATATATATATATATATATATATATATATATATATATATATATATATATATATATACATATATGTAGATATATGTATATATGTACATATATGTATATATGTATGTATGTACATATATGTATATATATAGATATATGCATATATGTATATATATATATATATATATATATATATATATATATATATATATATATATATATATATATATATATATATATATATATATATATATATATATATATATATATATATGTATATCAATCAATTAATTACGCACCATCAAGATGGCCTTGACGTTGTCTCTGGTGAGACTGTAATCTCCCTGCTGAGAGAGCAAGACATCTATGAGATCGCCGGTGTCCTGCTGCTCGTCGTCGACGTCATGATGCGGTGCTACCAACGACGATGACTTGGTGGCGGCGTGTTCATCGATGAGCTTGTCGAGCAAGTCGTCCCACCTCTTGCTGACCCTCTTGGCCTTGGCGCAGACCACCCTCGCGAGCACGTCCACCATTGCCAGCCTCGGGAAGAAGTCCTCGAGGTTGAATCCCCCCTGGAGTGACACATTGATCTCGATCAGCTCGCGGAACAGCTTGTTCCGGCCTTCCTCCCGCAGGTGCTTCCCCACCGCCGCGCGGCACACGACGTCGTTCGTGAACGAGCCCAGCAGCTCGCTCATGTCCACCGCCGTGCCAGGAGCGGACGCCGCCGCCTCACGGATCTTGGCCACCGCGATGCGCACCTATATTAATTATGTCAGAAATCAATTAGCTATCATGCATGGTGCTTAATTTGCGCGACATGCACGTACGAATGCATGTACGTGTTCAATTAATTAGTTACCTCTTCCAGACGGCCATGGCGGAAGGAGTGCACCTGTTTGGCGCTGAGCATGTGTGTGGTGACGAGCTTTCTCGCCATGCGCCAGTAGTCGCCGAGAGGGGCAAAAGCGACGTCCGATGAACGGTAGAAGATGATGTCGGCGACGGGAGACGGCGCCCTGGAGGCGAACACGTGGTCGTGCGTGCGGAGGACGGCCTCGGCTGCGCGCAGGGAGGAGACGACGAGGGTGGGGACGGCGCCGAGGCGGAGGAGCATGAGGTCGGGGCCGTGCTTCCGAGCGAGATCGCGGAAGGAGACGTGGGGGAGGGAGCCGACGAGGTGCAGGTGACCGATAACCGGCAGACTTGGAGGGGACGGAGGAGGATGCTTGTGATCTCGTGTGGTTGTTGTGGCCACGTAGTAGCGTAGGAGGAAGAGGAGAGGGACGACGAAGAGAATGAGCGCTGCTGCTGCTGCTGCTGGTGCTAGCTCGTAAGCAGCCATGTCTGCTAGCTGAGAAATATCGGTAAACTCGGCTACTCTTTAAGTAGCACACCAATAATGGAGTATACTTACTATTAACCCAAAATAGTTTAAAAATGATAATGGAGTCACGTGGACGAAAAAGAGCCACGTCTATGATCTCTGTTTAGTGATGTGATGTCCTATGACAACAAGCACTAGCAGAGATCAACAACATATGTCGCATAGCTGAAACACACATCATGCGCCTTATTGTCTAATTAATTCAAATTTCCGTCCACGATTAACATCCAATAGCTGAAACAAACATCACCCAAACACACAAGAGTAACTATTGCACACACGATTATTTTTTCCCTTCATCTTTAATCACTTTTTATACTGTAATTTTAGATGATTGAGAGTGTAATTTCAAGTGGAAGGAATTAGTACACTGCAACTTTAGGTAACTGGGAGTGCAACTTCAGATGACTTTCAGTTGACTGTGCAATAGTGCCTGACCACCATAGTCTAAAAATTAATTGTTGTTGTTAGTGTCAAAATGGCCAAATTAAACTGGTAAGCAAAGAATAATTCACCCCAGCATGCAGCAGCAGTCCAGAACTCTTAACTCATCAAAGGTCATAGCTTTAGCTTTCGTAGAAATCCACAGAAAGGAATCCACCGCCGCAGAAAATACCACACAAATTAGATAAAAGTATCCCCTAATCACAAGCTTTTGTAGCGGGTTAGGCTGTATACCCAAATATGGTTAACATCAAGTGTGCCATAAAAACAAAGTTAACTGATTCAAATGATGCTAACATAGTTTGAGCATGCACAACATCTATGCTTTGAGCACGATCTTCTCCAATTATTATGAGAACTCTCTTGATTGTAGCATACAAAGAGACAACATGCATTACTGTTTTATAGTGAGATCTCCAACGAGTATTAGTCGGCCTACTTAAGTCTATCTCTTGATTCAATCCCCTACCAGTGTCAATGTCACCCAATTCTAATACTTCTAGCACACACTGACCTTGAACTTCGTGAACTATCAAATTCAAGTATTCAACTGGAGTTTGCGCATGTATACATATATGCGCAAGGCGTGGCAGCCGGCGGCGCAAGGAGCAGTAGCACCCGGTGGGAGCCAAGCCAAGAGCTAGATTGAGTAGAGGGATTTGGGGAAAAGTAGAGAAGAAGGGGAATGAGTAGAGAAGGGATAAGGCAAGGGAGAAGAAAAGAGAAGGTGAGGGCGGCCGAGGAGGTGAGGCGGCGCTAGAAGATGAGAGGGCTAGGGAGGTGGGTGTTGGGGCGGGCGGGGAGGTGAGGCGGTGCTGGGAGGAAGGGGAAAGGAAGAGGCGTTGGGAGAGGTTTTAGAGGAAGGGGCGGTCGGGAAGGATTGGGGAATTTGGGGATAAGGTCTTTGCGCCTTAGTCATTTTTATTTTTAGTTGCGCGCCTAAAAAGATGGCTAGTATCCTCCGCAGATACGATGACTTGGTTCACTTTTTTTAGGCACATATATTGTAGCTAATGTTAAAACATTGTCGGCAGATAAATTGTTCTAAATAATAATTATTTCTAGCAAATAACGGGACCTTAATATCTTGGATATTGTCGGGACATGTTTTGCCACTAATCCAATTTTTCCCCAGCAGATTATTGCACTTAATACTATGCCATAATGTAGTGTCTATTAATGTACTCCCTCCATTTTGCCCCGCTACAAACGACTTTAACTTCTGGTTTTGTTTTTGGCTTTAGGCTTATTTATGTCAGAAGTCATTTGAAACGCATCAGCTTCTAATTCTGGTATTTTTTTGGTTTTTTAGCTCTTTTGCTTTTTTTTTTCTTTCCATTGTCTGGGAAAATATAATGGTGTTTTCTTTTTTTATTATTTTCTTTAATTAAATGACTCAGAAAAAGCTAACAGCCGCTACAGTGTAAGTTTAACCTTAAGTCAAAAGACGCAGCCGTAAACCGAAGCTTTCAGCCAATTGGAGCGGTCCCGAATCGTGGCCTCGGGAGTGTTTTGATATATTTGCCTACTGAAAATTTATTACATAGTTATCGAATTTTTTTCCTTTTCTGTACCCTTTTTGAATGCTTTCGAAGAGATTAACTGCTTATGATCTAGAGGTATGTGTAGTTATTTCTTATTAGATTTGGTTTGTCTATGATGTACTGTGCACAAATATAGCGGGATGGGCATCCTCTGCATACATGATATGATAAAATACCTAGCTTTCTTTCTTCTGTGAGCCTGACCCTTTGTCGATTCCCCTGACGGTTGAGGCCAATTCCAATTCCAATTCCAAACGCCTTTTAATTTGTTGGGAAATAACCTAATACTGTGATCCTTCCTTGGTGTGAATTGAAGCAACATGTATGGTATGGGCATGTACACAAAGGCCAAGAGCCCGTGAATGAGCGCATGCACTGCAAACATCCATCCATGCATCCAATCAAGCAGGTTAACACAGAAGAACAAAGCATCGCAGCCACCAACAACCATTGATCACAGAGTACTAGCTAGGAGTAATTTAGTAGACATACACAGTAGCTAGAGCACTAGCTACTCAACAATGAGACGAGGTTATGGGTGAGAGACAGGGAGAGAAGTATTTGTCGAGCGGTCCAACCTAACCAAAAGTTCATGATTTTTCTCATAAAATACAGAATGATTTTTTTTCATAAAATGCAGAATGATCGATTGTGCAACAGTTAGTGGTCGTGACTGTTGCAAGCTGTAGTAGAGCTATTGCTGATTTTTTTCAACTATATTTCCTTGATAGTGACCACTGTGAGTGCATCTTGTAAACAAATAGATGCATTGCTTGCAAAGCATCAAGATGTCTTGTTAGAGAAGCTAGAGAATGATAAGGCTGTCACTGGCACAGGGTTGCATCAAGAAATGAGCCTAGCTAGACCTTCCGATACTAGATGATGCTCTCATTTAAAAACCATACCGCGTATTTACCAAATGTGGGAGACAGTATTAGAGATACTAGAGATTGTGAGTAAAGATGCATGTCAACCATCAAATCATGGTGGAGCATCTGGATTGTTATCAATGTCAAGAGAAGTGTAGAATTCCATGGATATGTTGATATTGCAAAGCTAACTCAAAAGATGGTTGAAACAGGAAAAAAATTGAATATTCTCATTGGTCTATCGCCTCATTGAGCTAACATTGATCCTTCCAGTAGCAACGGGATCTATTGAAAGAGTCTTTTCGGCAATGAATATTATCAAGACAGATTTGCGCAATAGAGTAGCGGATGAGTGGTTCAGTGACTTGATGATATGCTACACTGAGCGAGAGATTTTTAGAAACCTTGATGATGATAGAATTAGAAAATGCTTTCAAATCCTATGTTACTGGTATGTTTCATCCTTTTTTTCAAATCCTTATAACTATTCACAAATACAATTTCTGATTTTATCACAAAGTTTGCTAATTTTGGTGTACAAATAACTGCTTACATATATTTATGGGCATTGAAAGGCACATTATCTATTACTAAGGTACAATCTTTGTTGTATTTTATATTTTTATTATATCTCTATTTTAATTATGTGTGATTTTGGATTGCAAAATATAGTTCGCATTATGTTTATTATATAGTTTACAAAATATGGGCTAATCCATTTTTTTTATTATAAATTTAGTTATACCAAATAAATCACCATCAGTTACAATGTAATTTTAATTAGTTATCATATAATTTTAACTATACACTAATTTATTTAAGTTAAATCGAGCGGCAACCAAAATAATCAGTTAATTTATTTTAACTATAAATTAATTTTAATCAGTTACAATATAATCAGTCACCATCAGTTGCTGGGCCCTTGTCTCATCCCAGCCCACACAACCCAACCGAAGCCACTTCCGTCGTATGACTGTGTGCGCCGGTGCCGGCCGGTCGATTGACGATTCGTCGCGTGCCTGGCTGGAACCGCGCGCGGCGGCTGCGGCTGCGGTTGCGGCGTTCCTGTCGTCGGCTCGGTCGCGGACGGCGCGCGGCGTTGCTGTTGCGGCGTTGCTGTTTCACGGCCGATGGGAACGGGCTCGATGTGATGCGCGCGGCTGTACCTGCAGGCGCTGGCCGCAAACTCCAATTCCGACCGGCCGGGGCAGGGCAGCCAAGAGCTCGCCGCAGCTACAGCTCTGAGCTCTCCCTTGGAGAAACGCCGCGTCGCTGCTTAGGTGGAAAGAAACCCATGGGATTGTTGATGCTTAGTTTAGTCGGAAGGACGGCACGGCCGAGAAGCTTGCAAACTTGCCTTCTCCATCGGCACACCTCACATGGAGCATGATGCAGCATGTAAGGATTGATTCTCCCTCCTTCGTTTGGGCCCATGGTTGATACCTTCTTCTTCTTCTTCTTTGAACGAGCACAAAACAAAAGAAAATGAAATTTTCTAAATTTTTTTTGTATTTGTGGGTATTCAATTTTTTATTCATTGGATATTGTTTTGTGATCCACACTATGATTTGTGATTTTTTGGATAAACAATGTGACAAATGAGTAATTAGTTTGTTTAGGGTCATCAAGTACCGTAGAGTAAACGAAGGAAGGATTTTTTTTTATGTTTTTTATTGTGTTCCTTTGTGGTTTATTTTGTTCCTCTTTTTTTTTCACAAACTATTACATCATATTTTACATAATTTAAGCTACATAAAATTAGTATATAGTTGATGGAAAAAGGCCATGCAGAAAAGAATAATATGTGCTGGAGCATCCCTCAATGTATAATATCATATGCTAATGACTAATGAGCAAAGCTAATCAATGCAGATGTGCAACAAACTAGTACAAAGACGCAAACGAGCTCCAGATCGAGCAAACTCAAGAGTACCAAGACTAACCTACTTTTGACCCAGGCGAGTCAACATTTTGATCATATTGAACCTATATTTTATGCAAACTTATATTCATTTAAATTATCAAATTGCATGATTTATTTCTTATGCAAATGTATGTTAAGCTTAAGGTAGATACGCATCCACTTGGTATCATAGTATTATTATGTCATCTTTGACACTTGAATTACCTTATCTCTATCACCCTAGATAACTATTTGATAACTTCACAAGCTATAAGTCATGCTTAAGTGCCATATTAGTCTTGCTTAAGTACCAGGGCGTTAGTTGCCTTGATTATCATCTTTCAAATAATGAAACTTATTTTGGACAGTCATTAGATGTAATTTGCTGGTATTTTGGGGTAACTTAAGTTTGTGCTTCTCAAAACACTAAAACTTGCTGTTACCATATTTGGGCAGATGGTATGATGGTACGGATGTAGCACGAGAACATGTGGATTATGGCATGCACCGTCCAGATGATTTAAGAACTTAATCATGTCATGACCTCCCAATATAAAATAGTGCAACCACAAGTTTATAATGGTGTCGACCTGGCTACATAATTTGTACCCACCGGTGCAAGTTACACCATTGGAGTGACTCACGAGTCATATCGCTGGTTTTAAGCCGTCGTGGACACGATTCGTGCCACTGGCTAAGCCGCCATGTGGCACAAGAGGGGTTACGGGTGTGGTGGACCTAACCACCCTCAGATGAAACCTTAGCGGGTATAGTTTACACTAAGGGGTGCATTGTAAAGGTCTTATGATGATCTCCTTGATTCACATGTCTATGAAAATGTGTGCAATATAGCAAGTTGATTATCTCTTGTGGGTAAAGTATATAATTTCTGCAGAGTATAAACTATCCGAATAGCCATGCCCATGGTCAAGGACTGGCATGAGAAATTGTTTGAGTTAGTTTCTATTTCAAAAACCTTTGTGGGTGGGTTGAAAACTCGTCGGGTGGATGTAACCTTGTATTTGGCTTTTTCCTGGGTGGATGTAATTAACCCATTGTTGTTAATTAGGTGGATGTAATTAACCAGAAATAATTTTTGCGTTGTTTGCACAGTGAATACTCTCCAACTGATTGAGATGAGCTTCATTCTCCTTTCAGAGTAAAAACATTTTCAATTAATCATTGCGTAAATTAGCAAGATATATACACCCATAAGCAAAATATCACATGCAAAGATTTTATTAACTTTCTGTTGGACTCCAAACATGATCAACACGCATGCATGCAAAGAAATATAAATGCATACATATACATATGTTGCACATATAAGTAACCTAATATGCCGGACTAACGGCCTGAGAACTAATTGATTCGTTCACACCAAATGCATGTTTCACACATATATAAGGTCTTTTGGGCTGGGCCAAATGCCATTTTGGACTGCACTAGTTTTTTCTCTTCATCTTCATTCACTTTTTTATACTACAACTTTAGATGACTGATAGTGTAACTTTATGTGGGAGGAATTAGTACACTGCAACTTTAGGTAACTGGGAATGCAACTTCAGGTGACTAAGAGATAAAAAAATTTCAGTTAACTGTGCAATAGCGCCTGAGCACCATAGTCTAAAATAGGTATGTATCGTGTGCGAAAAATTTTAAAATTTCTTGGATGTCAAGTTTAACTAGTTTACTAACTAGTTCAAACTTGTTTGAACTAAAATTCGAATTGTAGTTGTCATTTTATGATAGTTTGATTGTAGGTATATACTGATTATATATAAATCAGCAAAGTATGTGATCTAAATTCGATCAAAACTTTGAATTTGAGTATATTTTTTAAAATTTATACATTTTATTTGAATTGTTATAGATGAGTATATACCATAAAACTGATATTTTCAAAAACTATACCCAAATTTAGATGGAATGATATATTTAAAATCGTGGTGCCCCATTTCTGCTACTTAAAAGGAGGTTATAGTAGTGGTTCATCTGTCCTTCCAACTCCCTATTCCCCGCTCACTGACAGGTGGGCCTCAGCTCTCAACACCCGCGCGTCGACGCCCCCACAAGTCCCTGGCTCCCTCCCACCTCGCACCCTAATCCTTTCCTCTCCAACTCACCTCTCCCCAGCCACATGCCCACCGCATCATCATCCCTACGTCCTCGCCGCCGCATCCCTACCCCAACACCTGACTTCCATACCGCGGCGCCTACGCGAAGGTTCTCGCCTCCTCCTCTTTAGCTTGCATCCATTCGGTAGTAGAGGAGAGGAGGCATGGATTCAGCTACCCCCACCTTAGCCTAAACGGCCCGTGGTGCTAGCAAGACGGGCCGGTAGTTTCATAGAAGCCCACAAGGCCAGGAAAAGAGCATATATTGCCTTGGAAGAATAGACTTAGGTAGTGGTGTTTATGTAACTTCAAGAAGGAGAAATGACATGTGTACCTCTATAAAGGTAGAAGCACATAGGAACATATGTGTAAATAAGCCCCCATGGTTATATATACACGCATGAGTGCACCATAGGGAAGACCAGATCACTCTTTTTTACTAAAGAGTAAGATATTATCAACTTCTAAAATATTAGCATAGACTTGTAGTGTTATCTCCAGAGTGTTCTAGGCTACAGGCAGCCTCTCACGACCTCCCTGTAACCTCGTCCTTTACTATTTGGTGAGTAACCACAACAAATAACATTTTTAAAACATACAGAAAATTATCTACCACTTTTCAATTATTCCTAAAATTTAATTCTGGTATTAAATTAGCCAAATTAAATGTTTCCCATGACTACATCCAGCAGCAACCTAGTACCGGACAGCAGCATCCCAAAATTCATAACTTCGAATCTACTTATCTAAAAGTTATGTTATTAGATTTTCTGAAAACCTTAAGAAATTACCTGCAATGTTCATGTTGGCCAAATTTTCATATTAATTCATTTGCTATTTTTAATTTAAAGGTTACCAGATGCTGCCAAAACCTACCGGACAACAGAACTATAAAATTTATATCTCACAATCTACTCATGCGATCTCTTTCTCACTTGTTTTACTACATACCCTTCTCCCCTCTGATCCTTTTCCTCTGTTACTCCTTTTTCTCTTCGGTTGTCCCTGTCGCTCACAGATGGCAGCATGCATGGGCTAATGCGGTCTTGCGTTGGCGAACACACGCACAGCAAGCAATGCGAAGCGGCGGCGAGAGATGGCGACGCATGCGCTATCCCACGGTGGGTGAAAGCAACGGCGGCCGACAGCTCGGTGACGCGTGGCGTCCAAATGCATTAAATATATGAATGTAAATGCCGATGCTGACATGTTTGGTGTTTTCTGACAAAAGATGCATGGAAAAGAAAAGAATGCAGCCAGTGCTAGAATCGTTTTGGGCCCCAGTTCAACTAGCTAGCTATTATTGTTGTTAAGGCTAATGTTTGTTGGTTGTGGAAAAGTACGATCGAGGCCGTCACAACAAGGCAAAATGACTCGGCTCCGCTCTCATAATCTTCATGGCTTGTTCAGATTTCGATTCCTTGGTCTTTTGATCGTATTTTTTTGTTGCTAAGATTTCTCTGCTATTTAGTTTGAAGTCTTAATCTTTTATCTTAAGAAGAGCAGCAAAATGCGATGAATTTTCTGATTTTTAGCTGCCTGCAGTAACTCTACATTTTTCTGCTCGGTGTTCTCTAGAACGAGCTCCGGTCAGACCAGTTCTTCTCAGGGGGTCAGATCTCACTCCGGTACCACCGCTACTCAGGCAATACTACCGCCTATCGGTCAGACCAGCATCTTGTCTACGGTCAGACCGGCGTCTTGCCTGCGGTCAGACCGGCGTCTTGCCTGCGCTTAGACCGGTGGTGGCCCTGCAGTCAGACCGACCTGCACTCTGAACTGTTCTATTTTCTGTTGTGTTCTTTCCAGTGAGTTTTCATTCTCTTCCTTCGTAGTTTCTATAGCTATCGGAGAAGAGTTTTAGGTGAAGAATACTTGGGGCGGTTTTGAAGGCATTATTCACCCCCTCTCTGTTGCCATTTTGGTCCTACAACATGACATGGAGAGGAGGGTGGGTGATGGAGACGGTCAAAGGTGTTGGAAGTGCGCAGCGACCTGTCGCTGCTGTGGGTGGTGTCGGTGGCTCGCGTCATTGCTCTCCTCCGGTCGTACCCTCTCTAGCCGCTGCCCCACTTGCCCCTCTTCGTCCATGGCACCGTGTTCCTCCTCGCCGCCCACCCCTCTTCGGTCGCGCCTTATCTGGCCGTTGCTCAACCCCGTCCATCTTTGATTGCGGCGCCAGATTTGGCGTGATATGGCTGCATCGCCGTGGTCCCTTCACTGGCCGCAGCCCTCAACGGTCGTGTGCTCGGCCCCTGTTGCCGGTCACAGAGCACTGCCATGACCTCCTCCCTAATTGCTTCAGCTCGGCCCCTGTGCGAGTGCAGAGAGAGATAGAGGAGTCTAGTTCTGAGAGAGAGAGATGGTGTGGTTTGGTTCTCAAAGAGAGAGATGGAGAAGTCTTGGATAAGGTAGATGTTGATGAGTGGCTAGGGAAATGGGCTAAAATACTCCCCTCATTATAACCGGGGGACTCCCTGTCCCCCAAGGGCGTCCACGTCGCCCCCGCGCGCGCCCCGGCCGGCGCGTGGCGCGGGATTCTTCGTACGGCCGGGGGAGGCTCTTTCCCTGTGCTTTCCGAAAATTATGTACATGTCTTTTTTCCTCGTGAACATGTCCTTTTTCCTTGCGAAGAGGCCCCTGGCCCTTTTTTTTTGCCCCTCCGCTTTGCAGGATGGCCCCCCCGCGGTTTTCGAAATTACGCGTGGGTCCTTGGTTCTCGCGAAAAGATCCCTGGTTTCCGAAATTGACGTCCGCACCACACGGTAGAGGCATATCCTGCTTTGGCTGCGGGTGCATACATTGGACGCTAGAGAAAGAGGAAGTAGATAGATGGTGGTTCCAATTAAGCTACCGGCGAATAAATGGAATATACGCCTCCGATATGATACTCCTTTGCGCTGGTTAACGCATTTTAGAACAAACAAACAAGAAAGTATCAAGCAAAATAAGATTGTTGTGGCGGCACCTGACTATTTGATCATGCCAGCATTCTTCTTCTTCTTCTTCTTCTTCTTCTTCTTCTTCTTCTTCTTCTTCTTCTTCTTCTTCTTCTTCTTCTTCTTCTTTTTCTTCTTCTTCCGCAAATTATTGGCAGCTGCACATGAATGCAGGCAGCAACGCTGACGTACATCTCAACTCTGAATTGGATGTGAAGCAACCACGTTGCCGACTTTGTTGTCGGTACTAAGCTATCCTGATGTGTTGATCTGTTTGCATCAAACAACAAACTTGATCGATCGGCAACGTTCCGTCAGGTGCATATGAGCTGAAAGATCCATCTTTACGTACGAGAACATAGAGCCAAGAGTCAACGCTACATGCCAGGGATGCGGCTCGTGCTACATGGCGCGTAAAAAGGCCAGGCCAAGGATAGGTCAAGTGAAGGAAAATCAGGCCTAAAGCAAAACCCAGCCCAAAAATATTAAGAAAACAGTAGAACCAGACCAAAATCAGTAGAAAAATATAAGCCAAGCCTAGATGTACTGTATGTATGTATGTATGTATATGTATGTATGTGTATATATATGTATATATGTATGTATGTGGATTGCTTGGTTCCTCGATCTGCTTGGAGAATTAACGGGTGAATGTCTGGATTGCACGGAATAGATGCAGGCGGCGCTTGCAGGTTCAAGAATGCGTACTAGTATGTGGATTGTATGTATATATGTATGATCTTCAAGATCTGCGGCTCGTGCTACATGGCGCCACTGCTCTGCACTAGCTTTTGTTTGTAGCTGATAGTACAAAAATCAAGCAGCTGATAGTGATCAAGACGGAGGAAATTAGCTTAGTCTCTAGTAGTCTAGATTTCATCTCAGTCAGGCCGACCAAGTCAATGTTTGCGTACATCAATATTGTCCACGTCGTTGGGTAATATCAGTCGTACATAGGTCCTCCCATTTGCTTGCCTATGACGAGATATACATTCCCCTTTTACTTTCTCTACCGCTCCTTTTTTATATAATGTAATCATTTGGCCTAAACGACCATATTGTAAATTGGTCTTGATGTGGTCTATTTGAACTCTGATAATTTGTAATATTAATGCATGGTACGTTGGGTTATAGTGCAGAAGTTTCGTAGAGAATTCTTGATTAGTTAAATCCGGGTCTGACAGGACCAGAAATAATCTTTGCGTTGTTTGTACGGTGAATACTCTCCAGCAGAATGAGATGAGCTTAATTCTCCTTTCTGAGTAAAAATATTTTCAATTAATTATTGCGTAAATTAGCAAAATATATACACCCATAAGCAAAATACCACATGCAAAGATTTTATTAACTTTCTGTTGGACTCCAAACATGATTAACACGCATGCATGCAAAGAAATATAAATACATACATAGTACATATGTTGCACATATAAGTAACCCAATAAACCGGACTAGCGGCCCGAGTACTAATTGATTCGTGCACATCAAATGCATGTTTCACACATATATATATATAGGGCCTTTTAGGCTGGGCCAAATGCCATTTTGGACTGCACTAGTTTGTGACCGTGTGTTGGGCTGGGTTGCCAAGGAGTGCGTTCCTCGTGGAAAAAAAATGGTTATCAGGGAGTCTTGGAACAAGGTGGAGCTTCTCCTTCCGGCGGAGCGACATCCCAAACACCTCCGTCATATCAATCCGTCCACCGGTCTCAGCCGCCAGCTCCCAATCAAAATGGTAGACAAGGTTGGCTAGCATGATCTCGATAGTAGCCATCGCAAAGTTTATCCCAGGGCAGATCCTCCGTCCAGACCCAAATGGCACGAACTGGAAATCATTCCCTTTGAAGTCGACAATGGATGCACTACCCCCATGGATGAACCTCTGTGGCGTGAACTCCTCCGGTCTGTCCCAATATCCTGGATCCCTCCCGAGAGCCCACGCATTGATGATGAGACGCGTTCCAGAGGGGATTGCGTGGCCGTCCACTTCACAGTCGGCGATGGAGAGGCGCGGGACGAAGAATGGCGCCGGCGGGTGGAGCCGAAGCGTCTCCTTCACCACCGCCTTCAGGTAGGTCATCCTGCTGATGCCCTCCTCGGTGACCATGCCTAGTTCTTCGCCTTCAGGCACCGTGTTCTCCCTCACCTCGGCTTGTAGCTCGGCCATCATGTGTTGGTTCCGCATAAGCTCGACCATGGCGAATTCCAACGTCAAATATGCCGTCTCCGTGCCAGCCTGAAACATGGCCTACAAAAAAAAACTTTTCCTTGAGTAGTGAGTACAATATATATATATATGTATATATATACTAGTTGAATGCCCGTACGTTGCTACGGATTTTAAAATTTTATCATCCTATATATTCTAAAACAAACGGGTGGTAAAATTTGTTAGAACATGTATACAAATATGTTTTAATTTTTTTAAAATCCGTAGCAACGTACGGACATTCAGCTAGTTGATGGAAAAATACAAACCGCTCTAGTGTTCTTTGTGCCTTTCACCAAAATACCTATTGCTAATCCGACCAGCATATTGATTACTGAACATTGGACATTTGGACCAGCAAAGCAGCCAGCAATGGCGATTGTAGGGTGGCCAGACTTGGCCAACGCCACATCAGCAACAAGATCACCCACAGAATTCCCCCATGCCAAAACCGTCATGCCAAGTATAGCTGGAGGGAAATCCATAATAACTCCAATTGCTGCAAGGGAGTTCAAGAGCTCTCCAGCCATGGCTGAGATCCTGAAGACACTCATTCTAAAAGAAACGAGGGTACTTGCAATGTTTTCTGCTTCTGGGGCTTCTTTCTCAAAAAGCAAGTGGGATATAGCCAAACAAAAGCTCAGTCGAGCAAGAAATAATGTAGCCTTGCTAAAGCTATGTGAAGTCTTGAACTGTTTGGTAGGAGCTAAAGAATCTTTTACTGGGTTCCTAGGCTAAAACAGCCTCCATGGGCTGGAAAATCCTCGGCCATTGATGAGAGGACCGAATTGATTCCCTGTGCAGACCAGACCATTGCAGTGGAAGAAGAGGAAAATTACCATAATCAACTGCTATGCTTCTTAATTGATTTCCCTCTACTAATTTTTCACTCTGTTTATTTTTTCCACATCTAATCACCAGGATAAAAAGCTAGTTTTTAAAAAGGAAAAAAAAGAAATGAGGTTTAGACAAATTTTTTCTAAGAGCAAAGGACAAATACCTATTGCTACCTTGAGGACATATCAACAATTTGTTAAGCAAGAAACATACTAAATTCCAAAACAAACAAAGAACTATAGATTGACATGTGAGCAAAGTACAAGATTTTTCAGTTTTGAGTGGCTTCAGTTTCTTCTGCAAATTGACAACTTAATCTTAATTCCTTAAATTATACGAAAGAGAATAAATAGATCTACATGTGATAACATTCTTTCTTGATCTTCTCATTAGGTAAATCCATCATAAACCCTGAAACTAATTCTTTCTGTGAGATGAAATACGATGCGACATATAGGAAAATACATCAGTTCAACTCAAATGGTACTGCAGACAACAGTAAAGGAGACGGAAATAGAACATAGCATTCACCCAGCATGGTATGTCTGAACTGAACATCACAAATACCTGTATGTATCACAACTCCACAGCACAATCTAATAGATGATATGATGCAGTATCGACATGAGACATCAACTAATTACATCACGGAACATATTTAAGAGGAAAATCAACTTGCAACAATCCTTGAGAAATTCAATAACATAGACTGCCTGAATTAGCTTAAACAGAAGTATTAAATTGTTAATATAGGCTCCTTATAATTACACAGCAGTGAATAAGGCATTCGGTGAAAAGATGAAATACGATGTGACACATAGGAAAGTACATCAGTTCATATTTGTTCAAAAAACACTAAAACAGTACTGACGAGAGAATATTTGTTCAAAAAACACTAAAACAGTACATCAGTTCATACTGACCAATAAACACTTTCGAGATCAATCAATTCAAGGAATAAAAAAATGCGGCATGCTAACCTTGGGTGTTCTACTCAGAAAATATCACATCACTGCATGCTGCATTGTCTCAATGATTCGATATCACAAGATCACACATGCACAATTAATGATCATATCATTTCACTAAGACTAAATAACTAAATTTAGTGAAAAGTTCAAAATTTGAATTGTATACCTGCAGAGGACACTCATAGCAGGGTCAAGACTTGAATTGTATACCTGCAGAGGACACTCATAGCAGGATCAAAGTGTTCCTATCCGATTTTACATGGACCAGTTATAAAGTGAGAGACACAATCAAAGAATCAACATAGTATTTAGCTCCTCATGTAGTTGCCAAGCTACAAACACATGAAAATGAAAGGAAAAGAATCCTAATTGCATAACCATGGAAATCACAACTTAAGTAAAGAACACAGGGAGTCCACGAGAAGGTTATTTTGCAGCCCGCCAAACCAATGACCGCATAAGAGGCAGAGCGCGCTATGCCCAGAATGGTGGCAAGGTCACATAATTACCTCTCCGCAATGGTAGAATCAATGCAGAACATGGATTGCAGCCCTTGACAGCCCAACCAAATCCAGTAATAAACTAATCAATATGTGAGATCAAATATGTCGACAACAACAAATTTTCCAATTGATATCACAACAAATAAACTGTGGTTCAGAAGCGCAGATTGCTAGTGGTTTTTACATAGTATGGAGTCCACATAAGGTAAAACAAAACACCAAATGCAGTACTTATAAAAAAAGAATATGTTCTTTAATCCCAAAGTTGTTCTTGGTTTTATCAATTTTCGAATGCTGTGACAGGAAAAACTATATTATTTTTGGATTTAATTAGAAGTCGGTGCCAATCTAATTTCATGGGCAATTAGCTGTGACTGAACATTGAATATCTGAATGCCGTTGCATCGGGACTGAGGGGGAGCGAAAGGCGGATAGACGATGAAAGTCTATAGCACAATGAGTTATAGGACGACGAGAGCCTTACCCGCAATGGAGGACCAAGCCATGGAACTTTCCCCTTCACCTTTGACACTGTTGTTACATACTGGTGAGGTGAAGCGTGGAGGGAGGCCCAATCCGGTGATGTTGTGGCGGAAGAGGCCCGATCTGGTGGTGTTGCGGCCGAGGGAGGCCGGATGCGGCGATGGTGGTGGTGACCGGGGATGGGGCTCCACTCTCCCTCTTGCTCTTCTCCACCAATGATGCCTGGCGGCATGTGGTGGCACAACATCGTGGATTTGGCGAGGGAGGTAGGGAGGGAGATTTACGCGGCTGCCGGAGAGGTGGATGCGATGGAGAGTGCGATGTTGGGCTTCTCCGCGACCTGCAACGGTGGCGATCCAAGAGTGAGAAGATTTGGACGTAGAAGAAGAAGTGGAAGTTGTACCTCTTTTATGGTAGGAGGAACCGTTTTCTGAGCACGATCGTGCTTGCAACCGTAACCTAACCTGGTCGAGTGGGGGGAGGAGGAGGCGGCGGCGGTGCGGGGTGGGAAGGAGGCGAGGGGCGGAGCAGAGGAGCCGGGGCAGGTGGAGGCGGCAGCGGCGCGGGTGGGGAGGAGGAGACGAGAGGCGGAGCGGAGGAGCCGGGGAGGAGGGAGCGGCGGCGGCACGGGGTGGGGAGGAGGCGGCGGCGACGTGGAGGAGCGGGGAGGAGGCGAGGGCGCCGTGGAGGAGGGAGGAGGAGGCGAGGGCGCCGTGGAGGAGTGGGGGAGGAGGAGGCGACGGCGGAGTGGAGCCGGGGAGGAGGCAGCGGAGCGGAGGAGTGGGGAGGAGGAGACAGCGGTGGCGCGGGGAGGAGCGGGGAGCGGCGGTGCGGGGTGGGAGGAGGGAGGAGGCGGCGGTGGCGCGGAGGAGCCGGGGAGGAGGCGGCGTCGGCGCTGGGTGGGAGGGAGGGAGGAGGCGTCGGCGCGGTAGAGGCGGAGGACTCGGCGGAGTGGGGGAGGAGGCGAGGGCGAAAATTTCGGTGGGGGAGGCAGCGCATGGGAGGCAGGCGAGGGCGCTTCGTGAGGAGGGTGGGGCCCACACGTCAGCCAGTTTTTTGTGAGAAGGGATGGGAGAGGCCGCACCAACCACCAACTCCTTCTTTTATAATAGAAAGATACACACACACACATACTCCCGGTATATATAATTACATCCATCTCTAATATACCATCTAAATAAATTTGAAATACTCATTTATTATTTTAGATATACTTGTATACTAATTATATATATATATATATATATATATATTTACTATTATAAAAGAAGGAGTTGGTGGTTGATCCGACCTCCCCCACCCCTTCTCACAAAAGGCAGCGCTGACATGTGGCCTCAAAACACCCATTCTCCACTTTCTCAACTCTAACTGCTCTATTCTCTTAACTTCTCACCATTCTCCACTTTCCAACCGATCAAAATAATTTTCTTCTATAGCACGATTATCTATATATTTAATGAGTTCCGTTGCAACGCACAGGTATATAACTAGTATATATATATATCACAACCAATTTTTTACGCACCATCAAGATGGCCTTGACGTTGTCTCTGGTGAGACTGTAATCTCCCTGGTGAGAGAGCAAGACATCCATGAGATCGCCGGTGTCCTGTTGCTCGTCGTCGACGTGATGATGTGGTGCTACCAACGACGATGACTTGGCGGCGGCGTGTTCATCGATGAGCTTGTCGAGCAAGTCGTCCCACCTCTTGCTGATCCTCTTGGCCTTGGCGCAGACCACCCTCGCGAGCACGTCCACCATTGCCAGCCTCGGGAAGAAGTCCTCGAGGTTGAATCCCCCCTGGAGTGACACGTTGATCTCGATCAGCTCGCGGAACAGCTTGTTCCGGCCTTCCTCCCGCAGGTGCTTCCCCACCACCGCGCGGCAGACGACGTCGTTCGTGAACGAGCCCAGCAGCTCGCTCATGTCCACCGCCGTGCCAGGAGCGGACGCCGCCGCCTCACGGATCTTGGCCACCGCGATGCGCACCTATATTGATTTGTGTCAGAAATCAATTAGCTATCATGCATTGTGCTTAATTTGCGCGACATGCACGTACGAATGCGGAATGCATGTACGTGTTCAATTAGTTACCTCTTCCTGACGGCCATGGCGGAAGGAGTGCACCTTTTTGGCGCTGAGCATGTGCGTGGTGAAGAGCTTTCTCGCCGTGCGCCAGTAGTCGCTGGGAGGGGCCAAAGCGACGTCCGATGAACGGTAGAAGATGATGTCGGTGACGGGAGACGGCGCCCTGTAGGCGAACACGTGGTCGTGCGTGCGGAGGACGGCCTCGGCTGCGCGCGGGGAGGAGACGACGAGGGTGGGGACGGCGCCGAGGCGGAGGAGCATGAGGTCGGGGCCGTGCTTCCGAGCGAGGTGGCGGAAGGAGACGTGGGGGAGGGAGCCGATGAGGTGCAGGTGACCGATCACCGGCAGACTTGGAGGGGACGGAGGAGGATGCTTGTGATCTCGTGTGGTTGTTGTGGCCAAGTAGTGGCGTAGGAGGAAGAGGAGAGGGACGACAAAGAGAAGCAGCGCTGCTGCTGCTGCTGGAAGAACTGCTAGCTCGTAAGCAGCCATGTCGACCGTCTGTTAATTAATCTACACACCCGAGCTGGCTGAGAAACTCGGCCATTCTTTAAGTAGCCATGGATACTTTACTCAGTGCCAAACCCAAAATAGTTGAACAGTAACAGAGATGCAATAGTCACATGGGCGAGAATGAGCCACGTCTGCGTTCGGAGACACTGCTTCACTTCAAACACAGAGATGTCCGGGTCGTACTTATCCTAGTACCAACAACGTCATACTTATCCTATTACCATAGCTGAAACTCACATCAGGCGCCTGATTGGCCCCACGGCATACTTATCCTATTACCATACTTGTCCTATTAGTCATTATATGTACTAGTTAGTTGTCCATGCATTGCATACTTATCCTATTACCATACTTGTCCTATTAGTCATTAGGAGTGGCGGCATGAAGGGGCGGAAGGGGTGAGGCGGGAGCGGGTTGGTGAGGAGGTGGGGTGCAGAGGAGTGGCGCCGTGGGCTGGGCGGGAGGGAGGGAGGAGGCTGCGGCGCGGTGTGGGTAGGAGGAAGAGGAGGCGGTGGCGGCGTGGTGTGGGGAGGAGGCGAGGGTGGAGCGGAGGAGCCGGGGAGGAGGCGGCGACGGCGGTGCGGGGTGGAGAGGAGGAGGCGAGGGCGGAGCGGAGGAGTCGGGGAGGAGGCGGCGACAACGGCGCGGGGTGGAGGAGGCGAGGGCGGCGCGGCGATGGAGGAGGGAGGGGAGTGCGGAGGAAATGAGGTGGGGGGAGGCAGCCGAACGGGATTCGGCAGGGTTGGCAGCGATGCCAGCGCACGGATTTCGGGGTGGGGTCCACATGTCAGCCCGCATAGTTTTTTGTGAGAAGAGGTGGAAGAAGCCGGACCAACCACCAACTCCTTCTTTTATAATAGTAAAGATGTATGTATGTGGATTGCTTGTTTCCTCGATCTGCTTGGAGAATTAACGGGTGAATATCTGGATTGCACGGAATAGATGCAGGCGGTTCAAGAATGCGTACTGGCAAGAAGACACCGCCTCCCTCTGTTTCGGCATGCCATCAGGATGTTGAACTGAGGAAGAAAACACCGAGCTTGGGCTGCGCACATGCGCGTAAAGAGACGCGCGCGCCGGCCGATCGGGCGGCCGAACGGTCAAGTGAAGGAAAATCAGGCCTGAAGCAAAACCCAGCCCAAAAAGATTAATAAAACAGTAGAACCAGCCCAAAATCAGTAGAAAAATATAAGCCAAGCCTAGAAGCCGAAAGATATAAATTTAGCCCAAAAAGCCTAGCCTAAAAAAATTAGGAAAAAGCCAATTCGAGCTCAGAAACCAAAACCTACCGTTGTCCAAAACCGTCGTCGCTGGCGAGTCCAGTTCAAACGATTCCTCCTAGACAAGAGAGATAAATCAAACACAGCTAATGCAAAATAATATATTAAACACAGAGAGATAGAGGGAGAAATCATTTCTTTCTTTATTACTTTTCACCTTCACAAGTACGCTTTACAATGATTAGGACCTCTATTTATATACTAAGTAGAGAGTGTCCACCAATGGACCAAGTTTGCAAGCCCAGGCACAGGTTTCCAACACTCTCCCTTGGGCACTCATCCGACACATTAATGTCTCATCAAAACTCCATAAAACCTAGTGGAAAATATTTGGAGAAAGAGTACATGATACATGTTATGTTGTGTTGCATTAATTGCTTCGTTAAAAACATTGACCGAGAAACTTCAGGAAAACTCATCAAGGGAAAAAGAGAACAATTCACCTAATTTTATTTAATCTGTAGGATTTATTCTTTGGGTACTCGATCTTCGTGATTAAGCTTTAATAGTGAGCTCGAGAAGAATCTCTCCCTGGGTTCTGCAATTCTCTAAGTCTCATCATTCCAATTCCACGTACATATCTTTCAAAGTTAGATGATGAAAGTGACTTAGTGAATAAATCTATAAGATTTTCACACGACTTAGCATGCAGTATCTTAACTTCGTCCATCTTTCGCAATTTATGAGCATAAAAGAACTTGGGGTTGATATGATTTGTGAGATGACTCTTCACGTAACTCGTCTGTACTTGTACAACACAAGCTACATTATCTTCATACATAATCGTGGGAGCTTGCACGATGTTCAATCCACATAATCGCTGGATGTGGTGAATCATCCGTCGAAGCCAAGCACATTCTCGTGCGGCTTCATACAGTGCTATAATTTTTAAGTGGTTTGTCGAAGTTAATACAAGACTTTGCTTAGATGATTTCCATAAAAATGCGGTTCCACCACACGGAAATACATATCCTGTTTGTGACCTAGCCGTATGCGGGTCTAACAGGTACCCGGCATCTGCATAGCCAGCCTATTCGGATCTTAATTCTTTATGTAGAATAGTATAAGATCTTTGCTTCCTTGGAGATATTGGAAAATGTCATTTATTCCCTACCAATGCCTTTTGGTAGGTTCTACACTATACCATGCTAATAGGTTTACGACAAATGCAATGTCTGATCTGACGTACTTTGCTAAATACATAAGTGCTCCTACTACATTTAAGTATGGGAATTCCAGTCCCAGTACTTCCTCCCACTCTTCTCTAGGTCTATACGAATCTTTGCCTTGCTGCAAAGATCATCCAACCATTGGCACTTTCGATCGGTATGCCTTTTCAAAACTAAACATTTCTAACAGTTTCTGGGTATATGCTAACTGATACACTAATATCCCTTTAGGGGTATGCTCAAGTTGTAAACCTAAGCAATATTTGGTTTTTCCCAAATATTTCATTTCGAACTATGACTCTAAGTACGAGCTTGCTTCCTTTATATCTTTCAGGGTTCTGATGATATTCAGATCATCTACATATACTGAGATTATACAAAATCCATTCTGGGATCGTCGTATAAATACACAGGCACAAACCTCATTGTTCGTATAGCCTTTCTTACATCGAAAGTCGCTTAAACGATTATACCACATCCTGCCTGATTGCTTAAGTCCGTACAATGATTTTTTGAGTTTCACACTATACAGATTTCTAACTGCTCTGTCTTGGTTTGGGACTGGGATACCTTCAGGTACCTTCATGTAAATATCTGAATCCACGTTTTCATAAATGTATGACGTTACCACATCCATCAATTTCATTTTTAAATTCAGGTTTACTACCATTGAGATTAAATATCTAAAGGTAATACCACCCATGACTGGGGAATATGTTTCTTCATAATCAACTACTGGACGTTGAGTGAAACCTTGTGCAACAAGCCATGCTTTATATATTACGACTTCATTTTTCTCATTTCTCTTTCAAACAAATACCCACTTATTCCCTATGGGGTGCACATAGGGATGTGTGCGGCTTACAGGCCCAAGCACATCTCTTTTGTTCAGAGATAATAATTCAGTTTCTATTATCTTTTTTGAATCCTCCCAATATGATCTTTTCTTACATTCAACGAGCAATGCAGGCTCTGGATCAAGATCGATAATTGTGGCAATTTTTTTACAAAATAAATATCAACATTGGCGGTTGTCCTATTCATGAATTCTCTCGTATGCACATAGTTTATAGATATTTCATCATGGTTGATTTCTCTAATGCTTCTAGTTGCTTACCACTCCTTCCAGTTGTGGGGGCAAGTCTCTTTAGTTTTTCAGCTCCAATGTGTATGCACACATCTATGCTGGTTTCTTCCTCCATAGGAATGTTTAAATCTGGTATGTCTTTCCTTGAAGGTGTCATATCGATGCCAAGTCTCAATTGGCTCCCCTTTTGGTTTTGAGAAACTTCAGTGATTGCCTATGTCAAGACCTTCTTATTCTTTTTCACCAGGCATCCCCGGTTAATTGGGATTTGAGGAGCCGGAATTCTCGTCCTTTTATTCTGAGGCCTCTGGACGAGATTAGGGATACCTTCAATTTTCTTCGATATTTCAACCCTCTCCGGTGCATTGTGTGCAGGCACATGCAACTTAGTCACGCTATTTAAATCACTAAATTGGTTAGGCAGTTAATTTGCTAATGCTTGTAAGTCACTGATCTTCTGGATTTCTCTATTTGCTTCACTAGTGCGCGGGTCATATGTATGGATTCCCATGGCTTGCCATGTAATTTCCTGATATTTTTTATCAAGGGGCTGATTTCCTCCCCCTAATATCGGGAAACTATCTTCATCAAATATACTATTAGCAAAATGGGATATATGCAAATCTCCTATCATGTGGTCTAAATACCTGATTATGGATGTTATCTCATAACGAACGTATATCTCAGACTTTCAGAGAGGGCCTATTACAGTATGCTGTGGAGGGGGTATAGGAACATAAATCTTGTAACCAAACCAACAGAGATGAGAAATTTTTGATGCTAACCCTTGCGTTAGTTGCATTGGTGAATGGATGTTATATGTCGATGGTCTAAAGTTGATGAGAGTTGCTGCATGTAGGACTGTGTGTCCCCAACATGTAGTTGGTAAATTACAATTCTGCAAAAACGGTCGGGTAATAAATTTAATTCTATTAATTAATATTTCTGCTAGTCCATTCCGAGTGTGGACATGCGGTACAGAATGCTCAACTTTAATTCCCATCATCATGCAATAATCATCAAATATCTTTGAAGTAAATTCTCCAGCATGTCCATTCTAATAGACTTTATATGTTGATCAGGGAAATTATTTTTAATTTAATTATCTACGAGATCAGCTTTGCAAAAGCGTGGTTTCTCGTAGATAATAAACATACATGCGACCATTTCGAGGAAGCATCAATGAGCACCATAAAATATTTAAATAGCCCTGACAGTAGCTGTATAGGACCGCAAATGTCTCTTTGGATGCGTTCCAGGAATTCAGGGACTTCATCCTTCACTTTCAGAGCAGAATGTCTAGTAATTAATTTCCCGGTGGCACATGCGGGGCAAACAAAATCTTCTTAATTCGAAAAATTCTTTACATCGATATTACTTCCCTATGAATTGTTAATTATATTTTCACATCATTCTAAGACCTGGGTGGCTTAATCTAACATGCTAGAGACAGAAGAGTTCAGAGCTTCTAAATATGGTTTTCAGGGCAGTATAAGCTATGGGTGCCTTAATATTAGTGTAATATAGCACAGTCTCAAATGAAGAAAATCTTTCTAATACCCTTTCTTCATTTGCCTCACGCTTTGTAATGAGCGAGTATTCCTTACTATACTCTTCTTCAATTTCAACGTGAAACCGTTAGCGCGAATATTCTTGAAACTTGGGAGAGTTCTAGTCAATTCTGGATACAATAAGACCTCTTGAATGATCAAAGTTGTGCCCATTGAGAGTATAACTGTGGCTCTTCTTGAGCCTATTATACAAGTATTGCTTCCGACGATTGTTCTAAGGCTGCCAACATTCTTACTAATTGACCAAAAAAAATTTCTCTCTCAATATGTATTCATTGTGCCGCTATTAGCTAAGCACACCTCCTCCACAGGACACCACACACATTCTAATATAAAGTACTTTATTAATATATAGTAGAAGGCAATTAACACATCAATAAAATACATTAAACATTAGAACATATTATGACATTATTAATGGAATAAATGAATGAATGAATTGATATCATCCAACTACCACGAGAAAATTATTTGAGTACCATCAATGCAAAGTCTAACTTATTTCTTCCACATATGAAATAAATGGCAATTAAAGTCTAAATGCATTCTATGCATTAGACTGAATCTACTAAGAAACCAGAGACTTCGATTGCTATCATCTCAGGGGTGAGAGGCTCTTTCTGGGAAATAAGGCGGTGGCAGCTGCAATGTCAAGAGGGGGTGCTACAGGAGTGGAGTCAATCTCCATTGGTGCAGGCAGCTGTTGAGAACTCTTTCCCTCAACGAAGGCAAAGTGGGTTTCATACTGCCCTTTGCTTCCCTTCTTCTTTTTGGTCTGGAAGGTATCGACGACGTACTGCGACTCTTTACAGATCCGCGACCAGTGCCCCCACTTGCCACACTTGTAGTAGGTTTGATCTTGCTAACCATAGGGCTTGTCATCCCACTTTAGTTTGCTGGCCTTATTTTACTATAGAGCATTTGACTTATCTTTCAGGGCTACGGCTTTGCCCTTCCTTCCCCTTTTCTTCATTATAGACTTCCGCACCTTATACGACCAGCGGAGTTCCTAGGTGACTATGCAATAAAGTTCTTGTGGAGAACTTCATCCTGAGCCTCAACAACATGCATAGTAACAATCAATTTAGCATACTCATTGTAGCCGTCTTGATGATAGTTGTGCGCAGACTGCACTGCATTGGGGCAAAACGTGGAGATGGTTTTCTCAATCTTCTGCTCATCTGTGATATGCTGCCACAGAGTTGAAGACTGGTGCAAATTATGCGCATGGAAGAATTGTACTCTCCAACCGTCTTAAAGTCAGCAAACCTCAGTCGGATCCATTCTTGCTCTGCCTGAGGAAGAATGGTGTACTTTAACTTCTCAAATAGCTTCTTTAGTGTAGTCCATAAGGCTAGCACACTCTTCTCTGCCATGTACTCGTTCTTGAGAGTGGTACAGAGGTGGTACCTGGGGAAGTGAAGTATCTGATCATTTTCCTCAGGAGTAGGTTTAGCATCTTCCGACACACCAATCCCAATGGCAACATGGAGCTTCTTGGCTCCAAGTACAATCTCGACATTGGAAGTCCAAATTAAGTAATTTTGGCCATGCCGGGCCAGCTCCTCGAACTCCCGGTTCGTGATGCGTGTCATCTATATGTGTATAAAAGGAATATATAAGTTTACTACGGGTAAACATGCATGAAATAAATTAGGCAATGGCACGAAAGGTTCTCGTAATGTTCTAGAATTTTCTATGCATTTTTTAGAAATTTTACTACTAATTTCAGTGATTAAAGGCAATTTAAATAATTGCGATTAATCAAAACAACAAATAAATTTGAATCAAAATTTGATTTCCCATTTCCTCAGCCATTTCTTTTGCTCCTCAAAGTCATGTTGATCCTTGTTGATCTCTGTTATCCCCCTCAAGTATTTCTTTACTCCATATGTCATTTTGTTCTCACTTTGATTCTTTTTCATAAAATGGCATCCTCTCTACAGAGTGGTAGACTTTTAATTACCTTGACATCGGCATGAGTTTTATCCTTATCTTTATAAGTGATATCATCCTTTAAGTGGTATCTCTTTCATCTGGAAAACAAGTGGTATCCTTGTTCCTTCAAGTGGAATCTTTCATAGTGATATCCTTTTTCTTCTTGCCGAGCAAATCTTTTCTCTTCATCAAGCTTTTTCACCTATGATATCATCTTCTTTTAAGTGGTATCCACCTTTACAAGTGGCGTATCCTCTAATGATATCATACTCCTCCTTCCAAGTGCTATTTTAAGTGACATCTTTTTCTACAAGTGGTATTCCTTCATCAAATCAAGTGAAAATAATTGAAGATGAAGTAGCAAATTTGACCTTGTGAAATACAAGTTGATCATGCAAGAGGCATTAAGTTTTCACAAACAGAATCAATCACACTTGGTGTCATGTATGCTCACAAATAGCACTAGTGGTATCAAGTCTCTACAAAATGGACTTAATTATACTTGATATCCTTTGAGCTGAAAAGTGATATTTTTCATAAGTGGTATCAAGTTTTATACAAGTGAAATTAACTATACTTGACATCACTCATGTTTGCAAGTGATATATTCTCACAAGTAATGTCATCTTAAGTGGTATAAAGATCAAAGTGGTATGTGCTCTCATAGAAAAGACCAAAGAACCACAAAAGGTTAAATAGCACATAGTAGCACATAGTATGGACAAAAGGCTAACAAGTGGTATAAATTTTGGACAAATGATTTACAAGTGGTACCCATTAATCTTTGTGTTAGATGACATAAGAAGGAAAATGGTTAACCAAAATAGGAAGAGACAAGAAAAGAGAAGAAAAACAAGAAAAGGAGAATCATTTGTCTGTCAAAGGAGAAGATAAGTGCTAAGGGAGATCTTTGTGGAAGGGAGAGCTTTTTTTGTGAAAAACATGTATAATACTTTTGTGCTTACTAAAGCAAAAGGGTAAAATATTATTATTAGGAAAACTATTTTACCTATTTTTCCCAAACATGGTTTATGGATCTTGTGAATGATTGAGTTTCATTCTCATTTGCTTCTTTTGGTTTTCATAAAGTAATAATCAAATGATATGCAAGATTACCTTTTCAAAAGAGCCTCTTTGGTCAAAAATCAAAAATCTTGTTTAAAAGGCTAAAAGTTATGAACAATTAAATAAAAGTACTCAACTATGTATTTCAAATGTTTTCAAAGCCTTTTGAGTAGAAAAATTCTATTCTAGAAATAAAAAGGAAGATTTGCCCCATGTATATATATGTATATGTATATGTATATATATGTATATATATATATATATATATATATATATATATATATATATATATATATATATATATATATATATATATATATATATATTCACTTCTAAGTGTAGTTGCTCCTTATATCATATCTCGTAAAGTAGGAATTATCTCCACAACAAAAGGTATATATGTGCAGTATATAAGTATATAAGACAATCTAGTTGATATATATACTTCTTTTAGGTGGTATGTATAATTTTTTAAACATACTCCTTTTTATACATGAATATAAAGGTATTTGTAAAATATGTTAAAACTACATGCCCCTTGTAATTTTTTATATAGTTGGCATTGAATTATCTTAGAATTAGTATATAAGTATAACTAAAGTGATAAAATAGTATATTAAATTAGTTTATAAGTGATATATTATGGAGTGAGAATAACTACATGTAAACTAGAATGTATTTTCCCACGCTAATGCTAAGATAGTAGTACTTAAGCATGAGGGATGTATGTGCATAAGTGGGAGTAACTGCATCTAAAGTAAAATGCATTTTTCTATGCTAATGCTAAGATAGTAGTACTTGAGCACGAGGGATGAATGTGCGCATGGTCATATTCTAAGTTATGGAGGATTGAACACCACTACTACTTAGATTGAGGAAAAGATTGTGCCCCGAGCTTATCTGAACTTTGTATTAGTAAATATCTCATGCCCCTAGCTGAAACCTAAACTAGGGCTAGCTATTGAGCTTAACAAGTTATTATCGAGCTTCATTTGAAATTGACATAGTTCGACATAAAATTATTTTATTTATCGTTTAAGTGGTTATTTTAAGTTCACACGAACAAGCCACTATCGAGTCGAACCTTATTAACATTTTTCACTTGAAATTAACTCATTTTAATTTTGAACTTATTAACTACTGTAATCAAAGTAATTTTGATTCATTAAACCTTAACAAGCCTTTTGCCAGTTTTAACCTAAACTATCATAGGCTTAGATCCCACTCTATGAGGAGGGATCGAATCCGATGTACCTGGTGCTGGTGGTGCTGATGGAGTATGAGGATGCCAACATGATGCAGATGTAGTTGATGGAGTCGAAGGCGAGGACGGCTTGACTCCAACGACCAGCTGCAGCGCCCTTCCCCAATTATTCATTCTCACCGTCTGCGTATCTTTCTGGTTGTTTCGATCTATGTAACGCCCTCGTTTCAAGGGGCGCCTGGACTCGACGTCTCGCAACTACCCAGGCTTGGCCAGTTACGGAGCATCGAGCAAGAGAATATCACTACAGAACATGCTTACAACAAAAGAGCTAACTTATATTACAATATAAGGTTTACCAACCAGTTTTACTACAGTAGGTGTGCAAGCCCAAACTTAATTACATTACACCAAAACACCAGGAAGCTCGAGCGCGATCGAGACCTAAAACCACACATTCTCATTGAAGTACGGTTCTTCTGGGACTTCCTCGACTGCCAAGCCTTCGCCAGCTTCTTGATACTCTAAAGGGGGTTTAGCAAGCCGTGAGCACAACAGCTCAGCAAGTCACAAGGGAAACCCTAACTTGGCTAATTGCAAGGATCACCAAAGGATGGGAGTATACTTGGTTTATTAATTTGAGTAGATGCACTTTTATTTGTAAACACTTTTGTAAATCCAAACCAAAGACTACTCCTTAATATTAGGGGAACCTATCGTTGCTGTGTATGGGTTTTCCATTCCACGTACCAACTCCTAATGTAGGGTTTCACTCGAGTTGAGCAGCTACTAAACCATGGTTGACAAGTCAACACCTGTGGTTGAGCGATCATTATGTCACTTGCTCGGCGCAAGGGTCTAGTCCTTACATTTTTCCACGAGGCAACCGACCTCCACCCTAGGGTAAAGTGGTGGACGAAGACCGTCTCGCGGTGTCCCACAGCTCCTCTACCCTAGTTCCCAGTCTTTCCAAATCTATCAGCCTGCAGCCACAACCTTAGTAGTGTAAAACTTTGCATGAAATATAAACAACAATTATCTATACAATATTTAAGTATTTCTAGGGTTGTCAAGGGAACGGCTACAATTTAACATGGCATTTATCGGTGGTGGGAATTATCTAATTAACAAGTCATTCTAAACATTTTATTTTAAGCAATTAACAATTCACAAATAACAATAATGCAAATATCATAAATACATAATGTAAATGACATAGGATTTCAACATGATCAAGGACTTGTAACTTGCCTTGGTGCTCGACAAGCTCAACGACTTCGTACACCTCGGTTCCCTGGTCGTGTCCTTGTACCGCCGCCTCCGAATACTCTGGAGCTAGCGCAAACACAAAAATAACATAAGTCCGGCTTGAGCCTAATCAAGCGAGAAAAAAAATAATCTAATGAAAAAGGAATAAAATGCATTAAAACTCAAAAGAGAGGATTATTAGATTTTTGGATTTTTCTGGAGAAGAATTTGGCAAAATGGAGGGTAGAAATGGGTTCGTGGCATCGAAACGATCAAGATGGTGTATTTTGGGAATTTTCTGGAATTTTGTTTGATTTTCTGGATTTTTTGGAAAGTAGAAAATTCTCTGAAATTCCTATGAACAGTGCTGGGCCAGCCCACGGCTACAGTGCGGCCCAGCGCGCAAAATGGCCTATGCGAGCGGCGGCGATGCAGCGCGGGCGAGCGCTCGGGATCTAATGCACTCAGTGAGATCGGACGGTCGAGGAAAGAGACTATCTGATGGCTGAGGTTAGACGGCAACGAATACGTGGACGACTCTGATGCACCCACGGCGTCATCGTCAACCTCCCGCCCATCGTTCTCACCGCAAGGCAAAGAGCGATGGCGCGAGCGGAACAACGCTGGCGGCGCCTTCCGGCGGGATCCAAGGGTAGCACGAGGTGCAATGGGAGGTGGGGAATCCATTTTGGGGCTTTGGGATGGACGGCGAGGCTCAACGGTGGCGAACGGCCGAAGAGAAGCCGACGGCAATTTTTTGGCACCAGAGGCCATTAGCGGCGCTCCGGGCAAATTGAGGGGGTTTTGAGCATCTCTGGAGTGAGGGGATCATCATGGCAGCGGTGGTTTGAGCGGAGGAGCTCTCTGCCAAGCTGTCCACGGCGGCCTCTTCTCGGCCGACGGTGACCTCCGTCGACAGGGCAGGAGAGACACGCTCTTGGCTAATGGAGTTCACCAGCGTGGCATCACGTTGACCTTTTCTTTTGCTGCTGCTTCTTTCTTGCATGCCTGCCTGGGCTGGGGCACCTACTCCCGCTTCCTCCACCAGCACCTTCGGATCGACTGCACCCCAGACTCCCTGGGCGCGCATGTTCGCCTTCATCTTCATTGCCCACACCAGGTAGTTGTCGATCGTCAGAAGAGGGTACTGGAGGGAGATTAACCCACCCTGAGCTTTCGCCTTGTCACCCATGCTCTGATAACACTTGTTACAACCCTTTATGACTGCTCCAGAATCTCTACGACCTTCTTCTGGCCGCTATGACCATCTCCTGTAGCCATACCATCACATTGTAGTGGCTACGACTACCTCCTGTGTTGCTACGACCACTCTGCTGGTTTATCGACCACACTGACAATCATTACGACTACGTTGTGACCTCTCCGATCACTCCTCGCTGCTCCAACCACGTAGTCGTAAACTTCAGCTGAAGTTACGACCACGTTCACTACCTCTGCGCTGCACTTCCTCCGACCACGGTCGATCACCGTAGTCATAGCTCCTTATAACCACACAGTGATTCTGTCGACCACTGTGGTCGTAACGACTTACGACCACGTCTTCTCGCTGTGGTCGTAACGACTTACGACCACGTCTTCTCGCTGTGGTCGTATCGACTTACGACCACGTCTTTAATTCTGTGACCGTGGTCGTAACTCCTTTACGACTACGTCTTCAGCACTGCGAACACCTTCGCTCGTTACCGTGGTCGTAACTCTGTTTATGACCACGTCTGTGAACACAATGAACTCGATAGACTTCCAGAGTCAAACCGCTCTTCTCTTCTTTTTATTTCTTTCTCTCGATCACACTGATCGCTCTTGGCCTCTCTCGTCTTTCTTGCCTCTCTTTTTCGTCGCACTCTCTCGGTTACATGGCACTGCCTTTTATACTCTGCTCTACGACTTCGACTTGGGTACGACTACGACTATGACTCGAACTCGGCTATGAAGCGGACTCGAACTCGGCTACGACACGGACTTGTATATGACCACGATCTAAACTCGTATACGACCATGGCCAAACTCGTACATGACTCCGACCACTCGTACAAGACTAGGTCTATGAGCACGACTGAAAAAACAAAATTACAACTCTAACACCAATCAACATGGGATCCGAAAGTCGTTCCAAATGGGATGGTTTGTCAATTAAAAGCTATTGGTAAAAGTCAAGGATCACGTTCTTTTAAGATAAGACGATGGTTTTAATTTTTGTTTTTTGAGACGTTAGAGATGCTACGGTGATGGTTCTTATTTATGTATTATGAGACATTAGATATACACACATGAATAATACAGATGATGTTAAATTTAAAAAGTGATCCAGAGAAACTATTATTCGTTTACTCCAACTTGCCGAGAAGCCGAAGGCAGAAGAAAAGAAAAACCAAGAAACAGGGCAGGGGCGTGGGACCCATGGAACACGTGTGGATGCGGCGCGCGTGCAGACCACGAGACGAGACGAGACGAGACGCTCGCTGGAATTGAAGCCATCCCGTAGGCAGCCAAATCCACGGCCCCCCACCCTCCCGATGCAGGAGCCCGCCGCCGCCGATCCGCCGGAGCACGGCGCCTCCTCCGCGGGGCTCCCCTCCCGTAACGCCTCCTCCAAGTACGACTTCGTTAAGGTTGCTTCGCCCTCCCCTCCAACCCCTACCTAACCTAAATATTTTTCGGAGGATTCGGATTCATTCTTTTCCTTCTCTCGGATTAATTATTAGGTCAAGGTCTGGCTCGGGGAGAACGCCGACCACTACTACGTCCTCTCCAGGTTCCTCCTCAGCAGGATGCTCACCGTCACCAAGGTGAGGTCCGCCCCGCCCCGCCCCGCCCCGCCATTCTCTAACAAATCCAAACCATGATTCGGCCGTCACCAGGGTTCCTTTTGATGGTAGTCGTGTTTTGCTATGTAATTTTTTTCAGATTCCTAACCATGTTGCCATCAAGATTGCCCTCGAGCTCAAGAAGTTGCTTGTCGACAACAGCCTCCTTGATGTGTATGTTATCGTTCACCGTACTTAATTTGATGTTTTCCAATGGTGCAAATGCTGCAGACTGAACCTTGGCGAATCATTATGCTGTCATGATAATAAATTGAACACTGCCAATACATCATGTTTAGAGATTTTTTGTTGACAAGAATTTCAGTGCACGCACTGGACTTGCAAGTTACAACATCTGTGTACTGATAAAATTACCATGAGAATAGTGTTTACAAGTTAGGGATGTAGGTTCGAGTGGTTTGCCAAAGAGGAATCCTTTTAGTATTTAAGGGGTAGTGGAATTTTGTAACTGGCTCTGGTTCTTTGTCGTCTCTCACTATATAACAAATTCTCTAGGCCATAAATAGTGCTGCCAAGTTTCCACTATGGTTATTCAATACGTGTATCATTGAGGTGGAACTGATAGATATTTCTCTAGTCACTGATAAGGGTTACAGGACTAAAGGCACTTAAAGTACAGTCATAGCTTTTAATAATATTTTCAGTTTAACTTATCAGAAAGAATAGATGGCGTGAGGAAAATTGATTTCTGCTTTTCTGGTTCAATTATGTCGTCTTTATGCCTTCTTCCGTAGTGAACAACTACCTAGCATATAGGAAGGAGATGACCAAACACCTAAACACTTATAAGGGCAGTCTTGGAGTAACACTATTTTTTTGGGGTTGATTCCCCCTTATGGTGTCAAAAAAAAAATAAGTAGTTTTTTTTTTCATTTTTTGTCTTAAGGAAACCTATTAGTGTGCCATGCCATTAATGATGTTGTATTTGGGAATGCCATTCTCCTTGCCCTTCCCATCATCTTGGCTTAACATTCCTAGTTTTTTAGACTAACCTAATGTGTATATCATTAATTCCTGGGTTTAGACTAATATGCCAGCACATATTTAATCATCATGCAGTTCACAGAGTGACTTAGAGGCTAACCTATTCAAGGTGACTTTCTTTGACTTTATTTTTATTATTTGCGCGTGCGCGTGTGTGTATCATCAATTGCTGCTTGTTAATTTCTTAACTAAAGAAACACTAGTTCTTTTACAGCTTATGGAGAAACGGGGATACGGTGAGGACTATATTAATCGGTATAAAATGATGACCAGGTATTTTGTTGGAAAAGGCTGCTCTATTTCATATAATATACTGTTTAGAACCTCACTGGAGTAAGTTCCCACCGATAAAAAAAATGCAGAGGTATTTAAATAAATAGATCAAATTCCATAGTCGAACAACTTAGGTGCCGCCCTTGTATCATTGTCGTATTCATGTCAAGTCTACTTTGCAGAACTTTTACTTCAGTGGCATTCAGATATGTTTATCCTCTGTTTGTCCTCAACTGCAGATTCCATCATCAAAGAGTACCACTAGTAATTTTAGTGTGCGGAACTGCTTGCACGGGAAAATCAACAATTGCTACACAACTAGCTCAAAGGCTCAATTTACCAAATGTTTTGCAGGTTTATTTTCCTTTGCCGTTGCATCTGTCATGTTTTATGTGCCATTCTATCATTTTCACCTTACCACCACATTTCCTGATCATAACATGCAGACAGACATGGTGTATGAGTTGCTGCGGACATCAACAGAGTAAGTTGTTTTGTTTTTGTCTCCATTACCGTCTGCCATATGATTTGTTTACTGTCCCTTTGGTTCCCCCCTTTTCCGGCCATCATGGATTTGTAATTCATGAACAGATTACTAATCCGAATAACACATGCAGTGCCCCGCTAACTTCAGTACCTGTGTGGGCTCGGGATTTTGATTCACCTGAAGAGCTTATCACTGAATTTTGCAGAGAATGCAGAGTTGTTCGCAAAGGTATGCAATGTTTTGTGGCAAACAAGGGTATTGTATCATACACACGAAATTATTACTTGTTTTGGAGATAAATAGCTGCAGGCACTTCATTGAGTTATTTTCCTACCTATTATCATTTACTAGGTTTGGCTGGTGATTTGAAGAAGGCGATGAAAGATGGGAAGCCAATTATAATAGAGGTATGCTGTCTTCCATACATGCTTCTACCTGAGAAGGAAAAAACCTCTTTGTTGGTTGCACCGTCAAATTAGTTATGCTATACATTGATATGCACTGTCAAAGTAACTATGCAATAATGCCTCAGGTCTAAAGTGCTTGTCATTTTAACTACTAAAACTTGGTGTTCAAATACCTGACGAATTGCATATTCTAGAAATTTTCCCCCTACAATGCGTATTATGTATTAACAGCATATGTCCTCAGTTCAATTGTTTCCAATGGATCAATGCCAAAGAGAGATGGCCATTTCCTTTAATTAATGAGTGTGGACATGTCATATGGTGCTACATTAATCATTATCTTGTTTTGTGTTTCAATAACCAAAACGACAAGTAATTTGGGTCAGACGTAGTAAATTGATTCCAACCTTTTTGGTTCCTTCTATTTTCTTCTGGATGCTACCTTTGTTCTTGTCAGTGTTGCATGGGTACACCGATGCGATATTTTCCCAAACACGCCAACACAACGACATTGCTATATATTAAAAACTAAAATATCTGTAGCATAGCTTGTATATGTTAAGGGTATTAGAGATAGAATAGGAATCGTTTTATTCCTTTCCGTATATGCCTCGCTTTCCTTATCTCATGTGGCATATTCCCCTGTAATATCCCTTTGTACTCCCCATATATATTGTTCATTGGGCCTCTTCAATATACACACAATATTCATAACAGTATATACATGTTCTGTTCCAGAAATAATATGTATGAACAGAAGGTTTATGGTTTGGTAAGTATGTACATCAGTATAGAAGATTGTTCAATATGGTTTCTTGAAACCTGTATGAAGGGTTAGAGGCAGGTTTGTGCTACATAGATTGAAGCTATCTATTGATAGGCCTGCAGAAGCCTTCTTCTGTAAGTGGATCCCATTGTGTATTTGGCTATTTGCACAATATGGTGACTGCACTTAATTCCTGTTGCTTCATCTGTCACAGATTTGCATGACCAATGAAATGTGCATAATACACATGTACTATTGTTTACAGTATAGCACGCTACATATGTATTATGTACTGAAAATGCTCTTCGAGGGCACAATCAAGTGTCCAATTTTTTGGGCTGTCTGTCTGGGGCATGGAAGAACTGTGTCAGCAAAAATTGTTTCTTTTGGATGGCAATAATCCGACAGACCGCACAATTCCAGTACATGTCGGTGTCCGACATGGTTACAAATGTCTGGAGGAACATCGGTATTGCATAGGTCCTTATTGCTATATTTACTCGTTAGCACTTTGTCACATATGGCACTAGTTAGTGTTGCCTGAGTAGTAAGCAGAAGATGAGTTTTGTTGGGTGGGGTGGGACGGCAGCCAAATGACCTGTAACATATATATGTTTATAGTGTGTCCCATATGTTTGAATTATATCTCATCTTAACACATATCTTCACTGCAGGGAATACATTTGGATCCAAGCATTTATCTGATGGATGAGGAAAAGACAAATGATAATTCCAGAATGGAGAAAAAGGTAGCAGAATCTGAAAGTTCAGCCGACTGTGTAGAAAAGAAGACAGAACACCAATCTGAAAATGGACTACCTGAGAACAGAATAAGTGTTGTAAAGGAAGATTTTGCTCAAAGTCAGCAATACATTCCTGACGAGGGTAACATTCCTGAGGAGGGTAGAATCAATGAAGGGCTATCTGATGATAACAGCCATGAGATTAACTCTTCTAATTCTGCACATTCTAAAGAGAAAAATCCCAAAGTTGAAGGTAAGTCAAAAACAAGTAAATTTAAATTATGTTACTAGTGTAAGGTCAGTATAATACAACAAGGTTAAAGCATGCTCAAACTAAATGCTATTTGTGTTACTAGTTTAAGGACAATATAATCTTTACTTACAAGTAGTTAGCATGGCCATAGAACAAAGCAAATGAGGAAGTAAACAATCAAATCCTATACGGTTCCCAGCCAGCCTTCCAGAATACCGTACACAGGCAGGTTATTTTGTTAGTTCCTGTTGCACTGGTGGGAGGATATCACTGTTCTTGTTGCCTCGTAGGCGATGGACAGAAGGATTTGGACCAACAGAAGAACAACAACGCCAAGAAAGACAAACCTGCCACTGAACCGATAGTTGCCCCAATCGTGTTGAGGATGTCTGATTTTGATCACAAGGTCTGTTCTGTCTCTCGCTTATAAATTTAAATGCATACTTCAAGTTCAATTACATATTTCTGGTTTTTTTAATACATTAAACGTACCTCTGTGGTAGGTTTGTTTTGTGTTGCTAACCTCTAAAAACTGTTAGTCGCTGGACTCTTGCTCTTGGTGATAGCAAGATCCTTACTCTCATCGAGAGAGAGGATGACACTTGGAGATGGGGCAATTTTCTAGTTTTATTTCTCACACAATGCCATGCCAACCTGAGGGGTTGGGGATACAAATTTATAGGCTGTTAACCAGCCAAGCATATGCTAAGATGCTAGTCTAAGATGTTGTCCTAGATGCTAGTCAAGATGCTGTCCTAGATGCTAGTCAAGATGCTGTCCTAGATGCTAAGATGCTAGTCTAAGATGTTGTCCTAGATGCTAATCAAGATGCTGTCCTTGAAGGGCAGCAAAAGCAAACACAGAGACTTATCCATCAAAAACCACCAAGTTGAAAGCCAATCTATTATTGTTTCATATTGGTGCCTTCTCTGAAAATTATTGAACTGAAATTATACCCCTGGCCATGAATAGACACATCTTCCCAGCTAGAACCTCTAATATATCTAGTACTCATATTTGGTTATCATATTTTCTGTATTTTCTGCACTCGTTATTTGGTTTATTAGTTCATATTCACTCTCGTTCAGGTTTGCTTTGTTGTTTTGTCCAGGCATTGTTAGAGGAATGGATAGCCACTAGAGCTTTCAGGGATAATTGCCTTCCTCAGGTACTCATGAAAGTTAGTACACAAATAAATTGTTGTTTTACCTGGGAAATTGTCCTGTGATCTGGATGCTTGTAAACCATGCAATATAAAGAAACAAGCTCAAGCATACCATTGTTTTAATTGATATTAAATGGATAGTTATCATTTATCATGGAAAGAATGCTGTATGATAAGGTCTACCTGCCAACTAATATCAAACTAGCGATTGGTTGATGACGAGAAGTCCATGGTCCTTTTGATGCTGTACCTGTAAGCATGCTTAGTCTTTATTAAACTTCAACCAAATGTTCTATAACTTTTCCAGAAACCATGGATTGGTATGTAGGCGATGGTTATTATATGTGATGCTATTGTATGAAGTCCTATCAGCACCTGTCATTTGAATGATTCGACTACTACTAATGACCATCTAGCTCTATCATAGATATTCTATAAAGCATAGGTATCCTGAGACTGAAACACCATATGAAAAATACTGCAGATTATTTTTCTTGTATGATTTCAAGTTGTCTCGCTTAATGAAATGTGAACTGACATGTGATGCTACACCTTAACATTCCCCTTAAGTTTTGGGTCCTAGGGGGATAATTATATGAAGCAAGAAATTGATGCATAATACAATGGTTGAACTTTTAAGTGATGCTATGCCTACTAACTACTGAGTATTGTATTTTTAAAAACTCACTTGCAGGTTTGTTCATTTGAGTAGCATCTGACTTTTAGTTGATGTTAATTTCTCATGTTATTCAGGATCATCGAAAGCTTACAAAAAACCTTAAACTTATTCAGGACTATCTTTGCTCTTTTGAAGCGCAGGTAATATTTCCTTGATTACTCGAAAGCATGAAATCTGTCCCTTGAAAATTTTTAGTCATCTATTAAGTTCTTCATGTTTAAACTGCCATACATCCCCCAACGGGGTATTTGCCCAATAAGATGCTCTACTCAGTTTTTACTTCAAGACATCTTTATTGAACGAAAGCTGCTTTACTCAGGATCATGTTCTGCTCGTATTGAATTACCATCTGATCTAGTTTAGTGTTTCAGTATATGTGTTTCTAACTTATTGTTTAAATCTGACTCAGGGATTGACCATTGTTGACATTTCAGCCAACACATTTCCTCAAGTTTAGTGTTTCAGTATATGTGTTTCTAACTTATTGTTTAAATCTGACTCAGGGATTGACCATTGTTGACATTTCAGCCAACACATTTCCTCAAACATTAGATTGGCTTCATAGCTATCTTCTTCAGGTACCTGAAAAAAAGAAAAGCAGATCCTGCTGAGAAATGCAAGATCAGATGTATATGGACATCCATGCACTATCCTATTGATCCAAAGTTCTCCGAGATTTGTGTAAAGACATTAAAATTGTTAGAAGATGGGATGTTGGTATGAATTTTGAAAGTTTGCATCAATCTCGAGGCATATTTGATGGTGATGATAGTACATGGATGTCCATGTACATGTGGGAGAACCGTTCTAAGCTCCTGCTGTATTATTTTGACAGCCATTGTATCTTCCATCTACTATTTTTCTTCACTATTGCATGCTAATATTTTCAACTTGTAGAAATAAGTGCTAATATGTCTGAACGAAAATGGTTATACATATTGAATGGTGCTAACACTAAATATAGAACCCTGTTATAAGAAAGGTCCAGCTCCTTTGAATCAGTAATAAGCTTGCTAATATTTTCCGGTGGATAAAGTTGCCATATGAGTATACGACCTGGTTAATTTTGATACTGCGTGAAGTGTTTTAGACTTGCATTTATAAAAAAACATATAATATATAGTGGTCATCAGTTTTGCACTTGATTGTTCGTAACATGGGACTATTATCCTTTTTCCTTGACAGTGCATCGAGCGTGGCCTTCTGGTTGCCTGTTCAGAAAGTTCGAAGCAAGGGGAAAGCCAATTGGCATGAGAGTACCTAGATGACAGGTATTTGTTGTTTCCCTTTAATACAAGGCATATTCTTCAAAGTAATTTGTTGGCTATTATCTGATCTGTGGACTATGCCAGACTTCGCATAACATTTGACACATTTGTTTGCTGAAAAGTTTCCCATGTATTGGGAGCAAGGATTCAAAAACTAGTTGCGGAAAAAACATCGGACCCTGGCTGGTACCAGTTACCACCCTTTTACCGGTGGTTACCAATTTTACACCGGCCATATAGCGCAAACTCATATTTTGAACATTCGACCAGTTACCCGTCCGGTAACCAGTCGTAATTAAACGGTTAACGGTGAATAGGAAAACAACATGTTTATTTTATGCAAGTACACAAAAATTATCTTATAAAGATGGTGCCTATATAACAATATATTCAATAAAACATGGCAAAGTTCAATACTTGCATGGCTGTTGAGGGTTTTAGGGTTTGTGTGCCGAGAAGGTTGTTGTATGTCACTGCCGTTATCTATACTGAGAATACCATGGCACTGAAGCACCATTTGTTTGTATTGGTCTCAGCTAATCATGCAATATTGAATATAGGCTGTAAACTGAAGCATTGATATATGCTATTATCATACTTTTAGAGGTACACTTTCAGTGATTGTATTTTTGCATGGTAGATTTTGAGTGCCTGTGGTTTTAGACGACTATTTAGGTGGTTAGAATGCTAGCGGTATTGGAAGGTATGTTTCTTAATACCGTATATTTAAATGACTATTAGCTCTTCCATGTCACCTAATTTTGTGGAGATGGTTGCTGTCCCCTCAGAGACAGAAACGGCCAGGAACTTGTGCTGCGGCGACGTATTATCCAGCTTCTACCCCCGGAATATGGATGGCTCAAGCAACTAGAGCTGCAGCAGGTTGCCAGCCAAGTTAGCATTTGCTTCTAGAGAGAATTCGTAAATCCTTGGAACAAAGCATTCTTGTAATAAATAGCCTGGCAAAAACAGAAGCATAGGCAACAATTAGAAAAAAAACGTTTTTCTTTCGAGACCCTTGGAGAAAAACTGTTAAGGCGGTAGAAAGGTCAAAATAAACAATGCCCTAGTTACGGCCCGCCCATATAGATAACTGCGGGCCATGCAATTTAGTCCCAATTAGATGCAAACCAAACCTGCTAATTAAAAGATGGCATGCAGCACACGCATTTTAATCAGGTAAAACGATGTTGAGTAGAACCATTACGCCTCTCGGAGACATAATTAAAAGAAAAAGATCTACATATACAAACGAGTAGCGCAGCCTATCAGAAACGCACAGCACAGGGAACTTTTTTTTTTTACAGTGACAGCCTCTGACCATCAAAGGAATAAAAACCAACAGTTTACATTAAACTAGATCAGTGGGTGCCATCAGGGAATGATCTCACTTCAGTAGCTACTTCATCTCTCGAAGTTTCACAAGACACACAAACCAAATTTCTAACCCTATCTAATTGCTCTTTGAACTTAATTCTAAAAGTATTGTGCATCTCATCTAAATCTACCATAATTTCAGCACAAAATACAGATTAGCCAATTGATCATGTAAGCATAAGTAAGATTCACAGTTTTTATCATCAGGATTTATGGATGAGCCTAACCACTTCTAGGTTCAAGTTGTCAATCACAATGTCTTAGTTCTTGATTAGCTTAGCTTATTTCTTCAGTTTTTGTTCAGCAGCAACAAGAGGATGTCTTATCTCTTTAGAGGAGGGTTATACCTCGTCGGGATCACTATATGGCTTGTCGTTGTCAGAAGAGTCGACGTCGATGCTGCCCTTGGCTATGAAACATGTGCCGGTGAAGTTCTGGGTCTTTTTCTTACCCCGGGAGTTGTCCTCGAGTCTACATCGCTTATGTTAACGTTTTCAAGAACAATAAGGACACGATTGATGAACTTACAATAGTTAGGCTTCTTGGACTTCACGTCATGAGTTTGAGGACACCTTCGGAAGTCCCTCTCCTTGCCCTTCAGCTTGGGGCTAAGTTATCATTAGGAAGTTTCTTTAGCCGCTCATCGCTCAAAGAATGCAAAGCAAACAATGAAAATCCAGAAGAACCAAAATCCAAAGAAACAGAAGAGCTGCTCTGAGAAGGGTCAATCATAAGTGTCATCGACTCTGTCTTAGAGAGACATGAGATGAAGTCGATCTCATGTGTCTTTAATCTTGAGTAGAGTTTATCTATAGTAAACTCACTCATAACAGTGTTGTCATTGATGGAAGTAATCTTTATTCCCCAAACTTTCACATCAAGTGTACCCAGCAGCTGGCGTGTATTTTCATAATCAGAAAAACCAAGCCAACATCACGCAAATCATGAATGATCTCGGTAAATCTTCCTCACAACTCATTCAAGGATTCAGCTCAACCTTTGAGTATTATTTCTTCAATTGGTTCTCTCACTTTTTTATCGCAGTAGAGCCTTCATGATAGTTAGCGAGGGTCTTTTAGATCTCACGAGCAGAGCTCAAGTGAGCAGCTCGCTCAAACTCAGATCAACTAAGCTCTTGAATAAGAAAATTATAAGCCTTATTATTTGCCTCTACATCTGGTGTATTCACCTGATCATCAGCCAGTACAATATCAGGATTCTTGATTTTGATCCAAATTACATGCTCTTGAGCCTTGATGTAGAATTGCATATGAGCCTTCCAATAAGAAAAATCAACTCCATAAAAAATGGGTGGCTTGGTTGAATACTTGTGTGACGGCATGGCTCTTAAAACCGGTTAAGATCTATGAGAATAATTAACTAGGCTCTGATATCACTTGTAAGACCGGTATGGCAATAGGGGGTGAATGGTGCCTTCAAAATTTTCCCCCAAGTATTCACCGATCATTCACTCCAACAGCTATTGAGCTATGAAGATCAAGATTAGAAGCCAAGACCAAAGCAAGCAACTCAAAAATCCAAGAGTCGAAGTCTGAAGCCCTGGAAGTTAGATTGGTGGACATTGGGTAGTCTAACCGATGACTTAACGATAGTCTGATCATGCCCCTAGCGGTATGACCTGTACACCCTTGGTGGTCTGACCGGTGGGGGTGGCGGTCTACCCGCTCCCCTGTTCTAGAACAGAAAAATTAGGCCAAGCCGAGACCACTTTTGGTGCAACTCCAAAAATGCAAGGACAAATGAGATGAGATTTTATACACACCTTGCTTGAGGTCTTAAGAACCCAACCAAGGATTGCAATAATCCTCATCAAAGTTTAGATCTTTCTAAAGAATAAGAAAGATTGCACTAAAATTGGGCAAAAATCAAAAACTCAAAATATAACTTGCTGGTGGGTAAAGGATAGGCAAGATGGCTCTAGATGTATTCTCATATATTACAACAAACACGGACACCCTATGATTTAAGGCAAAAACACTTAGATCAAGAAATCTCTCGAGAAGGTCATATTTAAACAAAACTGGGCAACTTCAAAAACTAGAAAGGCATGATGCCTAGATGGATGGAGATTGATCTCCATGAGAGTCATATCTATCACTTACATATCCTTGGTATACAACAAGATCAAGAAGGGGAGAGAGAAGATTAAAACCGATAAGATTAAGAGCAAAACAACCCAAAACACGAGGACTCCATGAGAGATGAACAAAGTTGATGTATTGCTACTTGAGGATGAAGATTTTATAGCCACTTCACCTAAAGGACAAGGGAGCACACTACAACACTCACACTTCTCAAACCCTAACCCTATAACACTTGGCTAAAATACGGATGGTTGGATGGTTAACTTACAAGTCTCCATTCCAACCAATTAAATAGATGAGGTAATCAACTCATATCTAACCCTAATGGATATTATCCACCAGCACATATGGGGAAAAAACCCGTTAACCCACACAACACAGGTTTTACCCGCACATTATACTCATGCATACTTTTCAAAGTACATAAGCTCAAATCCGCTAACTCCTTAGACTTTGATCCAACTTAAACTTCTCATCTTCTCCTTGACCTAAATCGCTTTCCTAAGCTCCACGATTTTGATCCATGCTACTTTCCAGTATTTAACCATCTTACCAAAATAATCTTCCTTGACCCAGTCTTCATCTTCTTTACAAGCAATCGTCATACTTGCCACGTGTATGTGCACTACTGGCTTCCCTTGCGTCAACAAGTCTCTCATGTTTTGGTTCCATCGAACCACGCCTCACTTAAACCAACTAAGCCATATGGTATAACCCATCGCTCGAACTTCACTTCAACATTTTTTGTCTTCCTTGTGCTATGCTTGAGCTCAGCAATTTCACATGGCATTCTTGATTATTTTGGGCCTCGGCTCCTTCATGAGCATAGCATCGATCCTAGTCGTTGATCATGGTTGACTCCTACCTCCCTGCACATCTAAAGACCAAGAAATTATTTCTGGGTACAAGCTCTTCCCAACTTGACCACGTTAGTCAGAACATGCTTCATGCAACACATATGCACTGACCTAGGTCAAACCAAAACACACCACGACCAAAAATCCTCAAATCACAAGTTTCAACTAAAGCAACTCAGTTGGGTCGGTCTGACCGCTAGCAGCTGCCGGTCAGACCACTCGTGTCGGTCGATCCGATCGATGACATGTTGGACTGCCACTTCTGGCCGATCAGACTGGTAGGTCTGAACCAAATGTTGAAAAATTGAATTTTTGCAAAAACTCAAATCCAAATTCCTCCAATTTGACAATGGTTGATTACAACAAAAATCTAAACTTTTTCACATAGTCCTTCACTAACATGTTTATAAATGGCTATGAAATTATAATATTTGTAAAATATGTTGTATGACAAATTTAACTATATCATTTTAGTGAGACTTATTGGTCAAAGATTATAATGTTTAACTTTTAAAAAATTAACAATGCCAATTATTGGAGAACAGAGGATGCTAGTAATATATTTGTTAGTTGCATAATTTCACTATATTCATTGGTTGGGAAGGGATGAATAATGTACATCAACCGCCAGTACTATCTGCATGTATCTGTAGGATCGGGTATGGCGAGTCAGAGAGGATGAATGATTCCTTAAAATCTTTCCTCTGGTATTAGCAATACGATGCAGTAGAAAACTTAAACCTACAAGCTATCCCAAAGCCAAAGGACAAAGAACACAAAGGCACCTGAGACGAATTGTCTCACCGGTTTGACTACAGGCTAGGGGCTGTTGGACCGCTCAGCCGGTCTTCACGATGCTTCTCCTCGAAGCAACCAGCACAACGAGTCTGTGACGTCCAGTGACTTACCACCAAGATTATACGTCTCCTCCGAGGATCGTCACCACTTGAAACCCTCAAGTCCAATGGTACACCATATGTATACACTTGCTTTATCATAATTCTTGTCTTTCTCCCGTGCTTCTCCGCTTGAGATGATGCTTCACCTAGATTTACTCGACCCTCCATAGCCTCAGGGCATCTCCCCTAGATTCGGTCTTGCCATTGACTACAACAATCACCAAGCGCCCTACATATCAAAGAACAAGCAATTGTTCCAAGCACAAGTGATATGCACTTGACTCTCATCAACATAACCGATGCAGACATGCACCACTTGACATCCATGTCAAATTCCCCCAATGCGTAGCCTCTCGCCATGACTTACACTTGTATGGACTCTCACCATGACTAACACAACCAAAACCAACCCAACTCACTCAATTTCACCAGAGACCGGTCTGACTACTAACCAACAGCCGATTGAACCACCACGAACCGACTTAAAATCTTTCGGTAACAGGGGACCGGTCTGACTACAGCACTGACCCATGCTGGTCAAACCGCCTGAAGACCTTCGGTCGGACCGCCATTACATGGTTGGATGCACCGCTCTCAAAAACTCTCTCTCGAATAAATTTATTGGCAACTAGAAATCGGTCATACCATATTTCCGGTTGGACCGCTCTCATGGTCGGTTACACCGGACCCTGATCAAACCGTCGCCTATGGCCGGTTAAACCGCTTCGACATAGTGGTCAGACCTCCTCTACAGTCCAATCAGACCGCTCTCAACCTAACAGTAAAACCCAAAGAGCAAGTGGTATAAAATCAAACTTAAACTTCGGTAACAAAACATAAACAAAGCCAAATACTTGTAATAAAATATTAAAATATAAGGTTACCTCCACATTTCACAGTATCGTAGCGCGTACCCACAAGAATTGCACGGGGCTTACATACTGCGGGCCTGGAGAAGATCTAGAACACATCCCAATAAATTGAGTAGGTCATTAAGCACGTACGCATGGCCAGAGATCGAATTGAATTAATTCAACGGCACTTGATTTAAAATTTTAAAGAACTTGTATAAGATAGAATACTATTTTCATTAATATAAGAAAACTTATTAAAAATAAATTTATCTGATAATATTTAATACGGCTCAATAATTTTTTTCAGTTAAATAATAATTTTAATTAAAAAACGTAAGATATATACGTATCCCATCACTACTTATGGTAGAAAATCAAACCATAAAGAATCCATCCTTACCTGCGATCTTGCCATGTGTGTGTGTGTGGTGCTAGCACTGTACCGCAGGCTAGCTCTCCTACCGCGTCAATCAGCTGCATATGTCCATCGAATCAAACTTGGCAGCATGTATATGCATGCATCCGTATAGTTGTCAAAAGCTAGCTGCTGCTTGAATTATTCATGCAATAATCATGCATGCACAGGGCCATCGAACGATTACTATATATACACACGATCGATCTCACGTAAATTAATCAAACTTAGTATATAATTAAGACCTTTTATATGTGCCTACATGCATATGAAAGGCGATAAAAAAAATATAAGTATAATGTTGTACAGTATACTTGGTGGTCCGCCCGTGTTAAACTTAAGCTAGCGATCGAGGCGTGCATGACTGCTAGTACGTAGCTGGCTGCCAATTCAATCGTGCAAATAGCTAGCCACTGATCCATCGCCGGCGTCCATTTGAATTGGCCATATTTGGATCCATAATATATATTCAGACTTCTAGCTTTTCGCTTTCAGTATACTATTCCTTAATTTTGTCCTTTTCTAGTTTTTTAGAGCTTTTTTACCTTTTTTTCACAGTCGTTTGCATATGGAATAACCTATTTTTTAACTTTAAAATTTTTAAATTTAATTACGTCAAAACGTCACCAAACAGTTACAGTGTAAAATAAACTAGCTATAGTACAAAAAAATCATAAATCAGCTTATATAAGTTGAACTGAGCGGCCTAGACATGCATGCTATCATGTAGCTTCCTTGCATAGGTGTCTAACGTTCGTGAATGAAAAACACATACATACATACATACATACATACATACATACATACATACATACATACATACATATATACATACATATATACATACATATATACATACATACATATAGTTACTCCCACCATCTAAACAAACTTAACATACTTCTTTATCATATTAGGTATACTCATATATTAATTCTAAAATACTTCAATATCAACCACATGAAAAAATTATAAAGGAGCACATAGTTTTAGACATATTTTGCTAATATTTTCATATTCGTGCATAAAAAGGAGCACATAAAAAAGCATAATAGCGCTACCGTGTGCGTGCGTGCCTGTGTGTGTATAATTACTAACCAGCGCGTAGGTGTAAAATATATGGGGAAGGTATTGACGTTTCTGAATGAAGTTACCATCGGTAGCGAGTGAAGTTACTGCCAAACATTTACAGTACAGCCGATGGTAACTTTCCTCACAGCCGGTGATAACTTTTCTCATAGCCGGTGATAACTTTCCGCAGCGCGAAACTGCGTGCACAGAATATGTAGACGCAGAATGGCGCTAACTTGTGTGTAAGGGACACCATGGTGCCTAGGCTCCAATAGTATTGCCCGTCGGATTGCTTTACAATTTGTGCAAAATATGAACTTGCTAATCGTTAAGTTAATAGCATTGTCCCCTGATTTTTGGATTCCTTTCCATTGATAACACATGCGGCACATTCCATTTAAAGAGGATCACGGGTGTGATATGGAAACAAACTAGCCAATATCCAGTGAGAGTGATGGCTTTCTTTCCTAAAAAATTAAGGCAAGCATGAGTTCTTTCTTTAAAAAAAAAGAGAGAGCGCCAAGACAAGGCATAGATACCATGGGCAAATAGAGTATATACCCATGTGAGAACATACTCGGGAGATGTCACGGATAAATAGATTATATGGGATCAAATAGAGTATGTGACAGATATATATAGTATATGCCATGTGTAGTGATGAGTATATGGTGAGTATATTACATGTATAGCTAAAGGTAAAATGAGTCGAGTATGAGGTGACGAATATATTGACGTGCATGTGTCGCTAGATATAGTAGTTCGAAGTATGGTTCATTTGGTTATCTCTAATCGATGAATAGTGTTTCTATATATATACGTGCACGCAGAATAGTGTGTACACACACATATATGTATGTATGTATGTATGTATGTATGTATGTATGTATGTATGTATATATATGTATGTATGTATATATATATATAACCATTTATATTTTATAATATTAAAATAATATTAGTAGATTTTCCATAAAAATATTTACATTGCCATTTTTTATTGTTAGTGTAAAAATGCAATGGTCAGACACATTTTTTATATTGATTTGGTACCTAAACAAAAAAAACCATACTTTGTTTTTCTACTTGGTATCTTTCTATTGAATATATATATTTGCACGTAGATTAATGTTCTTTGATGTCCATCATGCATCTTGGTGATGGTACCCCTAACTCTACCCCTCTGACCCCGCCGCATTTCACTCCGCCCCACAACCGCATTTCACTCCGACCCTGCTGCCTCCCACCCCACGCTGCCCCTCCTCATCGCCGGTGATGAGCCCCTCCTACGACTCCTTTCTCGCTGGAGCAACTTCACACGCCTCCCCGCCACCCCGCCCTATCCTCCACCACCCACGGCCGGCGGTGCCTCCGCCGCCTAACCGCACCGCCCCTACCCGCCCCACCGTGTTGCCCCACCCAACCTAATAGTTAGTACCTTCCGCCGCCACCGCCGTCTGGCATCGCCTACCACCCTTCTATCCTACCCGTCGCCCCCACCGCTGGGCCACCACCCCTAGCCTCCCTCCATGCCTGGGGGAACGGTGAACCCTAGGCACAGGAGGCGAGATGCTTCCCTTGGGCTCGCCGGTCAGGAAGAAAGGTTCGTCGGAGAGGAGGAAGAAGTGGTCGCTGGAGAAGGTGGAGGTGGCGACGTACGAATCTTTGCGCATATCCAAAGGTCAGAAATTTGGATGATTTTTGGGTTGATTCCATCCGGATGATGATTATCAAAACCCTAAATTTAAATGTTTATAATCAAAGTTTAAAAGTTTGATTGTAGCAGCGCACTTATGTGCAAAAGCAAGCCCCCGGAATCGGCAGTGGTGCACTTGAATTAATCAAGTGCCCGACTGTTCGATTGAGTACGCATGTACGTAATCTCTGGTTGTAATCCTACGAAGGAGTAATCAATAAAGCCATTCCTCGGCCTCCAAAAAAAAAAAAAACTCATAGGGCACAGCCGGCCGGCAATTGACGAACATGCAGGGACAGAGGTTAACAGCTAGATATCTTGGCATGCATGCTTTTGTCGTTTTGCTGCCCTGCCATCTACAAAAGCATGCAACAAGTACTCGATCGATCCATCCATCCATAAACCTAGCTCCCCAAGTCGCCATGGCGGCCAGTTCCCTCGTATTCCAGCAACTCTTGCACGGCGGCACAACTCCACAAGCATTGCTTGTCCTGCTCATCATCTTCCCTCTCCTTGTCGTCGTACTGCTACACTACCTGGCACCATACGATAGTAGTAAAAGATCAAGCCATGGCCATCGTCTCCCTCCTTCGCCTCCACGGCTGCCCATCATAGGGCACCTTCACCTCGTTGGCTTGCTCCCTCACGTCAACGTCCGCAACCTCGCCAACAGGTACGGCGCCCGCGACTACATGCTCCTCCACCTCGGCTCCGTGCCCGTCCTCGTCGTCTCGTCGCCGCGCGCCGCCGAGGCCATCATGCGCACCCACGATCACGTGTTCGCGTCGCGACCAACGTTTCTGGTCACCAACGCACTCCTCAACGGCTCCCTCGACGTCGCCTTCGCCGTCTACGGCGAGCACTGGCGGCAGGCCAAGAAGCTGGTCACCACGCACCTCCTCACCGTCAAAAAGGTGCAGTCCTACCGCCCCGGCCGTGAGGAGGAGGTGCGGCTGAACATGGCCAAGCTCGCCGAGGCGGCCGCGGCGCGCGAGACCGTGGACATGAGCGAGCTGCTCCACTCCTTCACGATCGACCTCATGGGCCGCGCCGTGTCGGGCAAGTTCCTCCAGGTAGACGGCCGGAACAGGCTCCTCCGGGAGCTGATCGGCGCGACGGCGAAACTCGTCGGTGGCTTCAACCTCGAAGACTACTTCCCGAGGTTAGCGCAGGTCGGCGCCGTCAGGAGAGCGACACGTGCGAAAGCACACAAGGTGAGGAGGAGATGGGACGAGCTGCTCGACAAGGCGATCGACGACCACGAAGGAAGGCTGGTGCAGCAGCTGGAGCCCGACTTCATAGAAGTTCTCCTCTCTCATCAGCAAGAATACGGGCTCACCAGAGATGGCATCAAGGCCTTGCTCATAGTAAGTTGTACCATACCATACATGCATGCATGGAGAGAGTTACAGTTTCCATAAGCTACATATATACATACGTACGTGCGTGCAGGACGCATTTTTCGGAGGAACGGAGACGTCGTACGTCGTCCTGGAATACGCCATGGCCGAGCTCATGCGGAACCCAAGCTACAAGCTGAGCTGAGGAGCAGCATACCCAAGGGACAGGAGATGGTGGCTGAAGACGACCTCACCAACATGACCTACCTGAAGGCCGTCGTCAAGGAGGTATTCCGGCTGCACCCGCCTGCCCCACTGCTCGCGCCCCACCTCTCCATGGACGACGTCCACATCGACGGCTACACGATCCCCGCGAATACGCCTGCCTTTGTCAATGCCTGGGCCATTGGCAGGGACGCAAGCGTCTGGGAGGACGCCGAGGTGTTCAGGCCCGAGAGGTTCGTCGACATGGGCGGCGAAGCAGCCGTCAGTTTCAGGGGAAACAATTTTCAGCTCCTGCCGTTTGGCTCCGGACGAAGGATGTGCCCTGGGATCAACCTTTCAATCTCTACCATTGAGATCATGCTGGGGAACCTCATGTACCGTTTTGACTGGGAGCTGCCGGCAGGGATGGAGGGAAAGGGAGTTGATATGACGGAGGTGTTCTTCATAACGGTGCATCGCAAGGAGAAACTCTTGCTGCTCCCACGCCCTAGCTAGCTAGCAATTGGGACTAAAAATCTATGTGCCATGCACCTATATATCTACGTACCAGCTATATATATATATATATATATATATATATATATATATATATATATATATATATATATATATATATATATATATATATATATATATATTTGCTCAGTTCATTACTATATATCATGTATTATCTACGTACGTACAGGTCCTTGTATTTCCCTTCCAAATATCCATTTTAAACCCTTGTATGTTTCTATTCATGCTGCTTCCATTGAATTATAAGTCACCATTAAGTCCAATTGAGGGAATTACTTGTTGATCGCGAGTATGTATAGTACTATATTGTATCTGCCATTCACTAAAATAAACGTAGCAAGAGTTAATACATGGGAAGAATACCAGCTATGTGTATCGAGCTAAGCGTGCTAGCCTAAAGACACTCAAACTCGGATCATTTCTCTGAGTCGAGCACGCCGACGCCGAGCGGCAGGGTGTCGAGCAGCTCCTCCGTCTCCCTGGCCGGCGCGGGGTAGAAGCAAAGCACGCCGTTCTTGTCCCTGGCCGCCACCACCCCGAACACCGCAGAGAAGAGCCGATTGCTTTAACAATTAGTATCAGAGCAGTGACGAGACCTGCAACGATGCCACACGGTTCAAGATTGATGCCTCCTCCGTCCATAAGATCTGGCGACGGCTGTGGTCGTTCTCGAGGTGGCCTCGGCGGCAGCCAGGACATGGTGGCGCAGACGGCACCAAAGAAGGCCGGGGTAACGCTTCGATATCATGTCCTCACGCTCACAAACTACAATGACTAGGCTCTCTTAATGAGAGTCAATCTCTAGGCTCAGTGAGTCTGCGAAGCGATTGAACTTGGCAGCGAAGAGTACCGACTAGATCGAATGGCGTTGGAGGCAATTCTTCATGCTGTCCCTCCAGAGATGTTGGCTTCTCTGGCTGCCAAGAACACGGCCAAGTCAGCATGAGAAACATCCGAACCATGCGCATTGGTGGCGATCGTGTTCGGGAGGTGAGGGTGCCCACACTGGATAGTTGTCGATCGTCAGAAAAGGGTACTAGAGGGAGATTAGTCCACCCTGAGGCTTTGCCTTGTCACCCATGCTCTGATACCACTTGTTACAGCCTTTACGACTTCTCCAGAATCTCTACGACCTCCTTCTGGCTGCTACGACCACCTCCTGTAGCCGTACGATCTCGTTGTAGTGGCTATGACCATCTCCTGTGTTTCTACGACCACTTTGCTGGTTTACCGACCACGCTGACAGTTGTTACGACCACATTGTGACCTCTCCGATCACTCCTCGTTGCTCCAACCACGTAGTCGTAAACTTTAGCTGAAGTTACAACCACGTTCACTGCCTTTGCGCTGCGTTTCCTTCAACCACGGTTGATCACCGTGGTCGTAGCTCCTTACGACCACACAGTGATTCTATCGACCGCTGTGGTCATAACGACTTACGACCACATCTCCCCATTGTGGTCGTAACGACTTACGACCACGTCTCGATGTGGTCGTAACAACTTACAACCACGTCTTCGTTGTGGTCGTATTGACTTATGACCACGTCCTCTCGCTGTGGTCGTAATGACTTACGACCACGTCTTCTTGCTGTGGTCATAACGACTTACTACCACGTCTTCAATTCAGTGACCGTGGTCGTAACTCTTTACGACTACGTCTGTGAACGCAATGAACTCAATAAACTTCCAGAGCCAAACCACTCTTCTCTTCTCTTTATTTCATTCTCTCGATCACACCGATCGCTCTTGGCCTTTCTCGCCCTTCTCGCCTCTCTTTCTCGTCGTGCTCTCTCGGTTACATGGCTTTGCCTTTTATACCCTACTCTATGACTCCGATTCAGTTACCACCACGACTATCATTCGAACTCAACTACGACTGTGAAGCAGACTCGTATACCACCACGACTCGAACTCGTATATGATCACGACCTGGACTCGTATATGACCATAGCCAAACTCATATACGACACCGACCACTCGTATACAACCAGGACTATGACCATGACTGGAAAAATAAGATTACAAATCTAACACTACTCTTACTCATAATTTTAAGGTATTTATAGTATAGATAGTATGATCATTTCTTTTTGTCTTTCTCTTAGTTTTGCAATCTTTTTATATATCTCGGTGTCTACGTCTTATAAAGAAACGGAGAAAGTACGTGCATATACAATTGCTTTGCACGTAAACTGAGGACATTATGGATCCATCAACTCTTTATACGTACGTACCTCTTTGGTCCTAATGAGTCGATTGATCACTCGAATATCTGAGTTCTCAATCATGCATATGTATGTACTACAGGGAAGAAAATGCTGTCGTTGAATTAAGATAATCAATTTGATCCAACACAAAAAAAAAGCCTTATGTGAGGCATTCGTACCAAGGGCCGAGTTGTTGCCCCTTCCGTACCAAAAATGTATACCAGAAAAAAGGAGCTAGATAGGTTTCTCCGCTCATTTTAGTTTGAGCTGCTGACTTCTGGCTTATTTTTTACTATTCATAAATTTCGGTCTTTTTTGAACTTTTGGCCTTTTTGAGCTTTTTTGCAGGTTATTTTTTTCTGTATTCGTTTGCGTTGTCTGTGATGATCTAATATATTTTTTCTATTTTTAATTTTTTAAATTTAATTACGACAAATAAGCCACCTTCAGTTACAATATAATTTTAGCCAGCTAAAGTGTAATTTCAGCTAGTTATAATATAATTTCAGCTATAAATCACTATTTTTCAGCCCAATTGAACTGCGTAGTTTCAGACTTTGAGAAACGTGAAATCTTTTTCACATAGATTTATAGCGTACTATTAACCATTGGGCACTACTATGCAGCCTTTTCTACAATGAAGAAATCTGCAGGGTACGTACGTTGTTGTATAGTGCATCAAATCAGAGAAGCGTCAAGACTAGTTCTTGGTACAGCCAGCAAGGTACAGGCAGCAAGTAGGAGTAGGTGTACATGTACATATATAGAGCCAATTAACATAAACATTATAAATACTTCTTTAAAAAGTTTCTATTTGTCATCTAAAATGTATATACATGCTCAAATTGACGCGCATGTTCAAGAGTCAACCATTTCACATGGATCCGTTGAGCTAATCACTAATTAATCTGCCTCCTTCCTGGCTATCTATTGGTTTCTGCTCCCTTGATCGCGTACTACATGTGTTATACATGTTGTTTATAATTTAATTACGCTCCGATCAGGGGCAGAGCAACACCCTGGATAGAATAGGCTTCAACCCGAAGTATAAAAAAAATCTAGTGTACAGTATGTGTAAATTTAGTCTAGTCTAGATAATATTTTCATGATTCAGTCCAAATAATCTAGACCATTCTATCACTGAGCTTAGGGCGTAACAAAATTCTGGCTCCGCCACTACCCGATCACTCTGAGTTGTAGTAACGGGAACGGCTACAAGGTGCCATTAGTTAGTTCAATTGGTGAGGCACTTGGTTTTCTGGCCAAAAGCAAGAGTTCAGTTTCTCACATCTCTTGATCTCCCAAAGTAATAAAATTATGTACCTGACATAAACTAATTAACCATGTAAACCTCCAATTAATCATTGGAAGCTTGGATATATCAAAGAAGCATATCCTGATATTGTGCAGGACTTCAAGGTACAGATCTGTCCAAAATTAGGTTGTTAGGATCGATCATGACAGATAGCTAGAAAGATACAAAATGGGAGGAGAAATTCAACGCTAGTATGGTCCAAAAGATTGAAAGTAAACCTACAAATACAAAGAAAATATTACATCAATTAGGCCTTGATTGACCAACACATCAATCGATCAAAATTTGGCACGGTTGGACACTTGGACCCAAACCCCACCTTAAATATTTTTTCGTCCTGCATGCATTGTTCCGGTGGAGTCAACAGTACCAGAACCACTGAGACTGTTTACTGCTATTAAGAAAGAATAGATTTGTTGATTCAACCATTTTCTCCTTGATTTAGGGTCTAGATGTTTCTTTCCTCTCGTCGCCAAACAAAAAAGTGCATGAGCACAGATGCGAGTATTTATGTCATTTTTTCGTATTCTTATTTCTTACCCCCTCCATCGATTAATGTAAGGTATATGGTGTAATTTTCAGAGCTTTGCTGCAAGATGTAGTGTTTGCATTTAAATTTAGGAAGAAAACATCCCGATGATATCTAGACACACTTATTTTAGAGTAAATTGTAACTTCCACCATTTTATTGTACATCTTATTTCATTTTACATCACGTTTAAGCAACACTTTCGTTTTACATCATCCAAGGCAAAACAATATTGCACTCCACATCAGGTTTAAGTCGTAGCATAGCCATCTTGAGCTCTCCATCACAGGCATCTTGGTGCGCCAGTAGTAGGTGAGCGATGTGCACACACGCACAACGAGCTCAAGATGGCCATGTTACTGGTTTTAAACCTGTTGCAAAGTGCAACATTGGTTAGGCTAGGATAGCGCAAAGTAAAAGTATTGCTTAAATCTAATATAAATTGAAATAAAGGACACAATACCTAAGCCAACGTGCAATTTACTCTTTAAAAATTTAATGAGGTTTTTTTTCCTACCACGTATGTTCCTAATTATTTTCTTTGTCATATGCATTTTTTTTATTTTTCTCTGTTAGTTCTCTCAATGTCGTCACTCCTTATCCTCTATATAAAGTCAAAATGCACCCTACATATCATCCTCTTTCTCACCTGCGCAGTGCAGCGGTGACCTTTTACCGTTGCAGTAGTTACTGCACAAGCGTCGCATCGGCATCGGTTACAGGCAGTGAAGCACTCGTACTAGTAACGGTTTATAAACGTTCCGTTCCTCCGCCCATCACTGCAACAACCTCGCGGCCCAAGAAAACCTCGCAACCCAAGAGGAAGAAGACGACGACGACGACAAACGAAAGCGGAGAGAAGCGACGACACGAGCAAAAGCTTCCAAATCCCGAGGCGGCCATGCCCATGGTGCCGGCGCGAGAAGACGACGACGACTTCACCTTCCCCACGCCGCCCCAGCTCCTCGCCGTCGCCTGCAACGGTCTCCACGACCGCAGGAGAGTGTCCCACCTCCCCTGCTCTTCCCCGTACTCCTCCCCCATCCGCCGCAGCTTCTCCGCCGCCGACTGCGCCGCCTCGCCGTGGCGCGCGCGGGTCGTGCTCAGCCGCGGCGGCTGCTGCTCCCCCGCCCTCCGCGACTACGCCGCTGGCTTCTGCGACGGGGAGGAGGAGGAGGAGAGGATGGACAGCCTCTGGGAGGACCTCAACGACGAGGAGGCAGGGAAGGAGGATCTCTTCCTTGGCTCCCTCGACGTGTCGCGCCGCCGCTCCGTCGGCGGGCCGGACCTCGCCGAGAGGAGGAGGGCGGCCAAGGGGCGCGAGGCCGCGGTGCTCGGGGCGTCGAGGAGCTCGCGGCGGCGGTCGCCGGGGCTGGTGGTGATGATGCGGGCGCTCAAGAAGCTGTTCGTCGCGCACAAGGGCAAGAGCAAGGTACACAAGGTCGACGAGCAGAGCGCCACCTCTGCTTCTGCTTCTTCTTCTTGCAGTAATCCCGGCAACAAATGATGAACTGCTGCCTGCAACGCTGAAACAACTGCACTTTTTGGGTAAAAAAAAGAAAGAGATCAGTCTAATATGTTCATCTTCTATCATGTTGGTCCAATCTTGAGCCTTGATTTCTCGATCGGATGTCCTGCACGAATGTGCTTGCGGCTATCATGATCATTACAGTTCTTTGATATTAAAATGTATCCTTATGTATAGTTTTATCCATGTTGTAGTGGTGTTTAGTTAGATTGTACATGGTACATGGACGTACAGTTGTTCATCTATATTGTGGTAATTTACTGAATAATTATTTGCTTCTTTTTAGAGCTCGCTGGGTAATTCTACTAAGCCGCAGTTGCATTTAGAACATAGGCCACCTACAGTTAAAAAATAACATGCTGGATAATGCACTAAATATTGCAGCTATATAATTAGCAGAGATTGGAATTTGTGATATGTTTTCTGCTACCTACAAGGCTAAGGCACATGTACCAGATGCTCCTGTGATCGCGATACATACTGACAAGGTTAGGCTTTTCTTGGACGAAACAAGAAGAATTAGGCACAAGTCCTGGTCATCTACCACTCATCTTCCATGATTAGGACGAATTAGGACAGAGCCCATTATCTTAGTGGTGTACATAGTTGGTTAGGCATGTAACTACAACGATCTGTCAAGTGGTTAGCACAAAACAAGGTTATCGGGTCATTAAACTGATGTCAACTATAGGGGAGGTAAACAAGCACTAATTTGGTACGTGCAGACAGATGATCATTTCGATAACATTTTCTATCTGAATGTTGCGCCTCGTGAGGACTTGACGACACGGTTCCAGTGGAATTTTCAGTGTCTGAAACGAAGACCATATATAATGACAAAACATTGTACAGCACATCACCACCTTTCTTATCTGGTCTACTAATCCAAACGAACTGCATTTGCCCTGAAATTCTGGCAAATTGTGTAGTATTGTGTACTGATCTTATCACAGGCCGGTAGTACGTATCCTATCTTGAGTACGGCTTGCTTCTGATTGAAGGACACTGGACACATTCATAGTTTACCAGCTGCAGCAAAGATGCCTTCGAGAGTGTGTTCCTGCATTCGTATACTTTTCTGCTGTCTTTATCAGCTTGCTCCATGAGAACGAGACACCCTGCTGCTCTTCCCGGAGCATAATCTAACCTTGAATCCTGATGTCATTCTCATTTTCTTCCTGCAAATGCAGAAGGCACAGTGCTGCAAAACAGCTTGGTAATCTTCCACAATGCAGCCTGCAGGCTGCAACACCAACAAAGCAAGGAGCTTATGAATAGAAAGAACTTGAGCAGAACACCAACAAAGCAGATTCAGCTCCACTGTAAAGTGAAAATGACTTGATACACAAAGTCCCAAGCACTGGTCACTCTTGATATCCAAAAGCCGTAGACTGAGTGATGAAAATTCAATGAGCTGCAGATGGAGTAGTAAAGAAGGCCTCACTACAAACATTAGTAAAAGCTGTAGTAGTCATAGCTCTGAAGAAGGGTTCATTCCGCTACTGGTAGCTTGGTAAATGTTGCATTCAATGGATAGGGCAGCAAATTGCTGAAAAGTAGTCTAGACTTATCAAGTAATAGGATATTAGAATCCTAATTCAATTGATATCATATCAAAATTGGTTAGTTTATTTCCCTTGTTAGGTTTTTCTTATTTAAATTATTTCATAGAAATGTGTACGCATGCATTATAAATACTAGCCTTAAGGTTGAGATGAATAAGAGAATAGAAAAGAGAAACAGAAAAGTTTTGGCTGGGTAGTTGCAGCTGAGCACCAAAGTTCTTGTGTGCGTGTTCTTATTCTCTTCCACTGCGAAATCAATATATGAGTTGCGACAAGTGTGTCGTCTTGGACTTGGACCGACAGCTAGAGCTATAGTCCAAGCTAAAGCGTGAGGAGGAGGTGTTCAAGTTCCTACAGGCTGGCCAGGTGGAAGCATGAGTACGCCAAGGCATCGCTCGACGGGTACCTACACTTGTACGGGCGGTGGGCGGTGTGTGTTTTCCCCGATCGGATCGATCTCACGCTCTCTCTTCTCTTCCTCCGCATGGCGGCGCCGCGCGGCGCACGGCGGCGACGCGGGACGGCCTAGTGCAGCGGCGGCAGACAGTGGCGGCGCAGTGAGTGAGTGAATGGGTGTCGACTGGAACGAATTGGCAGCCCATGCTTGTGACCCCGATCCAGTACATGCAAGAACAGAGCACCCCAGTGAGTGAGTGAAGGGGCATTCTGTTTGGACCATTGCAATGGCACGTACATGAACACCTGATTGCTTATGAACATATTCAGATCACTCCAGTGACAGTTTATCAGACAACATAATTGTAGCATCCTACATATCAACATGAGATACTACTGTAGAACGTTATCATCAAAATGAAGAATAAAAATATAAGTAACAATATAAATCACGAGAAAAATAAAACTTTAAAAGTATTTTAATAGAGAACCAACAAAAGCTGAAATAAATATTTAAAATATGGGACCGGTACACTTCTAACAAAATAAAGAACAAATAGTGGCAAGCCACGGTGCTAAAAACTTGAGTGCTTGCACCCATATATGATGCTATCACTCTACTGGCTTTTTAACTAAGAATGAAAGGAGCAAGCGTGAGATTTGGAAAACGTGAGATTTGAAAATCTCAGCAAGTACCCAACAACGATCGCAACGCGGTGAGTAAAAGACAGGTAATGCAAGCAAGATATGAAAAAGACAAGCAAAGCAAGTAAGCAATTGACACAGGTTAAGTATAATGAAACTAGTTTATCGAAAACACTGATACGGATCGGAGATAGAGATCACAGAAACAATGGCATTAAAGATAAATATAATTTGGCAAGTTATGGTAATGACACTGGCGATCACTTCCCACATGCCCGGTTATACGAGAATAGTCAGATACATCACTGTCCTCGATTGTATAACCACCGACGGGGTGTAATATCCGGAGTAACGAGAGTGTACGACCCATGTACGTTACCAAGTGGGTGAAAATCTCCCCTATATGTGGATAACCCAGGCCAAGTAACCGTTATATTATTAACATGTTATATGGTATGAATTCAAGGGAACTAAGGAAAAGCTATGATAATATTATGAGAAGTGAAATGATTTGCTAAGATTGAAAATGGAGAAACATAATTCCCGATAAGAGGATGATACGGAATGATAATATGGCGATAAAGTAACTTTTACATTATAGACAGATTATATAATAAGAATTTAAGGAAACTAAGAGATGACAAGGATAAGTCTATGATAAGTGGAAGGGGTTATTGAGACTGAAAACGAAAAGCATAACTTCCGATAGGATGGCAATATGGAATGATGATATAATGATAGTGATATAGAAATTATCCTAATAGGTATTATAGCATAGCTCATATAAGGTTATCAACCATTTAAGTTTTATTATGTAATAAGTGAATATTAGTCAGATTAATAGGTTTAATACATAATACCCTTCATGACTCATATACAATCATACAATTAATGTATCATGATATTATGAAACTAAAACATAGCAGTCTTAATGTCAAAAGAGTGTTAATAATCTAAACCTAAGTTAAAATATGTTCATATGCTACCCCCATTAATGATTTAACCGTGAATTCTAAAACACTAATTAAAAACATGAATTCTAGAACATTATTAACTGAGCATCCTAATAAACATAAAAGCATGTGAAACAAAATAACCAAAATTAGTTTGTTTGTTTCTTTTGTTAAGTTTTTCTTATTTAAGTTATTCCAAAGATAAATCTACGCATATATTGTAAATACTAGCTTTAAGATTGAAATGAATAAGAGAACAAAAAAGAGAAAAAAAGCTCTGCCTAGTTAGTTGCACCTGAGCACCAAAGTTCTTGTGTGTGCGTTCTTGTTCTCTTTTACCTCTAATCGTCAGCTAGAGACAATGTGCCGCACTAGGTAAGGGCAAGCTAGTGGTTATTACTCTGAGCAGCACATGATACAAGACAAGAAGAATGGAAAGAATTAACACAGTGTTACAAAGAGGAATGCTTCAACAGCAACTCATTCGTTACATGCATCGGTGGTGGAGTCGGTATCTGTAACGACCCACGTCGTTAATTTACCGTAAGTAGCAAATTATGATGTTAAGTAGGATTAATTATATAACTAATAATATAAAATACGAGGGAATTTAAATTTTTCTTTGCCATCATATAAATTGAGTTCAACGAGCGATAAACAACTGCAATGCATTTAGTACTCGATTAAAATATATAGAACAATCCGTAGTACAACAGTGCAATTTTCACGATCCTTGCACAACAAATCAATTGCATCCATCAAGCGACCATTAGAATTCTTATCAAGCCAAATATCAATATTACAATTTGCATTACATAATAGCGACAATATAAATTGCAACAAATATACAATTATGTACTTTGGAATTTGAATTCAACAGTTAGCTGTGGATAGTAGGAACAAAGCAACTGATCAAGGGAAGCTTACATGCCTGTTCCCAATTTCTCTCCTCACAGGACTTGCAAGTGCACTGTATCCTCCAATCTTATCCCGGAATATGCTCTTTTCACCATTCACAAGAGGACTAGTTGCAATCTCTGGTGTATTTCTCCCAGAAGGGGTGTCAGAATCCACAGGAATGCCTATTGGAGAGATTCTACAAGATAAGAATATGCTAGTAATCAACAGTAATCCAATTACTCAATGCATGAATGACAATGTATTGTGTTTAACAGTAGGTTACGTTATCTTGGGTTTTCAGACATTCCCATTCGTATAGACGGAAAATAAGGTCCGAACTGTGTTTTCAGATTTACTTTGGTTTATTGACACATGTATTGTATGGTGAGGTCAACAAGAATATTTTTAGATGTAAAATCAAAGCAGGCTTACGACTACTGAACACCAACTAAGCAGTAAGCTACGACTACCATGTGGTCATTCTGTCGATCTCAAACAATTGCCGATGAGACTTGCCGATAGAACTATCCGACCACGAAGTCATAAACTTCGAATACATACTGACACTCAGACAAACCCGTAAACCACAAAATCGGTAGAAAAAACGATCTTTTGCAAACTTCCCCAAAACCAAATTCATCTTCGCAAATACTCTAATCCTAGAATTAATTACTCATCATATGCATCGGTATCTTTTTTTTTTGTGCATCTAGGCATTACATAAATGTTTTTTTCCTAACAATCATCTAAATTTGGAACCGTTGGATTAGAGATCCAATGGTCCCTTTTTTTGGAGAATGGAGATCTTTTTTAGGAGAAAGAATTCATGACCGTTGGATCTGTAATCTAACGGTCATAAATCTAGATAACAGTTTAAAAGAAAATATCTAGATGATATTTATTAACACCTATTTTTTATCATATGCATAGATATTATGAGCAAATGTGCTTAGATATCTGCTATCATCTTAGTGGATCAAAACATGGCGCGGGTGTTTTCGCAGTAGTTTCTGAGGCCTCTCATGTCGTGATATGAAGTCAAGTCAATGGCTGGCAAGGTCGACGGGGAAGCAACGACGAAGCTTCATTTTGGCCTGGCAACTACCCAGAACCAACAAATCCAACCATTCACGCGTCGCTGGGTCGTAAAGAGCCTGACAGACTGCAGTCACACAAGGGAAAGTGATGAGACCGGAGCACTCCCCTCTCATCATCTGTGCATCTTTTTGCTCTTCTCGTTTTCATCCTAGTAGAACAGTAGAATAAATGCAAAAGTTATATATGTTCTTTGTCCCTCATGTTTTACTGCTTCAGTTTATATTTATAATGGGAATCAGTTATAGAAGTTTAGATGTGTCATCTAAACAAGAACTGCATGTTCTGATTCTGAAGCTCAATAAGCTCATTTATGTTCAGGTGCCAGAAAGATATTCATCCAATACCTAAAACGGGCACACCAAATTCAGAAATGTTCATATGCAGTACCGGTAGGAGAATGTCGGGACTCTCATTAAACCCAGGCACTTTTTGCAAGAGCACTAATGTCTTGATAGCCTACAAATTGTCAAAAGTTTGTGGTTGGCTATTGCTGGAGTGTTTTATTCAGATAAACTCGTTAGTCCATAGGAAGGAAGGACCTTCTGAATATCACGCTCAATCTTGAATTTGCGCAGCTAGTTGCTCTACATGTCATTTTTTTGTTAGTTTCTTTCTTACGCAATTTATTTCTAACTTTATATAAGTCAAGTTTCCATTTGCGAGGCTCGTCTCGGTAAACAACTATTAAGTAGTCATGCGGTGGTCCTAGTTCTAACCTTGACTGCAGTTGAATGTACCTTTGGTGTGACTAGAAAAAGCATTAGCTCATTTTTCCCTAGTGTTATTGCTCCACTACTATAGTTCCTTGCTCACCAGAATATTTGAGAGATGTCTATTTATATGGTGATTTATGCACACGCGTCTCAAAGCTAATCCAGGGGCTAAAAAAAATGAAAGCAATTATGCACACACGTCTCAATAGTGTAGCTCTTAATTGAGTCGTGTCATTGGATCTTGATGGCTTTGAAACCGTTGGGTTATGTAAAACTGAAGTTGGACTCATGATGCGCATGGTCTCGTGGATGATGGAGTCTCAAGGTTTCCTCGACTCCTTGTCAGTGCACGGTGCTGGGTTGGATGTGTTGCTCAACCTGTCCGTCAGAGTGGAACTCCTCGTTCATTTCTTCTTCGGATTCGGCTTCCACTGCTACAGAAGAGGCTATCTCGATGGTACATCACGACGGTTTATCGGCAACCGTCTGTGATATTTTCATAGACGGTTATTAACATGAACCGCTCGTGATAATTGAGAAATCACAGACGGTTTTGTTAATAACCGTCAGGAACTTTCGCGACGGTTCTTAATACGAACTGCCTATACCATCGAGATAACACAGACGGGTCCTGTTAAGAATCGTCAGGAAAGTTCACGACGGTTATTAACACAAACCGTCTGTGAAAAACCAGATAACACAGACGGTTCCTGTTAAGAACCGTCTGTAATAATCCCATGTCACTAATAATTGGCGTATACACAGGATTTCGATCTCACCCGTCTATTCTCTCCACATCGAATGGCTGGCACCAGTTCCTCTCACGGCCAGGCCCTTATTAATAACTCCCCATCAACCTTTCCACCGGTACTAGTCACGCGTGAGTTCATCCACTAGCTAGCTTCCGTATGCGCATCTCCTCCGCCGTGAGCTAGCATTTCATCGCGGCACGAACGGTTCATACTAAAGAACACACTCTTGCCGTAAGTGTCGTAAGTGTGTCTTGTTTAGTGTGACCGTCGTGCCACGAAGGGTTTGTTAGCTTGTTATCCCGTAATAGATCGATCCGAATGTGTTGTTGAGTTTTGTACTTGCCTCAGTATTTGCATGTTCCTCGACGATGCCGACTCTCGTCGAGATGTGATGTCCACTCCGACAATCCTTCTTTTTCCGCAAAATACAAGGCAATTTTATTACAAAGTTCAAAAGACATTTCAGATTCTTGGTGAGCAATGACATACGACTTCTTGGTGGCGACTATCCATCTGTTTCTTCCCCTTCTTTCTTCATCTCGGTCTCGGATCACGCACGCCTAGAGTCGGTCAAGAACCGGTCTTCGATGTGGCATTCCTCAAGACACAGCAGCAGCCTCGGATGAAGAAAAGAAGTGGGAAGAAGCGATGGATAGTCGCCAACAAGAAGTCGGCAATGTCGGCCGAAGATCTGGGCATCACTGACGGTTGTATTAACGAACCGTCTGTGATAAAACAATCACACACGGTTATTAACACGAACCGTCTGTGATAGTATGCATCACAGACGGTTCGTGTTAAGAACCGTCTGTGATAATGTAGACTATCACAGACGGTTATTTATGTGAACCGTCTATGATAGGCAACAATCACCGACGGTTATTAAGTTGAATCGCCGAACCGTCGTGATATATCATTTTCACTGCATCGCTTGTGGTTGGAACCGCTCGTGTTATTCGCATAGTATTAATTGCTTGGCGTGCTTGCTTGAAGGATGTCGACACCGATCTGTCTTCATTGCGCTGCATCGGTACGTGGAGCAAGGCGGCGGCTTTAGGGAGTTGGGGGCGAAAAAATATCACCGTCTTCTTAGTGATCTGATCAGAGGTTAGTATACTTAATTACTTAACATTCTTAGTGATCTGATCAGAGATTAGTACTCAATTACTTAACATTCTTAGTGATCTGATCAGAGGTTAGTAGTAGGGGTAATAATCATTTTTGACACCCATTTGTCACTTGTGTAGCGTAGATGGACCAAGCCGGATGTATATTGAGAACCGTGTGAGTGAAGAGTACATTCGGGCGTGTTCGCTTTTAGAAGGGCTACGAAATGGATATGTTGAAGAAGGGATGAAATATATGTATTGCACATGTATTGATTGTGATAATCTCAAGATGTTTAGCAACTCAGCGCAGATTGAAGCTCACTTGATTCGAAGGGGTTTCAAAAAAGGGTACAAATGTTGGACCAGTCACGGTGAAGAGAAGAGTACACAAGAAGGTAGTTATGACATAGTCGAGGAGACAACGATATGCCGCTTATGGACCGTTTTTTCGATCATGAGGAAATGTCGCAGGATGACAACTGGATCATGAGGATAGGTCGCAAGATGATAACTGGATCGACGTTACGTGATGCGAAGGAACTATAGTGAGAGAGTTTGGTAAATTCGAGGGCTTGATGGAGGACTCGGAGAAACCTTTGTTCCCGGCCGCAAGCCGCAATACACGAGGTTGTCATCGTTCTAGAACTGCTAAAATTGAAGGCAAGCAATGGTTGGTCCGACAAGAGTTTCACGGTATTATTAGGTCTCCTAGTGGACATGCTTCCAACGGGAAATGTGTTGCCGAGAACCACCTACCAAGCCAAGAAGATTCTTTGTCCATTAGGAATGAAAGTAGAAAGAATACATGCATGTCGGAATGATTGTATCCTGCATCAGTAAAGAGTATGCTAGCTTACATGTTTGTCCGGTGCAAAGCATCCCGATACAAGCGTAAAATAACTCGATGATGGGAAGGGCATCGAGGTGAAGCAAGGACCTCCGCTAAGGTGATGTGGTATCTTCCTGTAATCCCCATTTGAAGCGTTTATTTGCAAACCGCAAGGATGCAAGATTGATGCGTTAACACCGCGAGCGCAGAAGAAAGACGGAATGATAAGACATGTTGCCGATTACGCCCGGTGGAGGAACATCGATAGGATGTTTGTAGATTTCGATGTGGAACCGAGAAATATAAGGTTTGGGTTGAGTACGATGGAATGAATCCTTTTGGTAACATGAGCACCGACATAGCACCGCCCGTGACTCGTGCATGTACAACCTTCCTCCTTGGTCGTGTATGAAGCGGAAATATATTTTGATGTCACTACTTATCCAAGGGTCAAGCAACCGGCAACGATATTGATGTGTTCCTAGCCCCATTGGTGGAAGATCTTGCAATCTTGTGGAATGAAGGGGTACATGTATGGGATGCGGACAAACGAGAGAACTTCACTCTACACGCCATGTTGTTCTACACCATTAATGATTTTCCGCCTTGGTAACCCGTCGGGGTTGAGTATAAAGGAGCCAAAGCGTGTCCGCACCGCTTAGATTATACCGAGAGTGTGTGGTTGAACAACTCGCGAAAAACGTGTACATGCGCCACCGTAGGTTCCTTCCAAAGTATCACCCATACCGCAAGAGGAAGAAACAATTTGACGGAAAAAGAGGATGACTCAAGACCAAGACCTTTTAGCGGAAAGAGGTGTTTGATATGGTCAAGGATATAAATGTTGTGTTTGGCAAGGGACGTAAATTGAGGAAGAACATGTGGAAAAAGAGGTCAATATTTTGGGACTTGCCTTATTGGGAGCACTTAGAAGTTCGCAATTGCATCGATGTCATGCACGAGAGAAGAATGTATGTGACAGCTTGATTGGTCTCTCATCGAACATTCCCGATAAAACAAAGGATGGTGTTAACGCAAGGCGTGACTTGGTCGCTATGAACATCGGACCGAGTTAGCATCGATAGAGACCGATAAAGGCCTGGACGTACCTTCCCCAAAGATGTTACACTGCCTAAGTCCGAGAAAACTGAATTGTGTCGGTCCTTAAATGGTGTGAAAGTTCCATCCGGTCACCCACAAGCATGAAGAAACTTGTTTCCATGGAACATTTGAAATTAATTGGCATGAAGTCTCACGACCGTCATGTGCTAATGACTCAAATGCTACTGTTGCAATTAGAAGTATTTTGTCGAACAAGGTTCGAGTGACAATCATAAGGCTATGTTATTTCTTCAACGCAATTGCTCGAAGGTCATTGATCCGGATGGACTAGATGCTCGCAAACCGAGGTGGTGATAACTCTATGTCATCTAGAGATGTATTTCCTCCATCATTTTTTGATATCATGGTCCATCTCATTGTCCACCTTGTGAAAGAGATAAAATATGTGGCCCCGATTTCACGCCATATGTACCCTTCGAGAGGTACATGGAATTTCAAGTCCTATGTACGCAATCGATCTCGACCGAATGGTAGCATCATCGAAGGTTATACAACGTAAGAGGTCATTGAATTCGTGATCGGCTACATGGCTCGTAGAGCCGATAGGTGTACCTCTATCTCGTCACGAGGGAGGTTAGAGGGTATAGGGACTATCGGGAGGAAAGCAATAACTCGGATCAAAATACGTATGCTCAAGCCCATTTCATGGTTTTACAACGCATGACCAAGTGACCCCATATATTGAAGAGCACAAGGACATGCTACGTCGGAGAATGCAGCGGTCGAAGTTTGGATCACGAGACAACACAACCGTCAGTTCAACGAATGGTTGAAGGCGCAATTGACTAGGAGGTCGTCAAATGAAACACTACAATGGTTGGCAAAAGGGCCAAAATTTACAATTGTGACATGGCAAGGATACGACATTAATGGCTACACATTTTATACAATGATCAAGATAGAAAGAGCACGGTGCGTAACTCGGTGTCCGCATAGATGCCTATGATTCGCACGGCAAGATCACCGCCCAAGCTCGTACTACGGGCTTGTAGAGGAGATTTGGGAGCTTGACTACGTAATTTTCAAAATTCCTCTATTTCGGTGCCGTTGGGTCCAACTCCCACGGGGTGTAAAGGTTGACAAGTACGGCGTCACTACCGTGGACCTCGAATGTGTAGGATACAAAGACGAACCATTCGTACTTGCGAGGCAAGTTGTTCAAGTATTTTATGTAACCGACCCAGCAAATAAGAAGCGTCATGTAGTTCTTCAGGGAAAAAGAAGGATTGTCGGGGTTGAGAATGTTGTGGATGAGGAAGAGTACAATCAATTTGATGATTTGCCTCCATTCGGAGACCAAGATCGAGCTCGATGAAGAACAAGGCGATGAAACAAGCTATATGCGATCGATCATCGTGAAGGGCTTTATTTAAAATGATATAGCCAAAGTGTAATAAATGATATAGGTTATGCTTGTGTTTTCATAAATGTATGTATGTTCCATTGTAATTGTAAAATGACTAAGGAACCCATGCATTGTAATTGTAAAATGACTAAGGAACTATGAAATAGTTATATTTATGGTTATGCTTTATTTTCATAAATGTATCTATGTTCCATATTGTAATTGTGAAATGACATAGGAACCTATAGCTAGCTGCGGGTATTTATAGTGAACTATCACAGGCGGTTTATAAAAAGAAACCGTCTGTGATAACACATCACAGACGGTTCTATCGATATAACCGTCGTGATAATATGCATATCACGAGCGGTTATATATAGAACCGTCGTGATATCGATATATCGCTGACGGTTATATTGATAGAACCGTCGTGATAGATCATCTTTAAATACCCGCGACTAGGTTCATGGAGTCCGCCGCCGCATCTCTTGTCTCCACTCTGCAGCCCCGCTAGCTAGGTTTTGCTCTCTCCCACCGCCGGTCCCTCCCGACGCCGGTCCCTCCCTCCCTCGTTGTTACAAACCGTCTGTGGTACAATATCACAGACGGTTTCAAAGAGTGTCGTCTGTGGTGTGAATGATATCACAGACGGCCTTTACAACTGACCGTCTGTGATAGACAAGTATCATAGACGGTTGTTTAAACAAAACCGCTCGTGATAGTCTCGTATCACGCATTTTAGTAGTCAAGACCGTCGTAATGTGAGTTAGCACAGACGGCCAGAACCGCTCGTGATAACCACCAACTATCATCGACACTAAACACCGACGGTTCAGAACTGCTCGTGATGACGTTCCAACCGTCGTGATAGGGTCGTCTGTAGCGATGTTCGACTTCTGCTTATTTTCTATTATTTCTAAATTTTATCTATCTTTGATCTTTTAGGATTTGTTTGAGTTTTTTTTACCGGTTTTTTTTTCTCGTATTTGTTTGTATTACACATGTTGGACTAACCCATTTTTACTATTTTTAATTTTTTAAAAATTTAATTATGACAAATAAGTCACCATCAGCTACAGTGTAATTTCAGCTAGCTACAGTAAAATAAGCCATAAGTCACAGCCCAACCAAGCACCGGTATCTATTTTTTGTCATATGCATAGGCATAGATATTAATTTCTTCTATAATATCAATTCTCATGTCGTGATATGAAGTCCGTATCTATTTTTTTTATCATATGCATAGATATTAATTTCTTCTATAATATCTATTCTCATGTCGTGATATGAAGTCCGTATCTTTTTTTTTATCATATGCATAGATATTAAGCAAATGTGCTTAGATATCTGTTCTCATCTTAGTGGATCAGAACATGGCGCGGGTGTTTCGCAGTAGCTTCTGAGGCCTCTGATGTCGTGATATGAAGTCAAGTCAATGGCTGGCAAGGTCGACGGGGAAGCAACGACGAAGCTTCGTACAAGGGGCACTGCTGGGACCGGAGCACTCACGGGTGAAGGGAATCAAAGTGGAATCACCCCATCAGCATTCAGTTGAGCACCACAGGCCAAAATCGGTGTCCACATCTGCGAAGCTTCGTCGTCTGCCCCCATCGACCTTGACAGCCATTGGCTTGACTTGATATCGACATAAGAGGCATCAGAAACTACTGCGAAACACCCATGCGCATATTTGCTAGCAGCTTATATGCAGATATTGTAAGCATATTTGCTCACAAACTACTCGATCTAACCAAGCGAGCTTATCTTTGCTAGCAGCTTATATGCGAAAGAGTAGCACGCACAGATAGCGAGCCAGTTGAGAGATCTAATTAGAGATGGCGGAGATGGTGGTGAGCGCTTCAGTGGGGGTGATGAAACCCCTCCTCGCCAAGCTCACCACGCTCATGGGGGATGAGTACAAGAAGCTTAAGGACGTGCGCAAGGAGGTGGTCTTCCTCGTTGACGAGCTCAGCGCCATGGAAGCTTTCTTTGAGAAGACGACGGATACCGACGAACTCGATCCGCAGGCGAAGAACTGGAGGAACCATGTGAGGGAGATGGCCTATGACATAGAGGACTGCATCGACGACTTTATGCACCATCTTGGTCAAGCAGATGGCAAGCTGGGGTTCCTCAAGAAAGCTTCCAGCTATATAAAGACTTTGAAGGATCGTCACCGGATAGCCAACCAGATCCAGGAGATTAAAGCTCGTGTGAACCAGGCAAGTGATCGCCGACAGAGGTACAAACTTGACGAGTGCATCTCCAATTCCAGATCTGTCGATGTTGATCCTCGGTTGTCAGCACTCTACAAGGAGTCGGCTAGCCTTGTTGGTATCGACAGCCCAAGAGAAGAGCTTATCAAGTGGGCCACGGATGAACAGCAGCAACTGAAGGTAATGTCCGTAGTGGGATTCGGAGGTTTGGGCAAGACCACACTTGCCAACGAGGTGTATCGTAAGATTAGGGTTCACTTCAATTGCACGGCATTTGTATCTGTTTCTCTGAGACCAGACATGACAAGGCTTCTCAACGCCTTACTATCACAGCTTGGGCTACAACAATCCCCTCATGCTTGCGATGAGAAAGACCTCATCGACAACCTCAGAGAATACCTACAGCATAAGAGGTACCTACTCGATCTCAACAAGTACATCTTTTTAAATGTTTGCCAGTATTCCATTTGATGCTGCATGCTGTTTTTCGTGAAATTGCAAAGGCGGGACCAAATTGAACCAAGCTTGAAAGTATAGAGGTTAACATGAACCGATTTAAAATAGAGACCAAAGTGAGCCAGAGTGGAAATTGGATCACCATTTTATCTAATCAATTCTATTTAACATAACTGCTAGGTTTTCCTTCTTTAATTTCTAAGTCCTCCCCCGTTCAATGTTCTCATATCCTTGGTTGGATTATAAAAGTCGCATGGCTAGTTGATAAATCTGAAAAGCATATGCTAATGTCGTCTTATAAGATTCATAAATTCACTTTGCTGGAATTTGCTTTGTTTTTTATATGCGCGAAATTCATTGGAAAGTAAGGACGACTTCATTTGCAGTGTAACTTACGTTCTATGTGAAATAATTTCACAGGTACTTCATCATAGTGGATGATTTGTGGGATGTGCCAGCATGGGATATTATTAGATGTGCTTTTTCGGAAAATAATCAAGGTAGCAGAGTAATAATAACCACACGCAATGAGCATGTGGCTAGGTCATGTTCCGACAATAGGTGCATCCATAAGATGAAGCCCCTCAGCCACTCAGACTCGAGAAGATTGTTCTTCAATAGAATTTTCAGATCTGAGGATGCTTGCCCTTCTCAGTTCAAAGAAGTTTCAACTGAAATTTTGAAGAAGTGTGGAGGTTTACCACTTGCAATTATCACTATATCTGGCCTTCTAGCTAGTCAACCAACAAGGCTAGAGGAACAGTGGGAGTACATACGGAACTCTCTGGGCTCTCAGTTCGCAACAAATCCCACTTTGGAAGGGATGAGGCAGATCTTGAACCTCAGCTACAAGAATCTTCCTCCTCATCTCAAAACATGTTTGCTCTATCTTGGTATGTATCCAGAGGACCATTGGATTAAGAGGGATGACTTGCTTAGTCGGTGGATCGCTGAAGGTTTTGTGAGCACTCTGCATGGTCGAGATTTGGTGGATGTTGCAAAGAGCTATTTTAACGAGCTTGTCAATAGGAGCTTGATTCAACCTAAACAGACTCACCGTAATGGTGAGGTTGTTTTTTGTGGAGTACATGATATGATGCTTGATTTGATCCTAAGCAGGTGCATAGAAGATAATTTTGTTAGTGTCGTGTATGATCCACAATCCATGCAAGGGCTGCGTGACAAGGTCCGTCGCATGTCCCTGAACTGGAATGATGCAGAAGATGGCACAATACCAGTTACCACTACAAACTTGTCGCAACTTCGATCACTTGCACTTTTCAGAAAATCCCGATGCATCCCTCCTCCTTTGTTGGATTTCAAGTTTCTTCGAGTGCTAGCAATTGAGTTTTCAGGTCCCTTGAAAGGGGAGAGTAGACTGGACCTCACCGGCATTACCAGATTATTTCAACTCAAGTATTTAAATATTTCGGCACACACCCTGCCCTCGATACAGCTGCCTACTCAGATTGGGGGGCTACGGCATTTGGAGACACTGGATATATACTCGGTAGAGGTCGATGGCATTCCAACAGATATCGCTGATTTGCCCCGCTTGATGCATCTAATTGTTCCACGTGACACAAGGCTACCTGACAGAATAGGGAACATGGTATCCCTGCGAACTCTACGAGATTTTGACATAACGGAGAGCTCGCTAGACAGTATAAAGGGCCTGGGCAAGCTGAAAAACCTGAGAGAGTTGTATCTCTGTGGAAGGGCGACAGGAGCAAGGATGGATGCTCTGGTTTCTTCCGTTGAAAAGCTACGGAACCTCAGATGGCTACAGCTGGGTGGAACATGTGTAATGAGCGCTGATGTCCTGAGCTCATGGTCGGCGCGTCCTCCTCGCCACCTCGAGAGACTTGAGCTTCCAGGATTGAGTTTCTGCAGGGTTCCCAGGTGGGTTGGTGATCTCCACAGCCTCTGGTATCTGGAGCTTAGGGTTAGGGAGGTGCTGGAGGATGATGTTCGTGTTCTTGGAGACCTGCCCTCCCTCACCGAGCTCTGCTTGCTCATCCCACAGGCACCCGCAGAGAGGATTGTGATATCCGGCATGGGATTCCCAGCCCTCGAGAGTTTCGAGTTTGGATGCGATCGAATGTCATACCTGATCTTCACGGCGGGGGCCATGCCCATTCTCCAAACCCTCAGGTTAGAACTCTTCTTGGACACATGGGACCACGGTACACCAGTTGGCATGGAGCACCTGCCAAGCCTAAATACGATCTATCTATCCACAAAAACATCCAAAAACACGACCCCGTCCGAAAGAGAAGCCGCCGAAACTGCCTTCAGGAGTGCGGCCAAACTGCATCCAAACAGTCCTGTTTTGGGATCGTATTGGAAAAGACGTTGTATGTAAGTGCAAAGTGTGCACGATACTTGTGTGGTAGCTGCATGCATGTATGTAGAAAGATATTATAAAAAGTGTGAGTTAGTGGTTTGTCTATTCTCCCTCCTCTCTTCTCAGCCTTTGTTTGTTGATGAGCTCTGATGTTGAATTATATCACATAATTGGAACCTTTGTTTGTTGTTGCGTGCAATGTTTACATGTTACAATCCTTTCAGAGTTACACACACGCACGCGCTGAGCAGAGAGAGAGAGTCAAGCAGAGTAGTGGTGTCCATTGGGCGTCTTGGCAAGACAAGACGGGCCCAAGCTCAAGACGGCCGCTTAGGCACTACAGTTAAGGCCGTGTAATAAGCAGGTCAGGTCTTGTCTTGGCCATGTCATGGCATGAGCCTGTGCACTACTGGATTGGCGTCTTGGGTCAAGAGACGCACGCAGTTAAGGCTAAGCGGTAGTCTTACCGCCAGCTTGCTTAGCAAAAAAAGAAAAAATAAGAAAATTGAAAAAAATAAGAAAAATTGTAAAAATATAGAAAAATCGAAAAAAAATCGAAAAATATATAAAATGTAGACATTGTTAATCATAAAATAAATATTTGCAATGACATAATGAGCTTTATTAATTTATTAAATTACATGGGATGGTCGCCTCATTAAAAACTTTACCAAGTAAAACTCAATTTGAGAAAACCTTGGTAAAGAAAAAGAGTACAAACCTATAAAGCTCATTAGTGGTCCGATGTGAAGAAAATATTGAAAATTCTATTCATTGCTATCTAAATACAAATTCTCAAAAGATTCTTCTAAATCTTTATTATCTGCAGATGTTGAAGTCTTGATTGACTTGTTCCCGGTCTTTGACTGGTCGAAGTACTTGACCATCTCGTTGGAGAGACTTGTTCGTCGCTCCTCAATTATTCTTCCGGAAAGACCGAATGTCGACTCGAGGAGACCAGAGACAGAACATCAACACATCCCGTGCTAATATGGATAGCATGGATATGATACCTTCGGGTTTGCCACCATGAGAGGATGTTCAACTCGCCGAAGCTCACGCTATCCTTGTTGAGATAGCTTGATAGGTCTCCGGTGCTTTGTCGTCTTCCTCCCGATTGTTGTGTACCTGCACCTGCACGAGAATCCCTAGACGAAGAACCAAAAATCTTGCCCCATTGCATAGTCCCCCTAGAGGTGCTAGGGACTACGGGGGGTCTTTCCAAACGCATGCACCCAAACTTATTTTCATATTTATCATATACCTCATATAATTTATCCTTAGCGTAGTATAGTATGTACGATAGTCTAAACAGGTAGCATCACTTAAAAGTTGTAAAACATTTATAAATCCTTGAGTTTGGCCCTAGGATCCAAAATAAAGGCGAATGCATATAAAATAGGAATTTCCTTCCAATATTTTAAAACTTAGTTTTCATGGCAACCACAAGATCCCGTAGTATAGGATCATTTTCAAAAGCTTTTAGGTGAGTGGCAATTTCAAGAATGTTATGAACAATTAGAGGAGATGTAGGGTAGTATACTCCAGAAAGACAAAGTGTAGCTTTATGAAAAAGTTCTAGAAAGGAAAATATTTTTTGACCAACAACCCAATCGTCCTCGATGAAGTTCGGGGTCTCTAACTTGGGTTCTCTTGGAGGAGCTACGAGATTGATGGCTTTGGGTGTGAAGGAATATGCACAATGTGCTCTTATATGGCAACATATGTTTAAGCATAAGGTAAGTAGAGTTCCATCTAACAGGCATGTCTAAACCAAATTTTCTAGGACTAACGTTCATTGCTACGCAAAAACTCTTATATGCGACTATTCGTTGGTTAGAACAATTAATAAATGAAATTGCATCCCTAAAAGAATCAATACAAGCATTTAATCTTTTAAACCAGATTTAACAATGAGATTAATAATATGACAAGCACAACGTTGATGCAAGAAAAAGATTGTGCATAAGAATTAAACATAGGAGTAAGAATTTCCATAGCTTTAGTGTTTGCAAAATGATTATCTAAAGTTATAGAAAAATTTTATCCGTGAGGCCAAAATCTTCTACAACTCTAATAATACTTTCGCAATATTTTCAAGATTATGTGAAACATTAATTAATTTAAATCCTATAATTCTTTTTCCATTATCCGGTCATCATTAACATAATGAGCAACAACACTAATATAATCTTCTCTAGCCCTACCACTCCATATGTCGGATGTCAAAGCGATAGAGAATGTACATGTATGAAACATTTCTTTCAATTTTTCACGACAATTGTTATAATATTTAATTAAATCTCTAGTTGTTGTTTGCTAGATACGTAACTAAATCTAGGGTTATGAGCATTTCTAATATATTTTCAAAAGCATCCGACTCACCAAAATTTAAAGGTAAATCTTGAGAAGCAATCAATCTACAAAGAGATTCCCGAGCTACCTACGGGTTGTACTCCCACGCACGCATCGAGCCGTCGGGGTTGTATTGCGGTGTGTTCCGACATTTGTATTCCTTGCCTTCTTTTGCGACTTCGCATGTCGTTGTAGGTGACCCGTCCCTTTGAAGATTTTGCGATCAGTTCATTACCACAAATTTTACAAACAAGATACCTCATCAATTTCCATCATCGTCGGTCTTGATCTTCTTGTCGAAATCATTCCAAACCGCCGATGTAATCGCTCTTGTTCTTTTGCACCGTGCTTTGCGTTGTGGATGCACTTGTTGAGCCGCAGAAGATGGATGGATATGCTCCACCGGGGCCTCCTCTCCGCTTTGTTGTATGTCCTCCGCGGATGGATATGCTTGTTGAAACAGTTGCATATCCTCCGCCGAGAGGTCAATTCGGAGAGTTCAAAATCGTAGTTCTCCATTAAATCAACGCAAATTGAAATATAAAAGAACGATTAACTTACTATTAAACCAACAAATAATACCAAGAATTAAAATAAGACAACACTACTACCTCCTTTTAGCTCCTACAAAAATCTTTCAAGATTTTTGAATTTTAATTTTGCCCGAATTTTCACCAAATTTTTAAATACTTTCGGATTTTCACAACTAAACCGAGAGATGAGAGTGAGGTTTGAGGTGTGGAAAATGAAGTAAACTACCCCCTATTTATAGGAAAATTTCAGATTTTTTGAATTTTTGCTATTTTCCCGATTTTTCCCTCCAACGGTCAAAAACGGCTATATTTTCGAATTAAACGGCGTCTTGCAGGCAGCCCTGACCCGTTTAGAGCGTCTTCGCGTCGCGTCGGGCCAGTCTTGCGTCTTGGGCCAAGACTACCGATTTAAACCAGGCGTCTTGCGTCTTGCCACCGCCGTCTTCGCAGCGTTCGCCCGTGCACGGCCGGTCCGCCGTCTTGCCGCGGCCGGCCCGCCCGCTTAAACCTCCGTGTCGTGCCGTCGCGGGCCGGGCCAACAGTAGCGGGCGGGCGCGGTGCGCCCGCTACGGCCCGCCCATTTGGACACCTCTAAAGCAGAGGCAGAACTCACACATGGAACTGCTCCATCTGCACGTCGCTTGCCTTGAGCGGGACGTACTCGCCGAGGTAGACCTCGAGGTGGTCGGAGAGGTTGCTCTTGTCGATGCTCTCGTGGTGGTAGCACTTGCACACCAAGTAGACCACCGTCTGCACCACCGCGCATAGCGCCGCGAGCATGGCAAGCCCGAGGAGGAGCCTGACGCCGGCGCCAACGCCGTGGCTCGCGCCGCGGACGACCCAGGCCCGGAAGGCGACCTCGATGAAGACGAAGACCAAGTTAAGTTTGGCGAATATCGCGGCCGCGGTTGCTCTTGCGCATGGCGTCGAGGCCCTTGTAGTCCGGCCAGGCCGGAGCCGGAGTCGGCGGCGAGGAGGAGCAGGACGAAGAGGACGACGAAGACGAAGTGGTACTCGGAGAGGAAGCCGAAGGCGGCGAGGCGGCGCCAGACGCGGGGCACGACGGAGATGACGCGCGGGAAGGAGAGAGCGTCGTGCTTGGCGGAGTAGACGGAGTCGACGGAGAAGATGGCGGCGGCGGTGGAGAGGAGGGCGAGGAGGCAGACGGCCTTGAAGAGGAGGAGGTCAGCCCAGTCGGCGGCGAGGCGACGCTGGGAGGGGGTTCCCGGGGCGGCGGAGTCCAGGGCGGAGTCGACGTTGTAAAAGAGGGCGTGGGAGATGTGGAGGAGGAAGAGGAGGGGGAGGGGGAGGACGAAGGCGGCGGCGATGCGGGCGGTGCAAGCGCAGGACCCGCGCCGCCTCCCGGTAGATGCCGGCGATGCCGAGGAACTGCAGCTCCTCGTGCTCGCACTCCATGGTGGGGTTTGGTCTTGGTGAGGTGGCGGTGGAGATCTGAGCGAGCGATAGATTTGGTGCGGATTGGGGAAGAAGGGGAAAGAACGACGGAAATAACAGCTTGTTAGGTTACTTATGCAATCCGTGTCGAATCAAAATTTATTAGTTTATTTATTTTTTTCGATTTTTTATTTAAGTTATTCTATAAACTGGTCTATATATATAATATGATTAGCATTAATTGATGATTATAGTATATGATTAGCACTAATTAAACATAATTAACAGTACGTTTTTTTTACTTTGGACTATGGTTCTCTTCTTTGGTTCTTCTTCTATTGCGAGGATCTTGTTGAATTCCTTTTCAAGAGTTTCTTGTTGATATTGCTTGCGAGGATCTCTCTGCTGCTCCACATTTTTCAGGTCCACGTCGATGCTGACCAGATTTTTCAAACGCTTACTAACTGTAGTGTTCAGTCATGGTTGATTTACGACTTGTCTTATATGCTTCGTTTAATTTAATCAGCATCCTTCACTCTTGCAAGGTTATGCAAAGTTCCTCTTGAGAATTTTTTTTGAGATAACGTAATTGTACTACACCTCAAATTAGAAAGAAAAACAAACACGTACCACACTGTGTTCGCCTTATTCTGGGGCTGCAGGGCCACACTGAAATTATCCCAAGAGCCCTTCCACTCAACTGGAGCTTGGGCATTTTCCTTCTAAGAGGACTGAAAAATTGCTATTCCCCGAACCATACAGAATCAATGCAAACACGAATTAAACCTCACAAGTTACTACTCTGTGGTTATTATTCTGAGCAGCACATGAATACAAGGCAAGAAGAATGGAAAGAATTCAGTGTTACAAAAGAGGAACTTTATGATTCTTTCTGCTTTGGAACGCACACAATGCTTTCCACAAGCGACGTATTCTAATCGTCAGCTAGCTAGAGGCAAGGTGCTACCCACAAGCAAGTGGTTACTATTCTGAGCAGCACATGATACAAGGCAAGAAGAACCTGCGACCCAAGCACGCTTGAATGGTTGTATTTGTTGGTTCTGGGTAATTGAGAGGCCAACGTCCACGTCTGTGAAGCTTCGTCGTTGCTTCCCCATGGAGATTGACAGCCATGGACTTACATGATAGGCCTGATAAACTACTGCGAAACACGTACCCGCGCGCAGCCGGCCGGCATGTTCTGATCCAATACAAATATTGTAAGCGTATTTGCTCAGAAGCTACTCGATCTTATATGCAAAAGAGTAGCACGCACAGATAGCGAGCCAGTTGAGAGATCTAGCTAGAGATGGCCCAAGAGATGGTGGTGAGCGCTTCAGTGGGGGTGATGAAACCCCTCCTCGCCAAGCCCATCAAGCTCAAGGACGTGCGCAACGAGGTGGACTTCCTCGTCGACGAGCTCAGCGCCATGGAAGCTTTCCTTGAGAAGACGGCGGATACCGACGAACTCGATCCGCAGGTGAAGAACTGGAGGAACCATGTGAGGGAGATGGCCTATGACATAGAAGACTGCATCGACGACTTTATGTATCAGCCTGGTGGAGCTGATGGCAACCTGGGGCTCCTCCAGAAAGCTGTCAGCTATATAAAGACTTGGAAGAATCGTCACCGGATAGCCAACCAGATCCAGGAGATCAAGACTCGTGTGATCCAGGCAAGCGATCGCCGAAAGAGGTACAAACTTGACGAGCGCATCTCCAATTCCAGCTCCGTCGATGTTGATCCTCGGTTGTCAGCACTCTACAAGGAGTCGGCTAGCCTTGTTGGTATCGACGGCCCAAGAGCAGAGCTTATCAAGTGGGCAACGGATGAAGAGCAGCAACTGAAGGTGATGTCCGTAGTGGGATTCGGAGGTTTGGGCAAGACAACGCTTGCCAACGAGGTGTATCGTAAGATTGGGGGGCACTTCAATTGCAAGGCGTTTGTATCTGTTTCTCTGAGACCAGACATGACAAGGCTTCTCAACGCCTTACTATCACAGCTTGGGCTACAGCGATCCCCTCATGCTTGCGATGTGAAAGACCTCATCGACAACCTCAGAGAATACCTACAGCATAAGAGGTACCTACTCAATTTCAACAAGTGAATCTTTTTAAATGTTTGCCCGTATTCCATTTGATGCTGCATGCTGTTTTCGTGAAATTGCAAAGGCGGGACCAAATTGAACCAAGCTTGAAAGTATAGAGGTTAACATGATCCGATTTAAAATAGAGAGACCAAAGTGAACCAGAGTGGAAATTGGATCACCATTTTGTCTAATCAATTTTATTTAACATAACTGCTAGGTTTTCGTTCTTCTTTAATTTCTAAGTCCTCCCCCGTGCAATGTTCCCATTTCTTTGGTTGGATTATAAAAGTCACATGCCCAGTTGATAAATCTGAAAAGCATATGCTAATGTCGTCTTATAAGATCCATAAATCCACTTTGCTGGAATTTGCTTTGTTTTTTATATGCGCGGAATTCATTGGAAAGTAAGGACGGCTTCATTTGCAGTGTAACTTACGTTCTATGTGAAATAATTTCACAGGTACTTCATCATAGTGGATGATTTGTGGGATGTGCCAGCATGGGATATTATTAGATGTGCTTTTTCGGAAAATAATCAAGGTAGCAGGGTAATAATAACCACACGCAATGAGGGTGTGGCTAGGTCATGTTCTGACAATGAGTGCATCTATAAGATGGAGCCCCTCAGCCACTCAGACTCCAGAAGATTGTTCTTCAATAGAATTTTCAGATCTGAAGATGCTTGCCCTTCTCAATTCAAAGAAGTTTCAGCTGAAATTTTGAAGAAGTGCGGAGGTTTACCACTTGCAATTATCACTATATCTGGCCTTCTAGCTAGTCAACCAACAAGGCTAAAGGAACAATGGGAGTACATACGAACTCTCGGGCTCTCGCTTGCAACAAATCCCACTTTGGAAGGGATGAGACAGATCTTGAACCTCAGCTACAAGAATCTTCCTCCTCATCTGAAAACATGTTTGCTCTATCTTGGTATGTATCCAGAGGACCATGCGATTGAGCCGGGTGACTTGCTTAGACGATGGATCGCTGAAGGTTTTGTGAGTGCTCTGCATAGTCGAGATTTGGTGGATGTTGCGAAGAGCTATTTTAACGAGCTTCTCAATAGGAGCTTGATTCAACCGAAACAGACTCGCCGTAATGGTGAGGTTATTTTTTGTGGAGTACATGATATGATGCTTGATTTGATCCTAAGCAGGTGCACAGAAGATAATTTTGTTAGTGTCGTGTATGATCCACAATCCATGCAAGGACTATGTGACAAGGTCCGTCGCCTGTCCCTGAACTTGAATGATGCAGAAGATGGCACAATACCAGTCACCATTTCAAACTTGTCGCAAGTCCGATCACTTGCACTTTTCAGAAAATCCCCATGCATCTCTCCTCCTCTGCTGGATTTCAAGTTTCTTCGAGTGCTAGCAATTGAGTTTTCAGATTCCTTCAAAGTGAAGAGCAGACTGGACTTCACCGGCATTACCAGATTATTTCAACTCAAGTATTTAAAGATTTCGACAGAAGCAGGTTTTTGGTCCTCAATACTTTCACCTACTAAGTTTTTTGTTCCTCAATATCAGAGTGACTCCGAGCCCTCGATACAGCTACCTACTCAGATTGGGGGGCTACGGCATTTGGAGACACTGGATATATTTTGGATATATTTGGTCGATGGCATTCCGACAGATATCGCTGATTTACCCCGCTTGATGCATCTAATTGTTCCACATGGTACAAGGCTACCTGACAGAATAGGCAACATGGAATCCCTGCGAACTCTAAGGAGTGAATTTGATATCACTGAGAGCTCGCTCGACAGCATCAAGGGCCTGGGCGAGCTGAAAAACCTGAGAGAGCTGGAGCTCGGTGGAAGGGCGACAGGAGCAAGGATGGATGCTCTGGTTTCTTCCGTTGAAAAGCTACGGAACCTCAGATGGCTACGGCTCATGGTCGGTGGAAGTTGTGTGGTGACCGCTGATGCCCTGAGCTCATGGTCGGCGCGTCCTCCTCGCCACCTCGAGGTACTTTGGCTGCCAGGATTGAGTTTCTCCAGGGTTCCCAGGTGGGTTGGTGATCTCCACAGCCTTGATGAACTGACGCTTAAGGTTAGGGAGGTGCTGGAGGATGATGTTCGTCTTCTTGGAGACCTGCCCTCGCTCACCTACCTCTCCTTGCTCGTCCCACAGGCACCCGCAGAAAGGATTGTGATATCCGGCATGGGATTCCCAGCCCTCCAGAGTTTCGAGTTTGTATGCGACCGGATGTCATACCTGACCTTCACGGCGGGGGCCATGCCCATTCTCCAAACCCTCTATTGTGAACTCTTCGTGGACACGTGGGACCACGGTACACCTGTTGGCATAGAGCACCTGCAAAGCCTAAATAGGATCTATCTATGCACAAAAACATCCGAAACTACGACGCCGTCCGACAGACAAGCTGCCGGAACTGCCTTCAGGAGTGCGGCCCAACTGCATCCAAACAGTCCTTTTTTTGGAGAAAGCTATGGGAGAAACCGTCATATGTAAGTGCAAAGTGTGCACGATACTTGTGGTAGCTGCATGCATATATGTAGAAAGATATTATAAGAGTGTGAGTTGTTGATTGGTTTATTCTTTCTCTTTTCTTCTTAACTATCCGATTTGATCTGAACTATTCGTCTCTCTCCTCCTCTCTCTCAGGATACAATCGTCCAACCCTTTCATTTTTCCCATCTTCTTGCGCATTTTAGTCACCTTTCTCTATCTGTCGCTTGCTCTTCAATGTTTGATATGTGAAGTTGGTTAGGCAATAAGTTTCGTCTTATTATTTTTATGACTTGTTGCAACGCACGTGTCTCTAACTATTATGTAAAAAGATTAAAGTTACAGCCTGCTCAATTGGACAAAAAAAGATAGCTTATAGCTAAAATTATACTGTACCTAGTTCAAATTGCACTAAAACTAATTGTGGCTTATTTAGCGTAATTAAGTTTTAAAAAATTAAAAAAAATATTAGCCCTTCATGCATAATGCAAACGAATAAAAAAACTTAAAAAAGCTAAAAAATCAAAAAACCAAAAAAAGACGAAATTATGTACTTCGTTTCATTTAATCAGCATCCTTCACTCTTGCAAGGTTATGCAAAGTTCCTCTTGAGATTTTTTTTTTAGATAACGTAATTGTACTACACTTCAAATTGGAAAAAAAAAATTACACGTACCACACTGTGTTCACCTTATTCTGGGGCCTGTAGGGCCACACTGAAATATCCACTCAACTGGAGCTTGGGCATTTTCCTTCTACGAGGACTGAAAAATTGCTATTCCCCGAACCATACAGAATCAATGCAAACACGAGTAGATACGGAAGGCGAACACAAAATTAAACATCACAAGTACATACTCAACACAACAGCGGCTGCACGGCGCTGAAAATAGTGATCCCATTTCAGTCCAACTGCCGCAATTTTACAGATTACAATACATCGACTCAGCAGCACGGCCTTTTATCCCCCAACTGCCTGGGATCTGACTTTGTATATTTCGTTTCGTGCAAGAACGAAGACGTATACCACCACAAGAGCAACAACAGGGGTTCCAGGTCGGCTTCGAAGAAAAAAAACTGGAACCCCAGAATAACATGTTGCCTCTTGTCTTGCCAACTGGGAAAGAATCCTTGCATCCGCACAAATTTCCCAAGAAGTGTAATTTGAGGGAGTGTCCCCTTTCGATGAAATCCTGCCTTATCTAACACCTAGGAAGCTTGGCCAACAACTAGGACTGAGAGTTGTCACGCAATTTGGCCCTGGCGAAAAATACTCCTGCTAATAGACCTGCAGGGTGAAGGGTACGAACTTTTTGTTAGTGAAATATGATTACACATAAGGTACCTTTGCCCTCATGATAAACAAAACCTACCAAACAGAATGCTCAAAGAATTCTCCATGCTTGTACGAACTTTGAAGAGAATGATTCCGGCAATAGAGAGAGGGATCTTATTTAGGGAGCCCACAAGGCTGAATCAAAAGCGGTATTGGTGTTAGAAGCTCATGATTACAAAGAGGATATAAAGAGCAAGCATTTTAGAAAAGTTGAAGTGTCTATGAAACCAGAATAGTTGATATGGAAAAAAAATTTGTGTTTTAAAATTCAAATGAATTTGGCACCTATATGTTGTCGCGCTTGTCTGATGAAGAAACCACATCGAAGTAAAGCTGATAGCAAGCCCCAAAACTCCACTAGCTGTGATGACTAGCCAAAACATCGGTATCCTCAAGAGAGGCCTGCAAATTCACTTCGCAAATACATAAACCCAAAAGACAGAACAGTAATATTTGCAAATAAACTATTTTTGCTAGGAGATGTGCTGCAAGAGTTGACTGGGTTAGATGTACCTTGGATGGAATCTAAGAGCGAAACTATAATAACTAATGGCCCATTACTAGCAGATAACCCATTTAGCAACACACTTCATTTCTTATGCTCACAATGCCTTCCTGGCAAGGTTTAGTGACCAACCGACCATGACATGTCCTTTTAGAGACTCCATTAAAATAAATTTCCAGGACAAATAGGCCAGGAAGGACAGAAAATAAATTTCCAGGACAAATAGTTATTGTTAAACAAATGGAGATTCCAAATGAGAGAGTTTTTTGAATCATGAGCTTACGTTTCCAAAAGGTACTCCACTTCATTAAAGCCAAGTACAAGGATAATTCCCAATGGCAGTGAAAGAATGTTATTCAGTAAAACCATCGAAAGCTCGTTCAAATTCCCAGACTTGGTGGCTTGCTTAGCACTGTCCATTACATGCCGCAATGTAAGCTGAAACGAAAAAAGTTATGCTAAAATAAATCTGGGGATACCTCAGAACTAAAGATATTTGTCCCGTAAACTGAAGTGCCATTCTACACAACTGGAAATATAAATTTAGAACATTTGGGAGGAGTAACAGTCTGACAATTTGCTGCATACTGTAATCAGGTTTTGATTGGCATCAACAAAAACAGTACCGAGTATGATGCTGTCAGAAAACAGTTCAAGATCTGCCAGGTATAACCGACCGCATGAAATGAGAGATCTGTTATTCCTCCTGCAATTGCTGAGATTATCTGCATAAACATATAAGTGGGTCAAGTGTTGAAGGGATTAATAGACCTACTATTTTAAGTCAACATTTGATGAACGTCTATGAATCTATATTCAGCAATACATCAAATAGTAGCATGAAACATAAAGTCAATTGGGAAAAAATGCAAAGAAGGGAACTAACCCCTAGAGCATTCAAGTCTTGTTGAAACATTCTTATATTCTAAACATGACATACCATCAATATGAGAGCAATCCAAACTTTTCTATCATGCTGCTTCTTAAAGAAGTAGGTTTCCCCAGAAGCAGTAATGACATTGGTGGCATTCTTCAATATCGTCAACATCGCAACATTGATATACTTCAAACTGGAAAGTACAGAAAATATTAAAAAGTGAGGAAAAACAAATTTGTGAAAGTCCTCCAACTTCCTTACTACAAATTGAGTGACAATTCGTTCACAGCTCATATGGAAAACCTCCACTGACAATGTTCAGCAAAACTAGGAAATGATTTGAGTTCACCATTGCCCAAACTAACTATATGTCCATGAATAGAGCCAGAGAAGACGAGATGCGATAAACATTCACCTTAAACAGGCAAAACACAATTTTCAAATTTTAACAGTCAGCTAATGTCAGCAAAAATGAAAATTTTATCTCCATATGATCTTTCGAACTGCGAAATCATATTCAGTCAAAATTTGTTGAGTTTCAATACTGATTCTCAGTTTCTCACATCAAGCTTTACTAAGGTATATGATCCTTTATGCATAATTCTGATAATGAAGGTGGGAAAAGAGAGCATGGTATTCATATTTTACCCTATGAAAGATATTTTAGGTATATTAAAATCATATAACAAATTGATCAATTCGGATCAAAGTGATACTGAGGATCCAACACATACCTAAACATGCTTGTAATTAGCATTCCGACAAATATGATATTCACAGGCGACCAAACTTTGATTAGCTTCCATGTTAATGGTTCAGTTGGGATAACACCAGAGATGGACAGTGCGGAAACTATGGTCACTGATACGATGTTCTGCAGTAACAGATCATAAATAAGACACTATTAATGATGACAACAAGCAGCATAGCCACACCACATAAGGAAAACAGAATATATTGCATGGAAAGCAAACAATCAGCAATAGTAATATACCTGATAAAGCATCAGAAATATTCCAGCATTGAAGCTGTAGCCAGAAAGAACATACTTATTAACTAAAATCATGCTGCAAGACGATATGCAGTAAGCAAGACCAGAAAGAAGAGCCTGATTCTGTATCTTTGGGAGTCTGAGGTAGCGTGAAGGCCTATCTCTGTCTTTTGTGGCCTTACCATCTTCCAAGTCATTGTCATCAACAGAGAACAACCTCGTCATAGATCTGGAGAAAAATGATCCAAAAACACAACAGATTGTGTTAGCTTGCACGATACATGCTTCCTAGACATTCCCATTCGTATAGACGGAAAATTAGGTGGTTTATTGACACATGTATTGTATGGTGACGTCAACAAGAATATTTTTACATGTAAAATCAAAGCATTCAAGGATCAAGGTAAGTGTGTGTGTGTGTGTGGGGGGTCATGGAATATCCA